>JBAMNC010002121.1:0-91397 GCA_037902135.1 Cetoscarus ocellatus
CCTCACCGTCTCAGAGTCCCACTCTCCACCTGCTTCTCTCAAGGAATCAAAAACTTGTGACAGGAGACCAGGGAGTCAGACCGGAGTCATGGGAGTTTTGTGCAGTAATGACATCTAGTAACAAATACAGTGTGGCATGGCTTAATTTCATGCAGAAAGATGACAGCAGTGCTAGCTGTAACATTTGCAAAATTATATTTTCTAGTTCCAAACTCGATTTATGATTTTTTAACTTGTTTTTCCTAATTCTTGTTAAAAAAAAAAAAAAAAAAAACCTTACTTAAAATTAAGTTAGGCTTTTATTCTGTTATTTGAAAAAGTTTCACTTAAGTGCAAACTGTCATTTACAGCACAGCATGGAACAGAACTCTGCAGGAATGTGTTTGGTGTGAGGGTGGGGATTTACGGTTTTCGATAGGCAAGTCTTCAAAATCCCCTGGGTTGAAATGCCCTGCTAGAGTGCGTGACGTCAGAGGCTTAGAGTGGATGAGAGGAGCAAAGCCGCCTGAAATTTTTCTGATTAATTCTGATTAACTCGCCATCATGCCCAAACGATACATTGCAGGCGAACAATCTTTTCCAAGAATGTAACCACACTTCTTTGGATTCATATGAATCCAAGATTGAGCGCCAAGCTCATTCTAAAGTGAAATGGCAGCTCTTAATTGACGTGGGAACCGTTTTTCCACTCCATAAGTGGCAATATTGACTTTCACTGGCTTAAACAGCTATTTTCAAATTAACTCGGCCACTATTCAGAAAAAAAACAAACAAAAAAAGACCATGTACGTGTTCAGTAACTCCTTCTGTCGCTCCACATCGTTACTTTTCAGCTAGCATTTACGGTTTTCTACAATTGTATCGAAGACGCCATACAGTCCGACACGCCGAGCCCGCCTGAGCCCCTCTCTAATTTGTGCGCGCGGTGATTGTGTAGTTTTACTTAATATTGTTTAAAATGACCAGGGCCAGGGAATAGGGACCAGGGAAAAGGTCATTCTCAACAAAAACTGCAGGAAAGTCAAGCCGGAGGCCTCAATTCTCTTTCAGGTCCTTTATTTAGCAGCAACAGGCAACAAGAGTTATTGTCACAGCTATAACTCACACTGAACTCGCAGGAAGGGTAAAGTAAGCCACCGTCTCTCAGCCAGCGCCATGCCGTCTCATCCCTCTCTCTCACTCACACACACATACATGCTCCCTTGGCCCCCCCTCCCCTACTCATGAACAGTTAACCCCTGCATGACAACATGAACATCAACACCATAATGATTACAATACTAACCCCGAGTCAGGAGTGACTTAAGTGTGGCATTAAACGCGACTGTTCACATGGCAGGTAAAATACCAGACACGTAGGCTACTACCTCTGAAAGCCACCCAGGTCAGGTTTTAAAAAATGGAGGGTCGCATTTCACTGCAGTATGAACGATATTGCGCTTGCAGCTAACCTGCTAAAACACACCGACAGTCTGCAAAGTGTTTAACTTTAGCACGTTACATTCTCGATTAGCATTCATTAGCGCACTAAGGTTAACAAGATAGAAAAATTCAGTCAAGCACACGTTTTGTATTACAAATTATTAGAACTTGATACTTACAGTGCGTTTCTATCCGTCACTCTCCCGCTTCTTCTGAGCCAGTTAACTTTGTTTATGACGAGTTACCCGATTTGAGTGACGCATGCGCAGTGGCGCCTGTCATCGTCAGCCATCATAGACGGCAACACCCCTTGGACAAACTACGTCACCAGATTGAATATGCGATATCTAAAACTAAATCGTAAATATAAAGATATTAAATAAGTAAATGTATGAATCGTTTGCAGATAGTAAGCAAAAGAATACATAATTCATTAATTCATTCCTATCGTCGCATGGGGCTGGATCACAGCTGACTGTGGGCCAATATTCATGTAATGTCATTACATGCCCCTTTCTGCAGGCAATTCTTCCAAAATAAATTTGTTCTATTTTGTCAAATTTTTGAATCTGGAATGGAGTTCTGAAGTGTCTCATTTTTAATTTACAGATAATAATGATAATAATAATAATAATAATAATAATGATAATAATAATAGTATACATTTTACTTGAAAGCGTCTTTCAAGACACCCAAGGTCATTGTAAAGAAATATAAGAACAAAGATAAGATAAAAGACAAAATACATGTGAAGCAGTTTAAAGAGAAATACAGATCTTTATTAATGCTGAACTTGTCAGTGAAGCTGAAGATTCAAAAGCAAGGTAACTGGACTGTGTAGAGTTTGTTGGGAAGACACTTCACTTCTCATCCAAGAAGCTTCTTCAGTTCCAAATGGCTGGTGCTGGAAGCAGATATGTATCTTGCTAGAGGAAAAAAAATAACAACAAAGGAAGGGAGGAGTTGGAGAACGACTCATAGAAACTTATCCCAGGGTGATGTAACCCCTGAGAGTCGTTACCCTGAATGGGTCATTAACTCCCCCTGTCATGTAAGGTGTTATGGTCACATGTGCCCAGGTGTGAGTGTTTGGAGAGCTTCCTGGGGAGAGAGCTTAGCACTGCATTATATGTAGGTGAGAGGTTGTGTCTGAGTCCACCACCTCTGTAAAGAGAAGGCTTCTCCAGTCTGGTGAAGATGGCTTCTTTAACTCCTCTTTCAAACCATCTATCTTCTCTCAGTTGGTCCAAATCAGATGTATGGATGCAACACAGCCCAAATCCCAATGTCTATTTTGGGGCTAAATTTAGACCAAATCAGACAGGCTGAATCAGGGCCATTGTTAGGGCCTGCAGCTTTACAGGGGCACAGGCCCAAACACAGACAACACAGATGTGCCAGCGTCTGTTTTTGGAGTATATTTTAACTAAATGCAGTCCAATTTATTTTTGGGCTAAACTTGGACCAAATCAGACGGACTACATGCAACCCAGCTATCAACATATATTTTTAGGCTAAATTTGGACCAAATCAGACTGACAAAACTATGCCTATTTTTCAACATCTATATTTGGGCTAAACTTGGACCAAGTCCGACGGACTAAACGTGGCCCAATATTCAACGTCTGTTTTCTGGCTAAATTTGGACCAAATCAGACGGACTAAACTCTGCCCAATATTCAGCGTCTATTTTTGGACTATATGTGGACCAAATCAGACTGACTAAACTCTGTCCAATATTCAACGTCTGTTTTTGGGCTAAATTTGGACCAAGTCAGATGGACAAAATGCGGCCCAATTTTCAGCGTTTATTTTTGGGCTAAATCAAGGCAATGACGGACCGACCACATTTAGCCCAAAAAACAACATCCAGATGACGTCTTGGGCTCTAATTTCCTGGCGCAACTCAGGTTGGCGCAGGGTGGCGCAGCCTGGTGCACCCCGTGCAGTGGTAATTTTGTCCAGAGCACCGCCATGCGCAGCCAATTTGGCAATTTGGTAGACCAGCTGCGCCGAGATGGGTGTGACGGCGCACCAGGGGGAGGTGTTGAAAGATTCAGCTGGCGCAGAGTGACAATTTCGTGCCAAAAAACTGTGCGGAAGGTGTGCTGAAAGGCCGCCAGCTCCAAACCTGGGCTATTCTCGGCGCAGACGAGGTGCACCCTGGGCAGCTGTAATTTGGCTGACAGGCGCACAGTGCGCACACGTCACCAAAACATCACAGGCAGGTGTCCACAGTGTCAGGCACATTTCAATGCAATAAACAATCACAGCAACCACTATTTCATGTAACCGTCTGAACCAGCATATACATTTGCATCTATATTAATTGTCCCGTCACATCTGATGTCAGATCAGAGATGTTTGTCATAACTGACGAGCTCACATCTCTCAAGCCAACCACAAACAGCCATATCATCCGATATGGAGTATCCGGCTTCTCTCATCTCATGAAATTCAAAAGAAAAGAAAAAAGACAGAGACTGCTGAATAAATGTAAGTCACTCGGTGTCTTAAGGATTTACCTGTGATTGCCCATATTTCTCTGTTTTCATCTTTGTTCTTAATGTGATCTAAAAAGATGGAGTACATTATTGCAAGGAGGATGAGGAGGAGATATCGGGGGAATATTTTACCAAAGGTTCTGCTATTTAGCGATGACCCACCAGAAATGCAGGTGGATCACAAGCATGATGAATGGATTAGCCTGCTGCTGTGTTTAAATGTAATTATCACTTAATTTTGTACTCCTATTCATGACACAGGAACAGATTTCATCTGTCCCGTGAGGTGGTCCACAAGGCGCAGCCCGGTGGCCCCTGCGCTCTCCTAGTTGCTGCAAAAGTGACAGCAGCTCTGACCTTCTTCTCCACCGAGGTGAAATTGTCACTGTGCCTCGCCCGCGGCGCATTTAAAGGTGAGGAGAGGCGTTCATTTGATTGGTGAAGATTGCACTCGGCTGTGTTAAACCCACTCACGCCTTCTCTCCTCCCTCTCTGCGTCTTGCGCCGCTGGGAGGGACGGAGGCGTGGGTGCGCCTCCCTGTGCCAGACTGCGCTGTGCACGAAACTTGTAAAATGCCCTGGACACACCCCGTTGGAGCCCCTAGTGTTTGGTGGGAAATGAGCCACTTATTACACTTAATTAGAGTTACTATGGCAACTTTCCTAAAGAATTAGCAATTACACTTTATTAGCATTACTATGGCAACTGTCCTAAAAGAGTCACTTATTACACTTCATTAGTGTTACCATTTCAAGTTTTCTTTAAGATTCACTTATTGCACTTCATTAGTGTTACTATGGCAACTTTCCTAAAAGAGTCACTTATAACACTTCATTAGTGTTACTATGGCAACTTTCCTAGAAGTGTCACTTATAACACTTCATTATTGTTACTATTTCAACTTTCCTAAAGAATTAGTAAATACACTTTATTAGTGTTACTATGGCAACTGTCCTAAAAGAATCATTAATTTCACGTCATTAGAGTTACTATGGAAACTTTCCAAAAGAATTAGCAATTACACTTTATTAGTGTTAATATGGCAACTGTCCTGAAAGAGTCACTTATTGCACTTCATTTTTGTTACTATGGCAATTTTCCTAAAAGAGTCACAAGTGTTACTATGGCAACTTTCCTTAAATTGTCACTAGTGTTATCATGGCAACTTACCTATAAGAGTTACATTTTACAGGTCATTCGTGTTTCTAGGGCAACTTTCCTAAAAGAGTCACTCGTGTTACCATGGCAACGTAACTATAAGAGTCACTTATTACACTTCATTAGTTTGACTATGGCAACTTTCCTAAAAGGGTCACTATTGTTTCTATGGCAACTTTCCTTAAAGAATCACTCATTACACTTCATTTTTGTCACTATGGCAACTTTCCTGAAAGAGTCGCTAATTTCACTTCATTAGTGTTACAATGGCAACTGTCCTAAAAGAGTCAATTGTTGCACTTCATTCGTGTTACTATGGCAACTTTCCTTAAAGGGTCCCTATTGTTTCTATGGCAATTTTCCTAAAAGAGTCACTCATTACACTTCATCAGTGTTACTATGGCAACTGTCCTAAATGAGTCACTTACTACACTTCATTAGTGTTACCATGGCAATTTTCCTATACCTAGTCAGCAAAAATTGTGCGGGCCGAAAGCGGCGCGATTATGGTTAAAACATTTGGCCGAGACTCGGTTTGAATCTAGGTCCGATTGCTGTGCGAGCGCTTGGCTGTCACTCGGCCCGAGTACGGAAGCCAGGAAGAGTGAGACTGCAGGCATGAATCTGAGATCCTCAGACAGCTCCAGGATCAGCAGTAGTGGTCAGGACCTCTTTAGTTGAAATGTAAAAACAAAACGTCCACTGATTCTAACAAAATTGATATGAAAGTTGTGAAAAAGGTCATTGAGGGGGTTTCAGAACCACTAACATACATCTGTAACTTATCATTACAAACCGGCAATTTTCCTAATAAAATGAAAATAGCTAAAGTTGTCCCACTTTGTAAAACTGGGGATAGAGACCACTTTACAAATTACAGGCCTGTTTCTTTGCTTCCACAATTCTCCAAATTCTAGAAAAACTACTCAATAACAAATTAGATAAATCCATAGACAAACATAAATTACTTTCTGACAGTCAATACGGATTTAGAGCTAACAGTTTAACATCACTGGCATTAACAGAGTCAATTGAGGAGATCACAAACGCTATAGATCACAAATTGCATTCAATTGGAGTATTCATAGACCTAAAAAAAGCTTTGGACACAATCATGACATTTTAATCAATAAACTTGAACGGTATGGGATTATTGGCTTAGTGTTGCACTGGGTGAGAAGTTATTTCAGCAACAGGAAACAATTTGTGAAATTGAGGGACTATGCATCATCATGCTTGGACATTGCTTGTGGTGTCCCCCAGGGGTCAGTATTAGGTCCAAAACTATTTGTAATTTATTTAAATGACATATGCAAAGTTTCAGAAATATTAAAATTAGTATTGTTTGCAGATGACACAAATATTTTTTGTTCTAGGAGGGATTTACACAAACTACTGGTGAGGATCAGTACTGAAATGTGCAAACTGAAAATGTGGTTTGACGGAAACAAATATTCATTATACTTAAGTAAAACCAAATTCATGACATTTGGCAATCACAATAAAAATACACAATTACAGATACAAGCAGCTGGGGTGGATATTGAAAGAGTATATGAAAATAAATTTCTTGGGGTTATAATTGATGATAAAATAAACTGGAAGTCTCACATAAAACATGTACAAAGTAAACTGTCCAGAAGTATTTCAATACTGACCAAAGCAAAACACATCCTGGACTACAAATCACTCTACATTCTCTACGGTTCACTGATTTTACCATATTTACATTACTTTGCAGAGGTCTGGGGCAATACTTACAAATGTACAACACACTCACTATCCATATGGCAGAAAAGAGCCATTAGAATTATTCACAATACTGGTTATAGAGGTCACACAAAGTCACTTTTCTTAAAGTCAAAAACATTAAAATTCACTGACCTGGTTTACTTTCAAACAGCACAAATCATGTATAAAGCAATAAACAATCTACTTCCTGGAAATATTCAAAAATTGTTTTTTAACAGAGATGTTGGTTATAACCTGAGGGGGGAGCTCAATTTAAAACATCAGTGGGTACGTACAACATTAAAAAGCTTTTGTGTTTCTGTTTGTGGAGTGAGGTTGTGGAGCAGGTTGGGTGTGGAGCTCAAGCAATGTCCAATCATGACCCAGTTTAAAAGGCAGTACAAAAACATGGTTTTCATGAGGTACAGGGAGGAAGAGGAGCTTTAGCAACTGGGTGTTTTCATAAATGATTTATGTATTTATTTATTTCTACTCTGTTTATTTTCTGGTTCTTGTAAATATGTATATGTAAGTATGTATGTTTGGCAAAGACTGCCTGTTAATTGCGTGGCGGAGAAGGGGTAGGTTTAAATAAGCTTATGCTTCATCCTACTCCTTTTCGGACATGTTGGGTTAATATTATTATTGTTGTCTCAACTATTCTCATTAGTTTTGTTTGTTTGTTTTGCACATGTTCACAATAAAGCATTCATTCATTCATTCATTCATTCATTCAGTTTTCTGTCCTACACGAATGCACAACCCTCAAGCATTTCTGTGTTGGTGGAGTTTTACACTGTAACACTACTATAATCTATAGTCAAAGTTAAATTAAATCACAATTAAGCCAATAATATTCAATTAAAGTTTAAATCCATCTTTTTTATACAACAAAAAAGAAAACACTTAGTAAACAGGGACAGTTTTTTGCAAATTTAATGGTTATTTTATATAATCTAACAACCATTAGAAACTATGGCAACATATATAAACACACAGGATGCAAAAAGTTCAATGAGGCACTGCCTATGAAGGTGTCTGATGGTTCCTGTTTGCCCTCTGGCTACGGCCACCATCGTGATCAGAGGCCAGCTGCAGCCACCTGGTGATGAGTCGCTCTATTTCGCGATCTGTTGCTTCCCTTGTCAGGGCATTCCTACGAACTGCGTCTAAGAAAACACAAGACAGAGGACATAACCATATGATGTAACTTAGCAACCACCAAAACGTCACTTGGTTGTCATCCACATTGCACTCACCCAAAACCACATCTTTCAAACATGAGGCCTTTGAATGCAGGCTTTTGGTTTGCCCCACTCCAGTTAATTTGTCTTGCCAGTGACGTCTTCATAGTTCTCTTTAGGACCCGCCCCAAAGTGTCTTTGAGAGACAGGCCTCCGACGATGGCAAGAAGAACAGTCTAAAACAAAACACATGTACCTCATTAAGTATTTACACAACAAAGCAAGGGGTTGCTATATTCCTAAGGGTGTGGGTTCTGGTTAAAGCCACTATTGACTGTCCAAGTGAGAAGTCCTGGGATATTCCAAGTTTAGTTTAGTTTATTCATTTCTGATCATGTTTACATGCACAAA
The DNA here is from genome assembly GCA_037902135.1 of Cetoscarus ocellatus. Lineage (NCBI taxonomy): Eukaryota > Metazoa > Chordata > Actinopteri > Labriformes > Labridae > Cetoscarus > Cetoscarus ocellatus. Next base: position 8,412 of record JBAMNC010002121.1, read on the forward strand.
AAACATTCAGACAAAACTGAACTGAAAATGATCATTTCCACAAAACCTTTAACCTGTTGTTCAGGGAAAAGGGTTATCAGAACATAAATGTAACAAACAGTAAGACAAAGACCCAATGATCAAATGAAGGCAGCAATACCTAGGAACAGCTGATTTACCTTCTCTTGACCAAAACAGAAATTCACACGCGCACACAGGCTGCATGCTCCATGCACCGCACAAAGTGGAGAGTGTTGCTTCACAGCCTGACCAACATTGGATTCCCCACTGACTAACTAAGCTGTTCCTGCCCCTACCCAAAAAGCTGCACCTGTTGCCTAGCGACCTTGATTGACAGCGTTATTACTGGAGAAGTTGCATTTCCTTGCAGCAAATGTGTTGAAATGCTAAAGCTGAAGAATAAAAATGAGGAAATGTGCATGAACATGTGAAACTAATGAAAAGATAGAGAAAAAGTAGAAGAAGTATAGTAACAGGAGTAGAAGAAAACGTAGAAGTAGAAGAGGAAGTAGTATTATTATTAGTAGTAGTAGTAGAAGTAGAAATTGTAGAAGATGAAGAAAAAGGTAGAAGAGGAAGAGAACAATAAAAATGAGGAAATGTAAAATAAATTTGCTGAAAGTAGTTAAACAAAGCTGAAAATGTGGAACACAAATATAAAAATTCCTGAAGTAGTCAAACAAATCAGAAAATGAAGAAATGTGAATTAAAAAGTGTTGGAAATAAGAGTGAAGGAGTGAAATAAGGAAAGGTGGAGGAAAAGAAAGAGAAGGGAAGAAGAAGTTGAGAAGAAAAAGAAGGGGACAAGAAGAGAGAGGCTAGGGGAGGAGAAGAAGAAGAAGAAGAAAGGGGAAGAAGGAAAGGAGGGAAGAAAAGGGAAGGAGAAGTAGAGGGAGAAGGCAAGAAGCAAGGGAAGGGGAGAAGAGTGTACAGCCTGGCTCCCACTACAGGATTCTCGGGCCGATTTGACCCCGATTCAGTTCTCCGATGACGATCGGGGAGAATTCTGGTCAGGGACCAAAGTCGGCCCCGATTATCTTCTAGTGTGAGCAGGTGACGGATCAATCTTAAGCCTCCAGATCGTCTCACAGACATGTCGGAGCCACCCCGATAATTCTCAAACGCGTTTGATATTTATCGAGATGATTACGTCACTCATATTCACTGAGGATGATAATAGCCAATCAGAGACAGCCACCTACAAGGTGTCGTGATTCCCACAGAGTGGTCATTTAGCATTTATGAGTGCCGTTTATTGCTGCTTCACCTACATGGCAATCTCTCTGTAGTATGCTCGTTAACTCAACACTTCCTGTTAGGAGCATGTCTCCTTCAAAATAAGAGCACATTGTAATACCAACAGATTACACCACACAAGGGAGCAGAAATGGTCTGAAGTTACCAGGGATGTACAAAACCCAAAACCAGTGAAGTTGGCACGTTGTGTAAATCGTAAATAAAAACAGAATACAATGATTTGCAAATCCCTTTCAACCTATATTCAATTGAATACACAGCAAAGACAAGATACTTAACGTTCAAACTGGTAAACTGTTTTATTTTTTGCAAATATTAGCTCATTTTGAATTTGATGCCTGCAACATGTTTCAAAAAAGCTGGCACAAGTGGCAAAAAAGGCTGAGAAAGTTGAGGAATGCTCATCAAACACTTATTTGGAACATCCCACAGGTGAACAGGCTAATTGAGAACAGGTGGGTGCCATGATTGGGTATAAAAGCAGCTTCCCTGAAATGGTCAGTCATTCACAAACAAGGATGGGGCGAGGGTCACCACTTTGTGAACAAATGCGTGAGCAAATTGTCCAACAGTTTAAGAACAACATTTCTCAACGAGCTATTGCAAGGAATTTAGGGATTTCATCATCTACGGTCCGTAATATCATCAAAAGGTTCAGAGAATCTGGAGAAATTACTGCACGTAAGCGGCAAGGCCGAAAACCAACATTGAATGCCCGTGACCTTCGATCCCTCAGGCGGTACTGCATCAAAAACCGGCATCACTGTGTAAAGGATATCACCACATGGGCTCAGGAACACTTCAGAAAACCACTGTCAGTAACTACAGTTCGTCGCTACATCTATAAGTGCAAGTTAAAACTCTACTATGCAAAGCGAAAGCCATTTATCAACAACACCCAGAAATGCCGGCTTCGCTGGGCCCGAGCTCATCTAAGATGGACTGATGCAAAGTGGAAGAAGGTTCTGTGGTCTGACGAGTCCACATTTCAAATTGTTTTTGGAAAGTGTGGTCATCGTGTCCTCCGGACCAAAGAGGAAAAGAACCAGCCGGACTGTTATAGGCGCAAAGTTCAAAAGCCACATCTGTGATGGTATGGGGGTGTATTAGTGCCCAAGGCATGGGTAACTTACACATCTGTGAAGGCACAATTAATGCTGAAAGGTACATACAGGTTTTGGAGCAACATATGTTTGTCACAGTTCAGTCTCAGTCTCAGTCTGCCTCACTCCAGCGCTGAGGTAATCAGCTCAACTCCTGTCACCTGCACGCCTGCTCACACCTGCACCTCATCTCCAGCAATCACTCCGCCTACTTAAACCCCGGCTCCACACTCAGTCAGTGTCAGATCGTCTTCGCTCTCATGCTAAGCACACCAGACCTGTCATCCGGACTGATCACCCGTTGCCGACCTGTTCCGTTCCTGTTCCTGCCTTTATCGCCTGATCCCCAGCCTGATTGCAAGGTACTGCCCAGCTTCTGCTCTGCACTTACCTGTTCGTCTGATCCCTGGCTATCGACCTCGTCTTCTGTTCCTGACGCCGAAAGCCTGCCTGTGAGTCCTGCGTTGTGGTGGTCGTCTTCGCCTTCCACTTCACCTCCTGCCGTTAAAGATCCTGTGAGTCTGAACTCTCATCAACTTAAAGCCTCTGTGGGGCTAACTGTGCTAGTGGCTATCACGTGGCTGAGCGGACAGCGTCACCGGCTCCTGTTCCCAAGATCGCGGGTTCGATCCCCGCTCTCGACTACAGCTGAAAGACTCTTGGTGGCTAGCAAGTGCTAGCAGCTGCCACGTGGCAAAGCGGACAGCGTCTCCGGCTCTAGTTCCCAAGATCGCGGGATCGATCCCCACTCTTGATTCACCATCTCCTGTGCCTGTCTAAATAAAACTGTTTGTTGTGAACTTGATACACTGCTTCGCATCTGGGTCCTTTCTGTCTCCGTGTTGCCATCCAAGCAACGTCTTTTTCATGGACGCCCCTGCTTATTTCAGCAAGACAATGCCAAGCCACATTCTGCACGTGTTACAACAGCATGGCTTCATAGTAAAAGAGTGCGGGTACTAGACTGGCCTGCCTGTAGTCCAGACCTGTCTCCCATTGAAAATGTGTGGTGCATTATGAAGCGTAAAATACAACAACGGAGACCCCGGAATGTTGAACAACTTAAGCTGTACATCAAGCAAGAATTGGAAAGAATTTCACCCGAAATGCTTCAAAAATTGGTCTCCTCAGTTCCCAAACGTTTACTGAGTGTTGTTAAAAGGAACGGTGATGTAACACGGTGGTAAAAATGCCCCTGTGCCAACTTTTTTGCAATGTGTTGCTGCCATTAAATTCTAAGTTGATGATTATTTGCAAAAGAAAATAAAGTTTCTCAGTTCGAACATTAAGTATCTTGTCTTTGCAGTGTATTCAATTGAATATAAGTTGAAAAGGATTTGCAAATCATTGTATTCTGTTTTTATTTACGATTTACACAATGTGCCAGCTTCACTGGTTTTGGGTTTTGTAAATGGTGACCACAAAGGAGCAGAGTGTACGGGTGCGTTGGACAGCTGAGATGGAGGACATTCTTTCATTCATTCTCGGCTCGTTTGGTGGTATAAATAATTACAACATTCCGGTTTATCTGTGCCTAATTGTGCACAAGCGATGCACTTCTTGGCCGGGCTACAAAATGACCACAAATAAATGTAATGAAATCAATTGGTGTGTCAACCAGTTTGCAGTCCTGGCTATTGAAAATGTTTTATCATCTGAAAACTGACACAGACCCAGTAAAAGATCCACTGTCTCCTCAGTCTGTGACAGGTTCAGGTTCTGTTTCAGGTTCAGGCTGGAGTCTGACTGCAGCTTCTATCAGAGCTGAAACACATTTTTAACAGCGATCTTTCCACGTTTCTGGACCTGAACAGAAATAATTAATTATTTAGAGCCTTCTAATAGTTAAATATCATGGATTAATTCATTAAAGTAAATGAAGGGTATGTAGATTAAATGTTTAAATTCTGCTGTAGCCTGGTTTGTCACAACCACGCTGTGTAAAGCTGCAGTGATTTCCTTACAGATGTGGTTTTCAGACTAATTAGCGCCCCTTTTCAGCTGACAAACTTCCTTTCTCTCCACCTCTGTTGCTATGTGGTCGATCTACAGCACAGAGAAGTCTCTTTTTTCCCCATAATGCCTCTCTCCATGTTGTAAATTCAGTGGGTTCGGCCAGCTCAACCTTGAACATTTAGGGGCCTGTTATTTAAATGCTGATTGTTTTCAGTTGCCAGATTTATCAATACCTGATCAGGCGTACGCTGTGATTGGCCCTGGTACACATGTTTCATAAATCACGAGTGAACGTGCCGTAAGCTTGTTTTTACACCCAAATCTACGCCACTTCCCATGCTAGATTGATAAATGAGGGCCACTGACTCCCATGTAATGGGAGTACCATTTGGAACCTCTTTTTGAAGTAGCAGTGGTGTCCACATTTTTGCCATTACAGACATGTAAAACCATAGACTATATAAAATATGGATGTAGTCTCCGTTACTTCACCCGTCTCAGTGAAATGAAGCCAATCATTGGCAGGGGCTATATTGGAAATGACGCGGGCATTGAGCCTCCAATAGGGTGCCTGTCAATCACGTGAGCTGAGCTACGACTCTGATTGGATCTTAATATCTTCTAAACCGCTGAGTTTGGAAAAAAAGTTCACCCCCTGTACAGTGTGTGCCGATAGCGAAATAAGCCATTCAGACCCAAGCTGTTTTTTGAAGCAGGTTGTAAGTATGCTTTTATTGGTGTAAAAGTCTGTTTTATTTTGGCTTGATGTGAGTGTGACTTCCGGTCTTTCTGCAGCCAGCCTCAAGCGGATTCACGATAAACTGCAACTTTTTGCACTTCCGCATAGGCTTCATCTCTCGAAACCAGATGTTGCCCCTTGTGTAAAACACATCACCATGTTCATCAGAGTTTTAGAATGCTCACAATGCAATTCTTTCTCTAATATCATGGTTTTGGCACAGCGACAGGAGATTCAGACCTTTGTTTTCACTATAAATCCAATTGTTCACCCTCTGTCTCAGATATAAGTTAAACAGCTGCAGCAATCAAGGAACCCAAAGAGCAGGTTACCAAGGAAACCATTAACTCCACAGGCATAAAAAAAATCTGACATCAAATCTGCTCATCTACTCAATCCACTCTTCTTGTCTTCCTCCCTTCCTCTTCTTCCCTCCTTAATCTTCCATCCTCCTTATCACCTTCTCCTTCTTCTAGTAAGAGTCTGTCCTATACACCAGATTTTAAGAAAATGTTTGGAATTTAGAAAAGAAAATTCATCAGCTGACTTCAGAGCAAATATTGAGTAACAAGAACATTCATGGAAATGTAGTGGAGTCAAAAGTACAATATTTGTCTGTTGAATATAGTGGAGTGAAAGTACTATGTTTCCACCAGAAATAATACTCAAGAAAAGTTCATATATTAGACATTTCTCCTCTTATCAGAAATAATCAAGCTGTACTGGAGTGCTCTATCGTAATGACTGACTTTTAGGACTGATCCGATTACTGCATAATTTAACTCACCAAATTCTTCTTCTCCTCTGGGTTCCTTAACATCTTCTCCAAATGGTGTAGCTCCTCAATAGTTGAAAGGGGGAGCCCAAAATGTGTAGGATCTGACCGGATGTCTAGGACAGTTTGAGTGCTGGAGATTTTTTAGAGATGCACCAGTATGTGCAGCTGCTGCTCTCTGATGGACTTCAGTTCAACAAGTATCTCCTTGGCAACTGCTGTGAGACACAACAATAGGCAGGCATAGCAGATTAATAGTAGGTCTTGACCGATGCATCGTTAATTGTTAAATCAGTCAGAATAATGATGTATTGTAACTGAGGGATCTGTATTTGGGCAGGAAGAGGGATTTTTAGCAGAAAAAAACGACCAGATAATGACACTGCGCTCCTGCACACACATCATGTGATGTCCACAGCTGAAATAATAATAGATGAGTGATGAAACACAAGATGATCTGACCATTACGGCAGTAAACTAATGAATGTAATGTGTGTCAGAGCTATTTCAACAGGTTATGGGTTTTTGTTGTAATTGTTTCTTTGTGACAGCAGGGGGCACTAGACACTGTCCCTTCCAGGTGCAGGTGTGTCATTTGGGGGATGATGCACCTGGAAGGGACAGGTTTTTTACCAGAACAATGGGAGAAGCAGAAAAACCCTTTGTTGTTGAATTACATTGCTTGAATTAAACAAACAAAGCATAAAACCCACTGAAATTCAGCTTTCTTATTGACTGCATACAACCTACTGGATAGGTGCATCGGTGGCCATTTGTTCAAGATCGAATTTGTGTCTTGACAGCAAATAGCCAGTATAGAGTGAATGTATGAAGCTGGAACAAAAATAATCAGTAGTGAGACAGTCAGTTCTTGTCACAAAAGCAGCAGAGAGACTTAAACATTTAGCAGAAAAAATGAAAATACAAATGCACATGGAACCACTATTGTCAACATATCAATAAAAAAAACTGCAGTGTTTCCCACAGGATTTTGGGAAACTATGGGGGGATTTCACCAACCCTGTAGGGGGTCTGGGGGCATCCCCCCCCCCAGGAGAAAATTGTGAACATTTTAAGTTAAAATGCATCAATCTGGCGCACTTTGAGAGCTAAATCAAAAACCTCAAATAAAAATGTGATCAAACTAATTTGGTGATGAAATGGGATGATGGTGTTAGATTGCAGTCTCCTCTCTCCTCTGCGACACTGAAAGTACTTTCTGAGCAGCCATATTGGAGAACGTTCCAAAGCGTTAATTGTGCTCAGAGGAGAGAGGAGACTGATCGGAGGAGCAATAATCAAGGAGACACGGGGGCTGCGTCTCAAAGCTCCAAAATTTCATTCCCATTTCCTCCACTTGCGTCGTTCACTTACGTCTTAGTCCCGCCCACCAGAGATGCATGGGAGAGATGGAAGGAAATGTGAGTGAAAAGACAGTCAGTGAAGTCAGTGAAAAGACTTTCGCAAAACCGGTTCTCTGGTCTCCTCGGTTATCTCTCCTCCAATCAGTCTCCTCTCTCCTACGAGCACAGTTAACACACTGGGATGTCCTTCAATATGGCTGCTCAGAAAGTAGTTTCGGTGTCGCAGAGGAGAGAGGACAGAGGAGACTGCAGTTTAACGCATTGAGACGCACACAAGAGCAGGCTTCGCAGAAGTTTTCTCACTGACAGACACAACCCCACACAGGATCTCTATCACTGATTGGACGCTGCAGCGGCTCAGACTTCTCTGAAACTTCACATCGGAGTTTAATGACAGCAGAAAAAAGACGGAGCTGAAAACAGTCACTGAGTATAGATGTGAAAAGCTGTCATAAAGCTGGGATTAAAAAGTGTTTGATGTGAGTTTGAAGCACAAAATACTGAACAAGAATGTCATAAAATCAAGGATCACGGTAGAGTTTTTAAGACGCCAGTGAACGACACAAGTGGAGGAAGTGAGGATGAAACTTTGGACCTTTGAGACACAGGGCAGCAATAGTTTGATTCATTAATAGGAAACACTGAACTGCTTCAATCAGTGGGTCTTGACTTTTTTTCAGTGTGAAACAGCTTTAAGTCTCAAAAATCCTCGTCGGTCGGGCCCTAATTAATTGTGAAACATTGTGAAATGAGTCAGAGTAAACAGAGGATCACTTCGTGGAATTCCTACCTGTTGGCACACAAAACTGGTGTTCTGAGGAGACTTCAAGCACAGGACAAGGAGCTGCTTGTAGTGTGTTCTAAAACAGAATAAAAAAGAAAGATGGTTTTATCTCATACTACTCATAACAAACTGATTTCCGCTTCCGGCGCTGCTCGAGTGGCAGCCGGTTACAGCAGCTCCTGCTCGTTTGAGTGTTTTCCTTTGTTTTTTTAGTTACTTTAGTTACTTTTTGTAAATTATTTTAACTTATTAGATTGCACAATGGAAACCAGAGTGTTTGGGCTTCTCTGGTGGTTCTGCTGTGTTTTTCACTGTTTTCCACCGTGTCTGGAGATACCATGAGGAGCCATGGTCCTATTGTTTACAGTAGGGATCAGCTGTTAGCGCTCTGTAACACAACGGTGCTGCCCCAGGAGAGACCCGACGTACCCCGCAAGCTGAAGAGGAGGAGACGGGGGTGCCGTGCCGGAGTCCGTCGTCAAGCCAGGAGGAGAAGATACAGACCCGTCCTCCCATCCGTTATTATGGGGAATGTGAGATCTCTCCCCAATAAGATGGATGAGCTGGCGACGCTGACCCGGCATCAATCGGAGTATCGGGAGTGTAGCATCCTGGTGTTTACAGAGACATGGCTAACCACGCTAACCCCGGACACGGCCGCTACACTGGACGGCTTCCATCTCTCGCGGGCGGACAGGACAGTGGAGAGCGGTAAGAGGAAAGGAGGGGGGCTGGCAGTATTTGTGAATGATAGATGGTGTAACTCGGGGCACATCACTGTCACGGAGCAGATCTGCTGTAGAGACATTGAACTGTTAGCTGTTAGCATGCGGCCATATTACCTCCAGCGCGAGTTCTCGCATGTTATCGCGATAGCTGCATATGTCCCGCCGTCTGGTAATGCCGTAGCCGCGTGTGAGATCCTGCACTCTGCAGTCAGCCGGCTACAGACCAAACACCCTCAGGCCCTCCTCCTCATCTCTGGTGACTTTAATCATGCCCCTCTATCCTCCACTCTGCCCACTTTCACCCAGTATGTTACCTGCCACACCAGAGACAATAAAATACTGGACTTACTGTATGCAAACACCAAGGATGCATACAAGTCATTACCCCTCCCTCCCCTGGGGAGATCAGACCACAACTTGGTTTATCTCCAGCCTGTGTACAAACCCCTTGTCCACAGGCAGCCAGCTGTGACCCGTACAGTGAAGAGATGGTCTGAGGAGACTGAAGAGGCTCTGAGGGACTGTTTCGAGTCAACTGTGTGGGAGGAGCTCTGTGATCCTCACGGGGAGGACTTAGATAACCTTACGGACTGTATCACTGACTATATTAACTTCTGTGTAGAGAACACTGTACCCACCAGGACTGTACGGTGCTTCTCAAACAACAAGCCCTGGATCAATCCAGACATAAAGGCTCTCCTGAAGGAGAAGAAGAGAGCCTTTAGGTCATGAGACAAGGAGGAACTGAAGGCTGTGCAGAAGGAGCTGAGGAGGAAGATCCGAGAGGGGAAGGACAACTACAGGAAGAAGATGGAGGACCAGTTGCAGCAAAGAAACATCAACGGAGTCTGGAGGGGCCTGAAGACCATCTCAGGCCACAAGGAGCCAGACTCTCCAGCTGTGGGGGACCAGAAGTGGGTGAACGATCTAAACCTGTTCTTCAACAGGTTTGACCAGACACCTGCCAGCCCTGCTGCAACTCCCCTCATCTACATCTCCGGGTCGTTGTCCCACCCTAACCTCCTCCCCCCTTTCCACGACCTCCAGCCCTCAACCACCAACCCCAACTGCTACTCCCGACAGAGGGCCAACACCCCAACCCACACCCTCCAGCACCCAGCCCCCCTCCTCCCACCTGTCCCTCACGTCCACCCAGGTGAGACACGAGCTCAGGAAACTTAAGATCAAGAAGGCTGCAGGTCCAGACGGCATCAGCTCCAGGCTCCTCAAGTCCTGTGCAGACCAGCTGTGTGGGATTGTGGAGCAATCTTTAACATGAGCCTGATGCTAGGGAGGGTACCAGAGCTGTGGAAGACATCCTGTGTGGTACCAGTGCCCAAAACACCGCACCCCAAGGACCTGAACAGCTACAGGCCGGTGGCACTGACGTCCCATCTGATGAAGACTCTGGAGAGGCTGGTTCTTTCTCACCTCCGGCCTCTGGTGAACTCATCAATGGACCCACTTCAGTTTGCCTACCAGCCTGGCATCGGGGTGGATGATGCTGTCATCTTCCTCCTGAACAGAGCTCTGTCTCACCTGGAGAAGCCAGAGAGCACTGTGAGGATCATGTTCTTTGATTTCTCCAGTGCGTTCAACACCATCCAGCCTCTTCTCTTGAGGGACAAGCTGGAGCACACGGGGGTGGACCACCACCTATCGGGCTGGATCCAAGATTACCTCACAAACCGACCGCAGTATGAGAGGGCACAGGGCTGTGTATCTGACATGGTGGTCTGCAGTACAGGGGCCGCACAGGGAACGGTGCTGGCTCCGTTCCTCTTCACCCTGTACACGGCGGACTTCATGTACAGGTCAGACAGCTGCCACCTGCAGAAGTTCTCTGACGACTCTGCGATTGTCGGCCTCACCACCGAGGACGATGACCAAGAGTACAGAGGACTGACCCAGGACTTTGTGGACTGGTGCAAATGGAACCACCTCCAGATCAATGCGAGGAAGACCAAGGAACTGGTGGTGGACCTCCTGTAGGCGTAGACCCCCCCACCTAACACCGGTGAACATCCAGGGCTCGGACATTGAGATTGTGGACTCCTACAAATACCTGGGTGTTCACCTAAACAATAAACTGGACTGGTCTGACCACACGAGTGCTCTCTACAGGAAGGGCCAGAGCAGACTGTACCTGCTGAGGAGACTGAGGTCTTTCGGGGTGCAGGGAGCTCTCCTGAGGACCTTTTTTGACTCTGTGGTGGCATCAGCCATCTTTTATGGAGTGGTCTGCTGGGGCAGCAGCATTTCGGCTGCAGACAGGAACAGACTGGACAGACTGATCAGGAAGGCCAGCTCAGTCCTGGGGTGCCCCCTGGACTCAGTGCAGGTGGTGGGAGAAAGGAGGATGCTGGTGAAGCTGGCATCCATGCTGGAGAGGGACTCCCACCCCCTGCAGGACACTCTGACAGCCCTGTGCAGCTCCTTCAGTGACAGGCTGAGTCACCCGAAGTGCGTGAAGGAGCGTTACCGCAGGTATTTCCTGCCTGCTGCTGTTAGACTTTACAACCAGCACTGCTCCCAGTCACCATAAACTGAGCAATTATCGAACAATGTGCAATTACAATGTACAATTACTGTGCTAACTCTTTTGACAATGTGCAATTCATCCATGTGCAATCACTTACATTCATCTGCAATTACTTGGTGAATGTGTAAATAATCCTTATAGGATTTGCTTTTTAGTTTCTGTATTCAAGCCCTTTTTTATATTTATACTGGTAAAATAATGTAAATACTACTATTTTTCATGTTATTTTTTATACCATTTTATACTTATTCTTTATCAACGCTGTCCCCCTTTGCTGCTGTAACACTGCAAATTTCCCCGTGTGGGATGAATAAAGGTTTATTCTATTCTATTCTATTCAATCATTTTCTTTCCTCAAGTTATTGTGAGAAGCTGTCTTACCCCTTTCCCTTGAAAATGAGCTGGAGGTGTAGCCCACTGGCAATTACCAGCTATCGGGTTGTTGGCAGCAGAGACTGGAGACCTTGGTGGTGGACTAGCAGCTGTGATGTTAACTGAAGGGGGAGAAGCCCATGAATCCGCTGCAGAGCTGTTAGTGCCAGAGGCTGGACCACTGGCTCTTATATTCACTCTATTGTGGATCCTGAAATGTGGCCTGGGGACCTCGAACCTTGACTAGTTGGCTGTTGGGTGGAACCTGCAAACATCACACCCCCTTCACCCAGTGCTGTCAAGAGAGTGTAATGTCAGCTGTTAGTTTCATTCAGATGTATATAAAGATGAATGGAAATCACTGTTGTCATGTACAGGCCTACCACCAAAAGATGGAATGCAGGGAGCTGGTTCAGGCTCCAGAATTCTGTCTTGTTCGGGCACGTGGTGCTGAAGTCATCCCTTGCTCCTCTTCCTCCTCACTTCTACTGCTTATTCTTCTACGGCCTCTGACAGTGATTAAATTGGGGTGTCAGTTTGTTATTGCAGTTAAAAATAACTATGAATACATCAGAATACAAAAGCAATTTAGACAGCTAACTACAGGGCCTTACAATGCACTGCCCCCACAAACCGCTCCCTAATATTTGAAGACAAAATGTATAAATAGAGGACTACATATTGCCCATGATGTGGAGGAAGATGGGACAAGTCTCGGTTGATGTTAGACAACATCTAGCGACGTATGTTGCTCACACCATCAATTGATGCATGTCCCATCTTCCTCCATACCATGCACAATACATAGTCCTTAACTTGTAATGACAAGGTTGTATATAGTAGATATTCTGTATAGTGTAGTTTAGTGTATTATGAGCCACTCATACCTATTCTTTCTCTTCATGTTAAGGATGGGCAGATCGATCCCGTGGTATCAATATATCAATACTCACAAGCTACTCATTTGGCATCGATTTTCTTTTATAAATATCGATATAAACTAAAAAAAATAAGAATTGGGAGTGTATGCATCACTTTCCGCCGTTTTAGATTAGTTACTTAAATTAATACGTGCCAGGACACCCCTGTACCTGGCAGCGTATTGAGCTGGCCCATGTCACGTGACAGGAGACGAGCGAATGAGCGTCAACATGCGATACAGCCAGCCGACACAGTCAGCCAGGCCAGGATGCCAGTAGCACGAACAGGAGCCGGAGGAAAACCTGAGAAGCTAAGCTATGGCAGACAAAAAATGAAGCGTGGTGTGGTGTTATTTTTCACCAGTTGATAAAACCACGGCAAGGTGCCAGGTGTGTGATAAACAAGTTTTGCACAGCAGCAACACAAGTAATTTATTCAAAAATCTGAAGACGACGCATCCCGAGAGCCACAGTGAGCTTGAAAAAAGACAGGCTGCTGCGAAAGCCCAGTCTCCTGCGCCACCTGCAGTCCGGCAGAAGACCTTGCAAGAGAGTCTGCCAAAAAGCCAAGTGTATCCAGGTAGTTACCTTTGACAGTGTAGTGCTAAAGTCTATAAATATTCCGATCACAATCTAATTTTAACAGACACTTCAGGTGAAGGGGATTATGTCCAGTATTGTCCAATTGCTGCTTAGCCGACTTAAAACAGGCATTGGTTTTTAGTAATATTTACTGAAAATTTTGTTTAAGTAGCCTACTGAAGTTGAAAATTGCTGGCTCGGAGTAGGAAACAAGATAAGAACATGTGAGGTACAGTTTTGGGGATTTTTCATCTTTGCATGACAGTTTTATTTTTACCATTGAAAAGAAAATCATTAAAAAATATGATGTTGTGATATTGGTTTTAATCTGTAACATGATTTCTTACATTTAGAAAACATAATTTCATATTTCATTAATTATATCACAAACTTAAAGAAAATAACTGCAGCCTCTTGCGATTCAGATTTGACAGTTAATTGGAAAACCCTAATATCTAATAAAATCCTTAGTATCTTTTGTAACAAATTCATTTCATCTTCCCTATTGTGACATGAAAACTTTATCCTTTTCAGATGAGTCTCAAAGAGCACGTGAGATCACATTGAGCCTGGCAAAAATGATTGTGAAAGACTTGCAACCCATCTCAATGGTAGAGGATCAAGATTTCCGGCATTTTATGAAGGGGGTGGATCCCCGATACCAGATCCCTAGTCGGAAATCCATGATGGCAGGTGAAATTCCCAAACTGTACGAGCAAGCACAAAAAACAGTAAAGGACTCCATACAATCAACAAGCAGTCTGGTTTTAACAACTGACATGTAGACTGCAAGAACTACGGAATCTTGTTTGACTGTGTCAGGACATTTTATCGATAAGAACTGGCAGATGCAGTCTTGCAATCTTGCAACCATGAATGTAGCTGTGCAGCACACAGCAGACAGTATAGCTGAACTCCTGACAAAAAATCACAGATGAATGGGGCATCACCAGTAAGATCCATGCAGTTGTTACAGACAATGGAGCCAACATGGTCTCTGCTGTGCGGAAAACATGTTGGAAGCAGATTCCTTGTTTCTCTCACACACTCAACGTCATTGTGAAGGACTCCATTAAGGCTGACACAAGTCTTGAGTCCAGCTTAGAGAAATGCAGTGCAATCATTCGGTTCTTCCACCACAGCACCAGAGCAACTGATAAACTGAAAGAAGTACAAAATCAGTTGAGCTTACCTCAGCATAAACTAATCCAAGCAGTGGATACCAGATGGAACTCGGTGTTGTACATGATTGACAGACTGTATGTACAACAAGAAGCCATCACAACAGCACTTTGTCTTCTGGGAAGAAACAACATGTGCCTAAGTGGTGGAGAATGGTCCCACATCAAGCAGGCCATTGACGTCCTCAGGCCTTTTGAAGAGGCCACTAAGGAGGTTTTAGCAGAGCAGTATGTAACAATTTCCAAAGTCATATCTCTGGTGTCCCAAGGAGTGAGGACCCTTTGATTTGGTGGAAAAAAAATGAAACCACATTTCCACTGCTGAACAAAGTTGCAAAAAAAATACCTTGGAACTGTTGCAACGTCTGTTCCAGCAGAGAGACTCTTCTCGAAGGTCGGAGAAATAATCAGCCAGAGGCGCAATCGTCTTAAAGAAGAAAATGTGAATATGATACTTTTTCTGAACAACAATCTGAGACTTCAGTAAAGCGTGATGACATATCTCAAGTGCACTAAAGATGTGATGGTGTCGGACATTGTTCTAGTTCATTTTCTCAGGGAACAACTGTCTTATGCAGGTTTATAGGATAAGGAAATCCTACTTTATTATGATAAGGAAATCTCTTGTTTTTGCTTCAGTGAAGTACAAATGTTTACTTCTGCAAAGAGGTTCAAAAAATAATAGTTATAATAGTTCTTTGTTTGTCTGTTTTTTTTTTATCCTTTTCACTTTTTCTATCAAGATTGGTCTTTTTCCTCTTTTTTTTTGAGAAATAAGCAAAGTGAATATGTATATGTTTTTGTATTATTTAATTTATTTCATTCTTATTTATGTCATTATCAATTTACAATAATACATTTTGTATAAATGGTCTGTGTTTGTCTTGTGATTTGTCTTAAATATAATAATATTTTGACTGACAAAAATTGCCAGTAAGAAATGAACGGTATCGGTATCGATATCGATATCGATGAAAATACAAGAAAAAGTATTGGTATTGTATCGAATCCTAAAAGTGTGGTATCGCCCATCCCTACTTCATGTACTCTAGCCTGTTGTCCTCGTCTTCAGTATTTAAGTCAGAAGTAACTGTGGCCTCTGGCACCTTAGCACAGGCAATCTCATACACATCTGTCAACACAATGCAGATTAGGTCTATATGGAAGGCCTCCTTATTTTGCTTTTGTGCCATAGGGTTTCATTTCAGAAAGTCTTGAATTGTATAATGAGAATAAAGCATTACTTTACCATGTGAATACATCACTTGGACACTGTACCGGATCCAGTCAGCACCTGGCAATGCCCCATCTTTAGTTGCCTTATGCAGCTTTGCAAGAGATTTAAAAGGGGGCCAGAAACAATGGCCTCCTTTCAGCCAACTAGAGTGAACGACTTCTACCTCTTTTGAACAGAGAAACTCCACAACATGATACATCCTATGAAGAAAAAGGAAATGTAGGTCAAGTAAGAGCCCACAAGACTGTAAACTGGGGCGAGGGGGCTTACAAAGTTTCTCAGGTGTGGTCATCCTGTTAAACCAGAAAGGATGACCACACCTGCATAAGATCAGCTGAGGACACATCCCAGTAATGTCATGTGACACTTCTGAGGAAGACTGCAGCAGGTCAGCGGTCAAAACATGTCAAGGTAATGAAACTTAAAAAAACACCTGTCTGACAATGAGAAAATTAAGTAAATACGTGAAAAACCTGTCCAAGTGGAAATCAGTGGCACAAGTAACTATCTATATCATGTAAAATATTACACTCAATCTCAAGACAACTAGCCTAATGTAAATGCAACAAAGGCAATCCTACATGTTTGTTCTGGAAGGGGAGGAGAACATATTTACAAAAGTCATCACTAACTTTTACACACTTCAAACTTTCCGACAATTGTGAGAGAAGAAACACGCCCATGAGAGATGAACTGAGGGGATATGTGTAGATAGTTCAACAGCATGGAACTGACAATACACCACATAAGCAAAATGATATTTTGAAGCAGGCCAATGTCATTATTTATTTTAATACAATTATCCCTCTCTGCAATTTTTACACAAAAGTGGTTTATGTGCAGCTCTTTAAACTCCTGTATTCTCCCTTTAACTCCCTGTGGTAAAGGGCCACCAACATGTCCTTTCCTTAATACAGTCCAAGCTTTTGCATGGCCATCATGGACTCCTCTGTTAGAATGCTCAGACATACGACGGACAATCTGGGCAACTGGGAAATTTGGCCCCCTCACCATACGCTTCACATGACAAAGAAAATTCTCAAAAGGAAACCCAGATATCTCATCAATACATCCATGCCTCTTAACATCATCAACTAAATGAACAAGGCCATGCAAGTTGTACACAAGATAGCCCTCACCATAAAGTCTGCAGAAATGTTCCACAAATGACAAAAGCAGTGTTCTGGCGCATTCACACATCCCGACATCCACCTGAGGATTAGCCAAAAGGAAAATAGCAACCGAGAGCAGCATAAAGTTGCTGTAGACTGGAGCATCCACAAGAACAACTGGGCCTGTAAACAACAAGAACTGGCGTAGCTCCGTAGCCTTCCATCTCTCTCTTTCTTCAAAGCTCTAGGTTTTCTAGCAAACTCACATGGAGTGCTTTCCTTAATTCCTGTAGGTTCTGTGATAGTGATTTCACCATCCGACCAGACAAGCGAGTTGGTAAAAGCCCACTACACCACAGGTCAAACAACCGACGCACCACTCCCAGACACACCAAATGCATGTAATCATGGGGAAAATAAAGTACCATGTCAATACCAAGTCCAGTCAGGGGAGATTGTTCTACATGATGATCTTCATCCAACATTTGCCTGAAACTAGCATCCGTCCTCAAGGCGGAGTCAGTCTCTGGAAAAGTCATGCGATTCTTTAGATGTACACCAGTCTGAACACATTTATCACAAGCTGAACAGCCTGTATGACTCTTTATGCCTTTCACAAAAGCCCGGGCTGGAGCATCATACACAACAGAACAGACTTGCAGGAAAAAAAGCTTTCCTTCAAACCAAAACCCAGACTGAAGGCTCTTTAACTCACTCACAAGGTCCCCCAAATACTCAGTCAGTGATTTGGGTTTGCAATCTCCTCCAAAAACAGCAATCATGAAGGGAAATTTACTTACTTCCTTCACTAGACCCAGAATGGGCCACAGCTGCTGGTTATTACTCTTGAACAATGCACTCTAAAATGTAATAGCTACTCTTACTTAAATAACATTTGTGCACTTTACTTAAATCTTAATAACCTGTTGGCTGAACTAAATCAATATGAGTAAGAAACCCATTCAGCTTGAAAAAATATTACAACTTAATTCCTGTGTGTAAGCTGGACTCGAAACTTTTCATCATGGTGATTGAACACTGAGTTCAGGATTGCACATGTGCAGTAAAGCCAGGCGGGAGACTACTCTGCAGACTGATTTCGATGTTGGGGGACGCAGAATTTCTCTTAGTCTCAAGGTGAGTTATGAGTGGAAGTGAAACGCCAGTTTTTTTAACTACTAAACATTCTTTGTTGTGCTTGCTTGTATGTGAGGTGTGGGTGGTTCAGTTGGATAGTGTGCATAGTCGGTAATCAAGAGATTGCAAGTTTAAATCCAGCTCTGGGCAACAAATGGTGAGAAGTTCTTTGGCAAGACACTTAACCCCAATTTTCTGGTGTGTAAATGGCTATAAAAGAGTGTGAATGTATGAGTTGATACGAGTGGATAACTAACATAGGAAGTTGACATAACTTTCTTAATCCAAGTTAAAATAACAGGGTTCCGAGTACACAAAAACAAGTAAATATTAAGTAAATGTAATCTAAGACTATTAATCATATTTACTTAACTTTTTTAAGGCAATTGGTTTCCAAAATTTTTTTAAGTAATGCCAACTTGTTAGATTTTAGAGTGTGGGAGCCCATCAAAGTTCAACTGCAACTGCAGGGAATGCTTGCTTGGGAGTTTCATCCACACATTTTCAAGAAGGCCTGTCATGGCATTCAATATGCCAAAGTAAAAGAAGGCACCTCCTGCTACACGCAAGATATTGTATTTAGTGACTGTTTTGAGGAGAGTCCTCCCATCTCTAGGCAACTTGGCATGGTGAAGGTGTAGGATAGACAACAAGGCAGTAAGTGCAATCATGGTGACATTGAACTCCAAAGCCCAATTAACTAACTCTTCAGCAAGGTCAGGTCCATGCTCAGAAGGACCGTCTCTATCACTACAATCACCGTCCCTGTCCCTGCCCATGTCACTGTCACTGTCAAGGTTCCAGTCATGCTCAAAGTCAACACTGTCGTCACAGTCTACGTCATGCACGGTTTGATCATTCATATGGTCATCTCCAAGATGGGGTTGGGTGTTAATTCCTCGCAGCAAACTAGAGACTGATTTTACTGATTTGCGTCTCAAATTGGATTTGAAAGAATGTATTTGATCAGCCATTCCTACCTCAGCAGTCTTTACTGTATTTGAAAAAAAGATTAGCATGATACAAAACTATCCATAGTGTCATGTCATAATGGTAACACAATTACCATTATGACGTGACCCGTCTACCAGCATAACTGTACACTGTGCAAACAGCACGGTCCATCAACACATCCGTATAAAAACCATTGGCGTTTATTTTTTTTTTTTTTGCAGAAGCCAGGGGAAGCCAGGCCTCCACAATATTGCAGGAAAAAATAAATAAGTAAACTGCTATATATTTTTCAAATTTATGTCAAAACACAACGTCAGCGTAGTGCTTTTTTTAAAAGTTATTTTTGAGCTTTTTCATGCCTCCAATGAAGAGGATAGGACCGTGGATAGAGTCAGAAACATGTGGAGAGCAAGGGGCAACATCCTGAGAAATGATGCTGAGAGAGATGAAGACAAACAGAGAGAGAGAGGGAAAATGAAGCTGAGAGGGATGAAGACAAACAGAGAGAGAGAGAGGAGAAATGAAGCTGAGAGAGATGAAGACAAACAGAGAGAGAGAGGAGAAATGAAGCTGAGAGAGATGAAGACAAACAGAGAGAGGGAGGAGAAATGAAGCTGAGAGAGATGAAGACTAACAGAGAGAGAGAGAGGAGAAATGAAGCTGAGAGAAATGAAGACTAACAAAGAGAGAGAGAGGGGAAATGAAGCTTAGAGAGATGAAGACAAAGAGAGAGAGAGGACAAATGAAGCTGAGAGAGATGAAGACTAACAAAGAGAGAGAGGAGAAATAAAGCTGAGAGAGATGAAGACAAACAAAGAGATTTGATTTTTCAAACCACTTTTATTTTCTCAATCAAAGTTCAATATGAGGAAAAAACACCAAACATCTCATGTCTCATGAAAGTATTAACCATGAAGAGAGACAAAAACAAGTTCAATTCAAAATCTGACCAAAAACTAGATCACCATTGTTTACAGAACACAATACCTTTTTAAGAGCCCTCATGTTGGTAAAATTCTCCACACTGTTAGTCAGTTTAAAGAAGCAGAAATCCGTTTTTGGTCTGATTTTTATCATGCGAATAAACATGATCTTTGCATCAACATCTAAAGAACTCTCAAGTTTGTTTTTCCAGCTGAGATAAATAGACATTTTTGCCTGACCCAGTAGGAAATTACATAATTGACATTTGGCCCTATTTTTCCGGCTGTATCTGTAACCTATAATAAACATTTGTCGAGAGAAAATCTCTCCCAAAGATGCAAAAACCAGGTCCAGAAATTGGAACAGAGAAACCAGTCTACTGCACTCTAAGAAACAATGAAAAACTGTTTCCCTCTGTGAACAGAAAGGACAGGTGTGACAGAATCTGTGGCCCAAAGAACTCAACTGCTGACGAGTTTCAAGGTTCCAAAAAACAAGTCTTTATTACTGACCAGAGTTCGGTACACGGGTAGGCAGTCAGACCAGGCAGAGGTATCAAAATCGGCAGGCAAACAGACAAAGTCGAAAACTAACAGGTCATACACTAGAGCAAGAATTGACATGAGAACGCTGGACTGTGACATGAAACGCTACAATCTGGCAACAGGACAAGGGAAGACACGGGGGTTAAATACATGAGGTGATTGGGGTAGATGGGAAACAGCCGGGGAAGCACAATCAGGGAGCAGGTGTGACAACGCCAGACAGGAAGCAAAACCTACGGAAACAAGGAGAGACAGGTGAATTTTCAAAATAAAACAGGAAATACAAAACAAAACAAAACACAAGGACAAAACGAAGAACTTAACTTAAACAAGGGCAGGATCATGACAGTACCCCCCCCCTCAAGGGCCGGCTCCTGAAGGCCCAGGAACATCAGGATGAGAGGCATGGAAGTCAGAGATGAGGGAGGGGTCCATGATGAAACTAGAGGGAACCCACGACCTCTCCTCCGGACCGTACCCCTCCCAGTCCACGAGGTACTGGAAACCCCGACCCCGACGACGAGCAGCCAGGAGCTTCTTGACCGAAAAGACGGGGCCCCCATCGACGATCCGGGCGGGCGGAGGGGGTCTGGCCGGAGGGACCAGACGACTCTCCTTGGCAGGCTTGACTTGGCTGACATGGAAGGCTGGGTGGATCCTCATGGTCCTGGGGAGCTTAAGCTGTTCAGTCACGGGATTTATTATTTTAGAAATAGGGAAAGGACCAACGAACCTGGGAGCGAGCTTACGGGACTCCACACGCGGAGGCAGGTGACGAGTGGACAGCCAAACCTTTTGGCCGTGTCTGTAGTCTGGAGCGGGGGTCCTTTTATGATCCGCCGCCACTTTGTATGCCGCAGATTGCTTCAGCAGCTGATTTCTAGCCCGCTCTTTTGCATCTCCTGACCATGGCTAGTGCAGAGGGGACGGAGGAGTCCTTGTCTATGGAGGGGAACAAAGAGGGCTGGTAGCCATGAACTACATGACATGGGGACATACCTGTGGAGGCCGAGGGAAGGGTGTTGTGAGCAAGTTCCACCCAGATGAGCTTTGAGGCCCACGTCTCCGGGTCCTGTGAAGCCAAGCAACGGAGACCAGTCTCCAACTCTTGATTGAGTCTTTCAGCTTGTCCATTAGTCTGTGGGTGAAAACCTGATGAAAGGCTCACTGTGGCCCCCAGCAGGCCACAAAACTCCCTCCAGAATCCAGAGATGAACTGTGGGCCCCTGTCAGAAACCACATCCTCGGGAAAACCATGAATCCTGAACACATCCCGTAACATGACCTCGGCCGTCTCCTTGGCCGAGGGTAACTTGGGCAGAGCTATAAAATGTACCATTTTAGAAAAACGGTCTACCACGGTGAGTACTGTGGTATTACCTTTTGAGGGGGGTAATCCAGTAACGAAGTCCATGGAGATGTGTGACCAGGGCCTTTTAGGAACAGGTAGGGGGTGCAGGAGTCCTGAGGGTTTCTGGTGAGAGAGTTTATTGGCAGCAAAAACCCTGCATGCAGAAACATAGTCCGTGACATCAGCCTTCATCTTAGGCCACCAAAACCATTGTTCAATTACAAACATGGTGCGAGTAACCCCAGGATGGCAAGCAGTCTTGTGAGTATGAGCCCAATCAATCACTTGACCCCTGAGCTCAAGTATAACAAACAGTCTGTTCTCTGGACATTCAGGTGGTACTTGGATGGTGCTAAGGCCCTGCTTAACCTTACTTTCAATGTCCCAGGTAAGCACTGACACAAAACATGAAGCTGGCAGAATAGTTTTAGGTTCTGGATTGTGATTTTCAGACTCGAAGTTCCTAGACAGACTATCCGGTTTCACATATTTGGACCCTGGTCGAAATGACATGACAAAATTAAAACAGCTGAAAAATAAGGATCACCTAGCTTGTCTCGCATTCAGTCTTTTAGCACTCCTGAGGTACTCCAGATTCTTATGATCTGTCCACACTTGAAAAGGTTGAGCAGTTCCCTCCAACCAGTGCCTCCATTCTTCCAGAGCTATCTTTACTGCTAATAGTTCTCTATCGCCAATATCGTAATTTCGTTCTGCTGATGAGAGTTTCTTGGAGAGAAAGGCACAAGGATGCAATTTATTGTCTTTAGGGCTGATTTGGGAGAGAACTGCTCCAACCCCTATATCAGATGCGTCAACCTCGACTATGAATTGCCTATGAGGTTCAGGAAGACAGAGAATAGGTGCAGTGACAAATTTGTTCTTGAGTTTAGCAAAGGCTTCTTGACACTCGGGAGACCAGCTGAACCGTCTGAGGGGAGAAGTGAGATTATCTAAGGGAGCAGCAATGGAACTGTAACCACCAATAAATTCGCGATAAAAATTCGCAAACCCAAGGAACCTCTGAACATCTTTGCGGCATTTGGGTACGGGCCAATTAGCAACTGCTTGAATTTTTTCAGGGTCCATTCTGATCTCTCCTTCTGATAATACGAACCCCAAGAAAGGAACAGAAGGTTTGTGGAAGTCACACTTCTCCGCCTTGACGTACAGCTGGTGGTCCAGCAGCCTTTGCAGTACAGCCCGGACATGGTTCTGATGAGTTTTTTCATCTGGAGAGAAGATCAAAATATCATCCAAATACACAAATTCAAACTGATTGAGCATGTCCCTGAGAACATCATTAACAAGGTTTTGAAAAACAGCAGGTGCGTTAGTTAGTCCAAAAGGCATGACTAGATATTCGGAATGGCCAGTAGGGGTGTTAAAAGCAATCTTCCACTCATCCCCTTCTCGAATTCGGACCAGATGATAAGCATTTCTTAGATCAAGTTTAGTAAAAATCTTGGCCCCTTCGAGTAATTCGAAGGCAGTAGAGATAAGGGGGAGTGGGTACCTGTTCTTGATGGTGATCTCGTTTATTCCTCTATAATTGATACAAGGCCTGAGTGTCTTATCTTTCTTCTCGACGAAGAAGAAGCCCGCCCCCGCAGGGGAAGATGAGGGCCTGATGATGTCCGCCGCCAACGACTCCTTCACGTACTTCCCCATAGCCTTATGTTCTGGAGCAGAGAGAGAAAAAAGCCTTCCCCGGGGAGGGGTGGTACCAGGTAACAGGTCAATGGCACAATCATAGTCCCTGTGTGGTGGTAATGAGGTAGCCTTAGTTTTGCTGAACACTTCCGCTAAGTCCTGGTAGCAAGAGGGAACACTAGTGAGGTCAATGGGTCTACTTTCACTCTCGTTCCTAACCTGTTTAGACGTCTTAAAACAACGTGATAAACAGTTAGCTCCCCAAGACTTTACTTGTCCTGTGGACCAATCAAGTTGGGGGTTATGTTGCTCAAGCCAAGGGTGCCCTAGAATCACCTGATGAGTCATAGAATCAAAGACATGAAAGCTGAGTCTTTCCTGATGGTGATCTGGGTAGAAAACTTCGATGGTTGTGTCCGCTGAGTAATTCTGCCCAGAAGTGTTCCATCTACAGCATTAACCTCAAGGGGACGGGGTAAATGGAACAGCTTCAGCCTGAGTTTCCTAGCAAAAGAGGATTTAATTAAATTGGCATCAGAGCCTGAATCAATGAATACCGAGGTGTGAGCTGAATCATTCTGTGAACATAATTTTATCATTGATTGAAACTGCGCTGGATTGTTAATAATTACTGTTTGACTCACCCTAGTGGTTCATAGCTCAGGTCTGCTGGCACCCTTGACATGGCAACAACTGACTGTATGTCCCAGCAGTCCACAATAAAAACACCTCCCATCCCTAAGCCGCCGGAGACGTTCCTCTGGGGTGAGCCTGGTGCGCCCCAGCTGCATGGGTTCCTCCGTAGGGTGAGACGGAGGAGAGAGAAGAGCTGCTGCAGGGCGCTGACGGGACGGCTGATCCGAGGCATAGTCCTCCCAGCGGTGGCGAGGTGAAGTGCGGACAGCAGGACGCCCCCTCTCTTTTTCCCTCTCCTGGAGGCGCTTATCCACCTTTATAGCCAGAGCGATGAGTGAATCTAAGTCTTCTGGGAGGTCGAGAGGGATCAGAAGGTCTTTTATCGACGACGAGAGTCCTTGAAAAAATGCGTCTGAAAGAGCGGACACATTCCACCCACTGTCTGCAGAAAGAGTCCTGAATTCAATGGCGTAATCAGCCACGCGCCGACCCCACTGTCGCAGCCCGATGAGAGAGCGAGCCGTCTCCCTGCCCGGCGCCGTGTGCTGGAACACATGAGTTAGATCCTGAGTGAAAGCCGGAAGAGTGGAACACACGATGGATTGACGACTCCACTCGGCTGTAGCCCACGCCTCCGCTCGTCCCGTCAGGTGAGATATTATGTAGGCCACCTTAGCCCGATCATTGGGGAAGGCGGCTGCCTGGAGCTCGAAGTAGAGTTCGCATTGCGTGAGGAAGGGACGGACATCACCGGAGTCGCCTGAAAACTTTTCCGGTCTGGAAAGCTGCAGGCATGACGTGGCAGACTGTGGAAGATGTGGAGCATCGGTGGGAACCTCAGGGGAAAATGTTGGAGCGGGATCAAGCTTGGGCGCTGCAGGAACCTCCCTCTGCAGGAGGTGAGTGAGAGACGTCATCTGGGTATTCAGGTTAGCGATCATTGTCTCTTGACGGTCCTCCAACTCTTTAAAATGGGCATGAAGCAGCGCCAACTGCTCCTCCTGATGAGCCAGACGCTGACCCTGGGCTCGCAGAGCATGACGTACAGGATCCTCGTCAGCTGAGTTCATCGTTCTTGTGGCCAGATTGTACTGACAGAATCTGTGGCCCAAAGAACTCAACTGCTGATGAGTTTCAAGGTTCCAAAAAACAAGTCTTTATTACTGACCAGAGTTCGGTACACGAGTAGGCAGTCAGACCAGGCAGAGGTATCAAAATCGGCATGCAAACAGACAAAGTCGAAAACTAACTAGAGCAAGAATTGACATGAGAATGCTGGACTGTGACATGAAACACTACAATCTGGCAACAGGACAAGGGAAGACACGGGGGTTAAATACATGAGGTGATTGGGGTAGATGGGAAACAGCCGGGGAAGCACAATCAGGGAGCAGGTGTGACAACGCCAGACAGGAAGCAAAACCTACGGAAACAAGGAGAGACAGGTGAATTTTCAAAATAAAACAGGAAATACAAAACAAAACAAAACACAAGGACAAAACGAAGAACTTAACTTAAACAAGGGCAGGGTCATGACAAGGTGTCAGCAGCATTTGGATTTATCACAGAAACAAAAGAATGAACGGCAACAATACCAAGTAAAACCCTCCACTGTAAATCTGGTTAACAGTGGTTTGTACAGTGCTCTCCACTCAGGCCTCTGAGCCTCAGTCAGGTTTAAATAAGCTCTCCATGGAGTATCTACTCGATCTTTAAGTTCGTTCTGGTTTAACACTTTAACACATAAATAATACATTGTTTTACCTACCATAGAACTCAGTTTATAATCAACACCTGGGTTCAGTTTAAGCAGAAAACTAACATCACATTTAAACTCTGGAACAATGTTTCCCCCAGGAAAGAGTCACAGCTATCAGGCTGTAACAGTCCATGTCTATATGCAGCAGCCAGGGAGCGCTCTTTAGGACTGAGCTGCTGTTTCCAGCCTCTCAACAGGAGGCCAGCCACCCTGACAGACCTGATCCCCAGGTATGAGACCAGAGCTGCAGCATTGTCCAGATCAGGGCCACACACCTCCATCAGATGGCCCAGAGTGAAGATGTGAGCCTCACAGAGTCTCTGAATCAGGGACGGCCCTGCCGCACACTGCAGACGAGTCCCGTGTATGACAGGTTCTTTAAGAAGCCAGAACAAAGAGCCACAGTCCTTCAGCCTCTCCTTCTTGAAGAGTGCCCACACTTTAAACAGTCCCTTGTAGAAGGTAGGAAAATAGTCCAGTTTAAATCCATTCAGGTCCATGAGAAACCAGGACTCTGCCAGATCCAGCCCTCCACAGCGTTTCAGCAACGCACAGGCAACAGGTCTCCAGACCAGGTCCACCGGTCCAGTTAGGAGGCGCTGAATGAACTGAAGCCTGAAGGCAGCTCCTCTGCTCGCCAGGTGGACAAGTCCCTGTCCTCCCTCCTCCTTGGGCAGTAAGAGGACGCTCTGTGGGACCCAGTGTAGACGGTCCCAGAAGAAGTCCACCAAACATGTTTGCACTCGGGCCAACAAGTTCTGAGGGGGGTCCACACATGACAGCCGGTGCCACAACATAGAAGACACTAAATTATTAATAACCAGGACTCGACCTCTAAAAGACAGCTTGGGTAGAATCCACTTCCATTTATTAAGTCGACCCTTGACTTTCTCCAGGACATTGTCCCAGTTTTTAGACAGGAAGGACTCATCTCCCAGGTACACTCCCAGATATTTTAATCCTCCTCTCCTCCACACCAGTCCACCAGGTAAAACCAGTTGAGTAATCAGTCCTTTACCCACGGCCAAGGCTTCACTTTTCCCCCAGTTCACTTTGGCAGAGGACAGTCTACCAAAATCACGCACAGCTTCATTTAAAACATTCACATCATGCTGATTCTTAACAAAACAAATGAGATCATCATCATATGCTGACAATTTAAAACTATTAACCGAACCAGGAAAAGAGAAACCAGACAACTGTACCCTCAGTTTGTGTAACAATGGCTCTATGGCCAGAGAGTACAGCATACCTGACAGAGAGCAGCCCTGCCTAACACCCCTCTGAACTTTAAAAGGAGCACTTAAACCACCGTTAATCTTCAGTACACTCTCAATGTCACTATACAAGACCTGGATCTGAGCTATAAGACCAGAGCTGAACCCAAAAGCCTGCAGCGTCTGCCACAAGTACTGGTGCTCAACCCGGTCAAAAGCTTTTTCTTGGTCTAGAGAAATCAGACCAAGCTCACTGCCCAAAGAACCAAAATGTCCCGAATTAGAGCGACGTTGTCAGTTATCAACCTGCTGGGTACACAGTAGGTCTGATCTACTTGGATGACATGCTCCATCACCTTCCTCAGTCTAGTGGCCAACACTTTAGATAGAAGTTTATAATCTGTGCACAGTAAGGACACAGGACGCCAGTTCCTGATACTCTGTAAGTCTCCTTTCTTAGGGAGGAGGATGAGGACGGCCCCCCTACAGCTCAGAGGCAGCCTCCCTTTACTCAGACTGTCTCTGAGAACACACAACAGATTGTCACCAACAACAGGCCAGAAGGCTTTATAAAAGTCAGCCAGGAGACCATCTATTCCAGGAGCCTTTCCACTCTGCAGGCTCTGCAGGGCCTCCTGCCGCTCGTGAGCAGAGAGCTGTGCCTCCAGCTCAGCGTTGACCTCTTCAGAGACCTGAGAAGGACTGAGCCACCTCAGGGTCATCCTGGAACTCTGTCCTATAGAGGTTCTCATAAAAACCAACAGCACACTGCCGAATGTCCGCTGACTCCTGCAGCAGCTGCCCAGTGTCAGACCTGAGGGAGTGAATCGGCCTCCTCTGACCATTCTTACACTCAAGACTGAAGAAGAAGTGAGAGGGAGCATCCATCTGTACAACCTTCTGAAAACGTGATCTAATAAGTGCACCCTGAGCAGAGATACCCAGCAGGTCAGACAGAGCTGATTTTTTTACTTTTGAGAACTTGAATCTGTTCTCGATCTCCTGTGGAGTCTGCAGCACCCTGCAGCTCCACCACTTCTCTCTCCAGAGCTCTCATAGATCTGGCCATGTCCTTTGTGACATTGAGAGTGTACTGTAGGCAAAGCTGTTTGATTTTAACCTTTCCAACGTCCCACCACTGCTGTAGGGAGCTGTACTCTTGTTTGGTTTGACTGTGGTTACTCCAAAAAGATCTGAACACATTCTTAAAAACATTATCAGACAATAGTGCACTGTTAAAATGCCAGTAAGCACTTTTACATTTGATGTTCTTAATAAAGATTGAGCACTGAACCAGAGCATGGTCTGATATACCTACTGGAATGATACAACTACCTTTAAACACACTGACATGATCTTCAAAACTATACACTCGATCAAGTCTGGCTCCAAAGATAACATATTATCCTTACAGTGAGACCAGGTATACTGCCGCTGGTTTTTATGGAAAAATCTCCAAACATCACAAAGTTCAAAATGTTCAATGATTTTACAGAGACAACTCCTAGAAGCAGCGTGGGGCTCTGGATGATTCCGGTCTAGAACAGGGTCTCCAGTACAATTAAAATCTCCCCCCAGACACAGGTACTCCTCACTGCTACAGCTACCAAGAACATTATTTAACACATCTAAAAACAAAATTCTGTCCGAGCCCAGACATGGAGCATAGACATTTATAAATACAGCTCTGACTTTTTCAAAATCAGCAGTGAGCTTTAGCAGTCAACCAGGAATGACTTCCTCTACAGAGAAGGAAGAAGGTAAAAAATCTGTGGAGAAGAGGATTCCCACTCCTCCACTAGTGCTACTCCTATGGCTCAGAAAAACCTCCCCACCCCATTCCCTCTTCCAGTCAGACTCATTGTCAAGTGAGCTGTGAGTCTCCTAAAGGAAAGTGACATTTAAGTTTTTACCTCTGATCAGAGTAAAAGGAGAAGCTCTTTTAAAGTCTTCTCTGGCACCGTTAATATTTAAGGAGCTCAGCTTTATCTCACACATAATAATTATAAAGCTGAATCCTAACCAACAAAGAGAAAAGAAGAGGGACGAGAGAAGGCTCTTAGTCATCACTGGCTATCTGCTCTCGAATTTTAACCAGAAATTTCCTCAGCCGGAAAATTTCTGGATCAGTGAATGCAGGCTGCCCGAGGTTTCTGGTGTTTATCATGTAAAAATGGACAGAATCATAAAACAGCTTCAAATCAGGAGAGTGATCCTCCACTTTAACACCCCTATTGCCTTTGGTTTGAGTCAGGAAGGCTCTAACTCTCTGGAAAGAGTAGTCACTCTGGATTTCATCCTGCATGTTCTCATCAACATCAACATCATCATCATCATCATCATCATAACTGTGCAGTGAGCTCTGTGTATTCTCCTCTAACTGAGATGAGGAGCTCCGCACATCTGTTTTAGACACTTTAGTAGTTTTAGCACTGCTCTCTTTAGCCTCTGAACTTTTTCTTTTAACAGAAATTTTCAACATTTCATCATCTAACACAAAGTCTTCATCCAGAACAGACTCAGCCACTCTGGTTGCAGTGTGATCGGACTGTTCTTTTTCATTTTGCTGACTCTGAGCATTAACAACATCATCAAACATTTCATCCTCATCATTGGAAACATTTTCTTCATTTCCTGTTACATTATCACCCCTATCTGTGCCTATCTGAGTGTTGTTTTGTGCATCGTGTGCCTTGAGTGAGCTGTTATTTTGCGTGTTTTGCCTGTCCTGTGTGCTGTCCTCTGTGTCCTTCTGTGTGTTTTGTGTCTTATCCTGCATGTTTTCTATATCCTTTTTCACTTTCTGTGTGGCCCCATGAGTATCAGTGTCTGTAACCCTCTGTGCGTCAGTGCGTCCTGCGTCTTGCGCGTCCGCTGTGCCAGCCGGCTGCGCCGCTGACACAGCACCCTGACAGTGATTCATCTTCTCAGGGCACGAGTGAACCAAGTGCCCCTCTGCCCCACAACCAAAACATTTCAGAGTGTCAGACGTGACATGAACAGTAAAATCAAAGTCATCAATACGGAAAACAAAAGCTAAATTAATCTGCACGTTGTCTTTCAGAATCATGTAGACCTGTCTTCTGAAAGACACGTGCTTCAGGTGTGGTGACTTACACCCGAGAGGGATCATCTTTATCGGGGATACTAACTGCCCATGTCGGGCTAACTCCTTCGAGATCATTTCATTCCTCAGAAAAGGGGGCGCATTTGAAATTACAACTTTTTTAGCGGGGTTAGCCAAGGAAAAAAACAGAGTCAATGCTCCTTGAATCACGACTCCATTCTCAATCAGCTGATGCGCCTTCTCAATGCTGTCAACAAAAACGACAACAGCACTGTTCATACGAGAGGCAGATTTTACACTGCCATAACCAACTACGGCACCTACAGCCAAACTACACTCCTCCACCGAAACACCAGCACCCGGAGAAAGTTTAACAGCATGACGGTGAGCCAGCTTCTCCAACACGGAGACACCATGCGGCGGCGGTGGTGGCGGCAGCGGCAGCCATCAAACAAACAATAAAAGCTTTATAATAAAAGACCAAACCCAACTTTGATGACAGAGAAAGTATGGACTATAACAGCCACTAACAGCCGGTGAAAGAGAAAAAGCAAAAAAGGGTTTGAAAAAACTTACACACGATCACAAAAGCTCTCCGAAGCACTCACTCCCATCACACACTCAGAGAGAGAGAGGAGAAATGAAGCTGAGAGAGATGAAGACAAACAGAGAGAGAGAGAGGAGAAATGAAGCTGAGAAAGATGAAGACTGACAAAGAGAGAGAGAGGAGAAATGAAGCTGAGAGAGAAGAAGACTAACAAAGAGAGAGAGAGGAGAAATGAAGCTGAGAAAGATAAAGACACTACAATTTTTTACTACAGTGAAACATTGAAACAGTACAAAAATACTTTAAGAAGAAAAAGGGACCAACATATTAGAAATCAGCTAAATTCAATTGAAGAATCTATTCAAACAAACCACTTCTGGGAAAACTGGAAAATCCTAAACAAACAAAAACACAAGGATCTACCAATCCAAAATGGAGATGTATGGATAAACCACTTCTCCAACCTTTTTGGCCCAATAGAGCAAAACAAAGAACAAAAATACATACAAGATAAACAACAAAGACTAGAGTCCACTATTAAAGACTATCAGAACCCCTTGGATTTTCAGATTACACTTAAAGAACTTCAGGACAAAATCCAGTCACTAGAATCTAAAAAGGCCTGTGGTATCGATAGCATTCAAAATTAAATGATAAAGTTTACAGACCTCAAATTTCAACTGGCTATTCTAAAACTCTTCAACATTGTCCTTAGTTCTGGGATTTTCTCCAATATCTGGAACCAAGGACAATTAACGCCACTCCACAGAAGTGGACACAAATTTGACCCCAATAACTACCATGGGATCTGTGTCAACAGCAACCTGGGAAAAATCCTCTGTACGATCATCAACCACAGACTCCTACATTTCCTCAATGAAAATAATGTCCTTCATAAATCACAAATTGGCTTTTTACCAAATTATCGTACAACAGACCACGTCTTCACTCTTAGCACCCTAATTGAAAACCAAATAAACACAAAGAAAAGCAAAGTTGTCTCCTGCTTTGTTGACTTTAAAAAAGCTTTTGACTCAATTTGGCTCAAGGATCTGCTCTACAAACTATTAGAGAGTGGAATCAGGGGAAAAACCTATGAAATTATAAAATCAATGTACACAAACAACCAAAGTGCTGTAAAAATTGGCAAAAAACAGACTGACTTTTTCCACCAAAGCCGGGGGGTGAGACAGGGATGTGGCTTAAGCCCAACCCTCTTTAGCATCTACATTAATGAACTGGCAGAGGCATTAGAAGAGTCTGCAGCACCAGGTTTAGCCCTGTTAGACTCTGAAGTCAAATGTCTACTGTACGCAGATGACCTGGTGCTCCTATCTCCAACCAAGGAAGGGCTACAACAGCACCTGGACCTCCTGCACAGTTTCTCTCAGACCTGGGCCTCGACAGTCAATCTATCCAAAACTAAAGTCATGATTTTCCAAAAAAGAAACAGCTTCCAACACCACACTTTGAGATTCTTTCTAGATACTGTTGAAATTGAACACACAAGGAACTACACTTACCTAGGCCTTAACATCAGCGCCACAGGTAACTGTAACAGTGCTGTGAACGACCTGAGAGACAAGGCCAGAAAGGCGTTCTATGCAATCAGAAGGAACATCAAATTAGACATCGGTATTAAATTCTGGCTTTAAATTCTGGACTCTGTTATAGAGCCCATTTCTCTGTGTGGTTGTGAGATCTGGGGTCCTCTCGCACACCAAGATTTTTCTAAATGGGACAAACACCAAACTGAGACTCTGCATGCAGAGTTCTGTAAATCCATCCTCTGTGTCCAATGGAAAACCCCACATAATGCATGCAGAGCAGAATTAGGACGATACCCTTTAATCATCAAAATTCAGAAGAGAGCTCTCAGATTTTATAACCATTTAAAAGAAAGTGACCCTGACACGCTACATTACAAAGCCCTAACCTCCAGAGAGTCTTCAGAGAGCTGCCCCCTCAGAAACCTGTTTCTGGGACTGTACTCCCAGGCACAGCACTCAGACAGAAACCCAATCAGAATAAACAAAATTATTAAACAACAAAAAGAAAACTATTTAAGACATTGGACAGAATCAACCAAAAAACGTTAGTTAGAGTGTTATCTGGATCTAAATAGAGATTGCACAGTGGCAGAATATCTGAGCACGGGGACTGATCCAAAGCTGAGGAAATCTTTGACCAGGTACAGACTCAGTGATCACGACCTCGCCATTGAGAGGGGGCGCCACCGACAGACTGGGCTCCCCAAAGAGGACAGAGTCTGCACCCACTGCACCCAGCATGAGGTGGAGACAGAGCTCCACTTCTTAACTACCTGTCCTCTGTATCAGGACATCAGAGACACTTTCTACCCTCTGATCACAAACACAGATTTTAACTTACTGACCAATAAACACAAATGGTGTACCTGCTTGGTGAGGTACAACACTGTGCAAACACTGCAGCACGATATGTGAGCTGCTGTGACCGGAGGAGAGCGTCCAACAGCTCCAAACCCCCCTGAACCATCAACTACACCTGTTTATAACTGTACATAGATACACTACAGAGCTGTACGTCTGTTTTCTACAAGTCATTGGGGTTTTTTTTCTTCTTTAATTTATATTTCTATGAGTTTTCTGTATTAATCTATAAAAAAAACTATATGAAATTATTATTATTATCATTATTATTATTATCAATATTCATGTATTCTCTTTCTTCTTATATATATTCTTAAAAAAAAGCTCTGTTAGTTTATCATTTAATCTGTAGTTTTGTCTAATTGTTTGTAATTCTATGTTTTATGACGACTTAAGCTTTAGCAATGTCAACATGTTTTCCATGTTAATAAAGCTCTTTGAATTGAATTGAATTGAATTAAAGACTAACAAAGAGAGAGGAGAAATAAAGCTGAGAGAGATGAAGACTAACAAAGAGAGAGGAGAAATGAAGCTGAGAGAGATGAAGACTAACAGAGAGAGAGAGGAGATGAAGCTGAGAGAGATGAAGACTAACAAAGAGAGAGAGAGGAGAAATGAAGCTGTGAGAGATGAAGACTAACAGAGACGGAGAGATTTTTTTTAATTTTTTTTAAAAACACTTGATTTACATTTCCTACTGGAACTTTACAAATACATTAAAAAATTAAAGTGCTTTTGTTAGTGAATTTCTTTGAAATAAATACATGCATTATACATTCATCCTATCATAATGTCAATAAAATGCAGAAGGTCTTCTCGGATGAAGCAGAGGATGTTTTCATAACATCAGAATTGTGTGAATGAGTCTATGTTTGCGGTGGCTTTGAGATATCTGAACTCGAGCCAGATTCTGGCTCTGATGCTGTGGAGGAACACAGGGAGAGCCTCCTGCACCTCTCCATCTTCAATCCTGCTCCTCCTGCTCAGGTAGATTGCCATCTTGGCCTCTCCCAATAAAAAGTTCACAATTTGCCATTTTATTTTGTTGCTTTTGTTGTAACCAGCTCCAAAAATAAAAACACTCTCAGAAAAAGGCACATCAAACTGATTTAAAAGTCCAGATAAAAACCCAAAGAAACTTGTGAGTCTGCTGCATTCGGTAAAAACATGGAAAACACTTTCTCTCAAGGCACAGAAGGGACACTCGTGGGAAACACCGGGATTTGAAACAGACACAAAGGTGTTTGAGGCAATAGCACCGTGTAGAATCCTCCACTGGAGGTCAGCTGTACGTTTTTTGAGGGGGGGCTTTTATAAAACCTTCCACTGGGGGCGGAGCCTGTCCCCCCCCAGCCTGCTGCTCCACACCGCGGGGGCTCTGCCACTCAGTCCTCTCCTGTTCAGCCCTTTCACACAGTTCCTGTAGAGTGTGGCCTTGTCCCCTCTGTGCAGGCTCAGCTTGCCCAGGCTACTGACAGTCAGCAGGGGGCGGTCTCCTCCCCCAGCACTGGGCTCAGGTGGATCTCTGGGAAAGGGTCTGTGTGGTCCGGCTCTGCTTCCCTGTGGCTGTGCTTTTTGAGGAGAGTCCTCTCCCTCCCACTCAGCCTCTGTTTCCACAGCTCCAACAGTCTATGGGTCACTCGGACAGAGCGGATACCCAGGAGAGAGCCCAGTGCTCCAGCATCCGTCAGCTCCGGCCCTGCCGCCTCCACCAGCTGCTGCAGGCTGACAGTCCTGGATCTCTTCAGGGTGGTCAGCAGCCCGGGCACCTGGCTGCAGACATCCAGTCTGCTGCCGTGGACTAAAGGCTCCTTTAACAACCAGTGCAGACAGTCAGACCTTTTTTCAGTTTTATGCTTATAAAGGGCCCAAGATTTAAAACACCCTGATAAAACCATGGACACCCACTTAAATTTAAATGAGTCGGATCAGTTAAAAACAGAGCAGCATCCAGCCCCAGGTTACTCACGTGTCTGAGGATGCAGCTGGTCATGCTCCTCCACACCAGGTCAGGCGGCCCTGTTAAAAACCTCTGGATGAAACAGAGTCTAAAGGTGGCTTTTCTGCTGGCCAGGTGGATGAGGCCCTGTCCCCCCTCCTCTCTGGGTAAGAAAAGCACCCCCTGTGGCACCCAGTGCAGACCTCCCCAGAAAAAAATCCACCATTTTCTTCTGGATCTGAGCCAGGAGATTTACGGGGGGGTCAACACACATTGGAGGATGCCACAGGAGGGACGCCACAAGGTTGTTTAAAATCAACACCCTCCCCCTGTAGACATTTGGGGGAGCAGCCATTCCCATTTTTTTAGTTTTCCTTCCATTTTTTCCATGACAGTCTCCCAGTTTCTACTTACCACGACGTCTTTCCCAGGAACACGCCGAGATACTTTAAGCCGCATGTTTTCCAGGCCAGGTTTGTGGGTAAAACTGGGAGACCACCATGCCACTCTCTGACAGCGAGAGCTTCACTTTTCCTCCAGTTCACCCTCACTGCCGATAGAGTGGAGAATCTGCAGACCATGTCCTCTAGAGTTTTTACTTCTTGTTGGTTTCTGATAAAAAAAAAAAAAAAAATGACATCGTCTGCATCGGCTGATAAAACAATACTTTCATTAAAATCGGGTAAAACAAGGCCAGAGATATTGGAGCGTATTTTTGTTGAGGAGGGGTTCTAGGGAGAGCGCATAGAGCATCCCCGACAGGGCACAGTCCTGCCGGACCCCTCTACACGCTCTAAAAGGAGCACACAGACTGCCATTCACCTTCAGAACACTCTTGACTTCACTGTACAGCACCTGGATCCTGGCTATGAAACCAGCGCTGAACCCAAACCTCTCTATGATTCTCCATAGGTAGTTGTGCTCAACGCGGTCAAAAGCCTTTTCCTGATCCAGAGAAATCAGACCAGTGTTAACGCCCAACGAGCTGGAGACCTCCAAAACATCCCGAATGAGGTGGACATTGTCCACCATGGACCTGCCGGGTACACAGTAGGTCTGGTCCCAATGGATGACCTGCTCCATAGCTGTTCCCAGCCTGGAGGCCAAGACCTTGGACAGAAGTTTGTAATCCACGCACAGCAGGGACACGGGGTGCCAGTTTCTGATGTCCTGCAGGTTTCCCTTCTTGGGCAGCAGCGTAATGACCACTCTGCGGTAGGACATCGGCATGGAGCTAGAGGCCAGACTTTCATTAAAAACAACTAAGAGATCTTTTTCAAAGATGTTCCAGTAGGCCTTATAAAACTCCAACGTCAGGCCGTCAATACCAGGAGCCCTGCGTCCCTGCATGCCCTGCAGGGCGGCCTGGAGTTCTTGGGCCTGCAGCAGCCCCTCGAGTAAGGCATTGGTCTCCGCAGAGACCTGAGGTAGTCTTTCAGTGAACTCCTCCATGAGAGCCTCTTGCTCCTCATACTCACTCGAGTAAAGTTTGGAGTAAAACTCCACGGCCCTCCTTCGGATCTGGCCCGGCTCCATGATCTCTTGCCCCGCGTCCGACAGCAGGGCATGGATCACTTTCCTCTGCCCGTTCTTTTTCTCCAGAAGCTAGAGGGAGCATCCATCTCCGAGGTGGTCTGGTATCGGGACCCTGTACTTTATTGTCCAGCAGGTCGGCTAAAGCCATCTTTTTTACTTTGAGGGCTTCAAAATGCCCTCAATTTCCTGTGGACTCACTTAATTTTCCAGTTCTACTATATCCATCTCCAGGTCCTTCATAGACCTAGTGCAGTCTCGTGTAATGTTGAGAGTGTGCTGTTGGCATAAAAGTTTGATTTCAGTTTTGCCACGGTCCCACCACGGCCTTAGACTGCTAAAATCATTCTTTTTCTGTTTAAGACTTCCCAGAAATAAATAAGGGCCTCCCTAAAAGATTTATCTAAAGTTAAAACAGAGTTAAAAAGCCAATATGCACTTTTGGGTAAAATATTTCTGATAAAAACATGACATAAAAACAAGAAGTGATCAGTAAAAGCAGCTGGGACTATCTCACAAAATTTAAAAACATTATAATGGTGTTTAAAAGAATAAAATCGATCGACTCTGGCTGAGGAGATGTGACTCTCTCTCAGGTGGGTCCATGTGTACTGCCTGCAGTCTGCGTGCATCCTCCTCCACACATCCACCAGGTCATGTGTGGATACCAGCCGCCTCAGAGCGTGCTGGGATGCTGGATGTGGCTCTGCATGGTTTCTGTCTAAAATCTCATTTACAGTACAATTAAAATCCCCACCCAAGAATAAAAACTCCCCAGAAACAAGGTTGTTTACAGTGTGACTGATTTTCTCAAAGAAAAGCTTCCTCTCTGCACCGTTGTTTGGAGCATACACATTAATAAACACAGCAGTAAAAAGGTCAAACCGGGCCCTGACTAAAAGAAGCCTCCCCTCGATGATATGCGGGACCTCCAGTGAGAGCAGAGAGAAAGCTCTGGAGAAGAGGAAGCCCACTCCTCCGCTCGGAGAAGTGCCATGACTGAGGATGGCTTCCCCTTCCCACTCCCTCCTCCAGTCTGCCTCATTACCTCTGTCACTGTGTGTCTCCTGCAGAAACAACACATCTTTATGTTTAATTTTTGCAGTTTCATAAATGTGTGCCCGTTTTCTTTCTTCTCTGGCTCCATTAACATTTAAACTCCCCACTCTAAGAAAATCCATGTTGAGTGAGATGTTGAAAACCAGATTAAAAACCAATAAATTCAATAAAAGACACATTTGGGTGTTTTCCATGGTTGTTAATCATTTGTCTCTTTGCTTTTAGCACAAGTTTCTTCAGTCTAAAACCTTCCTGTTCTGTCAGGCCAAACTCATATTTTTGTTTTAAATACAGTTTAGCTGAGGACTGAAACAAAGCTAGAACGGGGAAAAACTCTTCAATTTTTACTCCATGCTGGTTTTTAGTTTTCTGGAGGAAACTGATTATTTTAGCTACAGAGTACAGCTTACTTCTTTGACTACTGCTGAGGACATCACTGGAGTCAGACACACACTCAGAATCAGAATCAGAATCAGCTTTATTGGCCACGTATGTTAGACATACAAGGAATTTGTCACCAGTTCACTTCACTCTCCAAGTACAAAAAATAAAAAAATAGGTGCACACAGTGTACATCCTATATTATAAACGAGAAGTTAAAAAAATTAAGTTAAGGAATAAAGATAGAATAGAGTATGTACGATATGTAAAATGTGCAAGATAAAAATGATAATGATTGATTGATTGATTGATAAAAAAAAAAGAAACAAGGTGCACAGCTGCATATAAGTGGGATGATGATATGTGCAATGAATGGTCATATAAAGGGACAATAGACAGGCATTTTGCAGTTATGAGTTCAGTATGGCAACAGCCTGGGGGAAGAAACTGTTCTTATGCCTGGTGGTTTTAGCGTACAGTGCTCTGTATCGCTTACCTGAGGGGAGGAGTCTAAACAGTTTGTGTCCAGGATGTGAGGGGTCTGCAGAGATGTTACCTGCCTGTCTCCTGATTCTGGACAGGAACAAGTCCTGGATGGAGGGCAGTTTGGTCCCGATGTTTTTCTCTGCAGACCTGATTGTCCTCTGCAGTCTGTGTCTGTCCTGCCTGGTTGCAGATCCAAACCAGACCGTGATGGACGTGCAGAGGACAGACTGGATGATGGCCGTGTAGAAGTTGACCAGCATCTCCTGGGGCAGGCCGAACTTCCTGAGCTGTTGCAGGAAGAACAGCCTCTGCTGCGCCTTTTTACGGATAGTGTCTATGTGGGGGGTCCACTTCAGGTCCTGTGAGATTGTGGATCCCAGAAACCTGAATGTGTCCACAGTAGACACAGTGCTGTCCTTGATGATGAGTGGGGGGGGGGGGGGGGGGGGGTTGGGGGGGGGGGGGGGCTCCTGAAGTCCACTGTCATCTGCACAGTCTTGAGCGGATTCAGCTCCAGGTGGTTCTGACCACACCAGAGGACCAGCTGTTCTACCTCCTGTCTGTATGCAGACTTGTCCCTGTCCC
Source organism: Cetoscarus ocellatus (assembly GCA_037902135.1). NCBI lineage: Eukaryota > Metazoa > Chordata > Actinopteri > Labriformes > Labridae > Cetoscarus > Cetoscarus ocellatus. The sequence goes on from JBAMNC010002121.1 coordinate 47,248, forward strand.
GGATCAGTCCGATGACAGTTGTGTCGTCTGCAAACTTCAGGAGCTTCACAGATGGTCCCCTGAGGTGCAGTCATTGGTGTAGAGGGAGAAGAGCAGTGGGGAGAGGACACTGTTACACATAGATATGGTGGAATAACATTATTTGATGTGCCCATTAAAAAAATAGTATGTTATTTAGGTACTTTACTGTTACGTGTTGGGTTACTGGAATTAGGCCTACTTAAAATTACACACAGACTAATGCTATGGTCAGTTTTGGACGTTAGATGGTTAAATAATATTTCATATCAGGTTACTGTTTCTTTTCATTACACATACAGTACATTGTGGAATCTGTTAGTCACAGTTTACTGAATGCATCTTGGCTGGATCACCTCTGGACTTTGACAATTCAGCATTCGGTATCAACAGGATGAGAGGGGAGATAGCCGTGTCTTTTCTTGAGAACACAGGTGTTTTCAAAGTTCCTTTTGTAATTAATATACCATTACTCTGACAAACATTACTCACTGACCTTTGTTCTTTGTTCTGCAAGATGATCTGACAGACCTGTGTCACATCTGTGGGGAGGAATGTGGGGACACTTTGTGGGTAAGAGTTTTTCCTCCCTTCCTAAATTGGGCTTTGATTAATAAAAAATGCTGAAACCCAAACATTACTTAAAGTTTCATCATACAAATGAAACATACAAAGATGCAAAACAAAATAATCAATAATTCCTAACAGTTTGATAATAATTCACATTCTTTTTTAGATTGGGTGTGACAGGTGCCCACGGTGGTACCACAAAACACGTGCCAAGTACCCCAAAAAAGGGAGGAAGGCATATGTTTGTGGAGCATGCCAGTAGCATGCATGATCATTGATCCTGTGTGTATGTGTGTGAGTGTGTGTTACTGCTCTGTTCCGTTTAGTAAAGTTTTGCTGATGTCTGTCTGTCTGTCTGTCTGTTAGTGATGGGAATTCCGGCTTGTTTTAGAGAACCGGCTCTTTCGGCTCGGTCCACTAAAAAGAGCCGGTTCTTTCAGCCCCCAAACGGCTCTACAGATTTTTTTGTTGCTTTAATCAATATATTACCAATAATAATGTAAAATTATACACAAAATGAATTAATAATGTAAAAAAAGCCTGCATCATACTTTTTTATTAATATATGTTTATTATATAAATAGCCCTTTATTTTTCACTCTATTTACAATTGAACTTTTAACAAATTTAAACTTTGAACTGTTTTCTACTAAACAAATTTAAAGTCAAGCAACACAGAACCCCTGAAAAACACACAACACAACAAAACATAAATTAAAATATTTAATTTATCGCTCCGTGTTGCTCCTTGCGCTCTTTCTCTCTCGTCTCCCTGACTCTCTCTGCTCTCTTGACCTGTTCGTGTGCTGCTGCTGTGTGTGTAACTGCCGCCCCTCCCCCCTCTGCTCAGCACACTAAGCGTAGACACAGAGACGACACCACACATATTGACTAATCACGTGCGGCTGCCATAAGAGAGAAAAAAACAACAACAAAAAGCGGCTCCCCCAATCAGGAGCTGGCTACCGTCGTTCACTTCAAAGAGCCAGCTCTCAGAGCCGTTACGTTCGTGACTGACACATCACTACTCTCTGTCTGTGACTCAATTTGACTGTGTACAACTGTTTATCTGTTCATAATAAATGTGTTTTTTACCTCAAAAATTATTAATTGAGTTGTTATTTATCCCAAGTGGACACAAGTCAGAATTATTACAGGGTGAAATACTTTTTTCAACATGTGTTCTAACTGTGAGTGATGTCAAATACCCCACCTCATCGTGCAATACTTGTCTTACCTTTTGAGTGAGGTTGCTGTTCTTTCACTCCACTTCCAGTTTCAGGAATGCCATCAAATCCTTTGCCTTGAGCACATTTTCAGCTTCCTGATGTTTGTACTCAAGGGCAATTTCCTCAGCGATAATTTTGAACGATAAAGGACATTGGAGCCTTTTATAAGTGTTAGATATAACACCCATAGAATCAAGACTGCGTACGTGCACTTCACAGTCATCATACGATTTGTGCCAAGACACTACATTGGTGGCCTTTTTTACTGGAGTCATATTGAATAACTTATTCAAATCATATGTGCATTTATCACAGGTCAATCAAAATTATAATCAATTATTATACTATAATAAATAATCAAATAATGCAAGGTCCTCTACTGTGCTCGCATTATTGTATTTATCTGCTCACCCAATTGATTTCCAAAAGTCACTGCTTCTATGTCTCTGTCATATTAAATTAAACAGTGTTCCTTAATCATCAACAGCTCCATATATTCTTGCTAAAAAGTGACTGCCTGAGTGTAGGGTGCAGTCAGACACTAACTCAGAAATGACAGCCTTTTGTTGCGACTAATGTTTGACTATAGGCTCCTTGTTGTTGTGGGTCCTTGATAATTAGCACTTACTTCTTGTTATGTTATATAATTACTATATGCCATCAAAGCTAACCCTTAAACAGGCAGGTGTGGAAAATAAGTTGCAATAAGTATTTTATTGTTATTAATTTGCTATTTTAGATCTAAATAAATGATTTCTACAGTTAAGATTATACATATATTGTGTATATTTCGGATTTCATGAGTTGTATCTCCCAGGATACTTTGCCCTTTTATGTTGTAAAAAGAGCCTAAATGGTAAACGTATTAATGTTGAATTAAATGACGAGAAATGATACTTTGTTCTTTTCCCTGGTTATTTATATCATACTTATTAGAATTAAATTGATTTCAGTTTTACCAATCCAGATTTGCAGCGAGTAAAAAACGTAATGCTAAAAATGGACAAAACAACACTTTCAATAATTGTATTATCCTAAAATGTCACTTTCCATTTCATTTTCATTTGCTTTCATTTCAATTTTGAGGAACTTCCTTTTTTCATTGTAAAAACTCTGCATGAACATTGCCCAACAGCTTAAATTTGTCCATTAAAACTTACAAAAAAGCAAAAGCAACCTTTTATTGTATTTTATTCTATCATGTTTTATTTTCCATCTTATTATTGTTTTTATTTTCTGACACGGAGACAGAAAGGACCCAGATGCGAAGCAGTATTTCTAGTTCACACAAACAGTTTTATTTATACAGGCACAGGAGATGGTGAGTCGAGAGCGGGGATCGAACCCGCGATCTTGGGAACAGGAGCCGGTGACGCTGTGCGCTTAGCCACGTGGCAGCCACTAGCGCTTGTTAGCCACACAGAGTCTTTCGGCTGTAGTTGAGAGCGGGGATTGAACCCGCGGTCCTAGGATCAGGAGCCGGCGATGCTGTCCACTCAGCCACGTGATAGCCGCTAGCACAGTTAGCCCCACAGAAGCTTTAAGCTGATGAGAGTTCAGACTCACTGGATCTTTACGGCAGGAAGTGAAGTGGAAGACGAAGACGACCACCACAACACAGGACTCGCAGGCAGGTATTCGGCGTCAGGAGCGGAAGGCGAGGTCGGTAGCCAGGGATCAGACGAACGGGTAAGTGCAGAGCAGAAGCTGGTCAGTACCTTGTAGTCAGGCTGGGGATCAGGCGATAAAGGCAGGAACAGGAACGGAACAGGTCGGCAACGGGTGATCAGTCCGGATGGCAGGTCTGGTGTGCTTAGCATGAGAGCGAAGACGATCTGACACTGACTGAGTGTGGAGCCGGGGTTTAAGTAGGCGGAGTGATTGCTGGAGATGAGGTGCAGGTGTGAGCAGGCGCGCAGGTGACAGGAGTTGAGCTGATTACCTCAGCGCTGGAGTGAGGCAGACTGAGACTGAGACTGAACTGTGACAATTTTCATTGTAAAGCACTTAGAGATGCTTTGATTGTATGAAAGGTGATATCTACAAATAAGGTTATTATTTGTTTATAATAATAGTAATAATAAGAATAATAATATTTATAATTATTAGTCTTCTACTTCTTCTTATTATTATTATTATTATTATTTAATTACTGGATTTTTAATGTAGGCTAAAACTTAGGTTAAAATGTTGTAAATTCACGTCACATTACAAATCATGATGTTTCCCATCTTGCAGGAGTAGCGACAACAACGGAAGCAATAAAAGTAAAACAACAAAAGTCCTGATTGTTTATTCAAAGACAAGTTGTAGCCTATGACAGAATGACATACAAAACATTAGCACAGTGTATCTGAGCAGTGGAGAGACAGAGCAACACGCCGATGCACGTTCCCATCGGGGGCAGTCGTTTTTTGCTTTCCCGTCGGGGGAAGTCGTTTTTCAGCAAGCAGTCTCTGTTCGGCACTAATGAAGTGCAATAAGTGAATCTTATAGAAAAGTTGCCTTGGTAACACTAATGGAATTAAATTGGGGACGCTTTTAGGAAAGTTGCGATAGTAACACTAATGAAGTGTGATAAGTGACTCTTTCAGGAAAGTTGCCATAGTAACAATAATGATTCTTTTAGGAAAGTTGCCATAGTAACACTAATAAAATGAAATAAGTGACTCTTTTAGGAAAGTTGCCATAGTGATGAAAATGTAGTGTAATGAGTGACTCCTTCAGAACAGTTGCCGTAGAAACAAAAGTGACTCTTTGAGGAAAGTTGCCATAGTAACACTAATGAAATGCAATAAGTGAATCTTATAGAAAAGTTGCCATGGTAACACTAATGAAGTGTAATAAGTGACTCTTTTAGAAAAGTTTCCATAGTAACACCAATGAAGCGCAATAAGTGACTCTTATAGGAAAGTTGCCATGGTAACATTAGTGATACTTCTAGGAAAGATGAAATTAGTAACACTAATGATGTGAAATGAGTTGCTTTTTTAGACAAGTTGCCATAGTAACACTAATGATTTCTGATAAGTGACGCTTTTAGGAAAATTGCCATAGTAACCAGAAGGAAGTGTAATAAGTGACTCTTTTGGGAAAGTTGCTATAGTAACACTTGTGAAGTGTGATAAGTGACTCTGTTAGATAAGTTGCCATAGTAAAATGAATTGCAATTGCTGATTCTTCAGGAAAGTTGACAAAGTAATACTGATGAAGTGAAATTAGTGACTCTTTTAGGAAAGTTGCCATAGTAACACTAATGAAGTTAACTTAGTGTGTCTTTTAGTAAAGTTGCCATAGTCACACTAATGAAGTGCAATAATCTTTTAGGACAGTTGTCATAGTAACACCAATAAAGTGTTATTGCTAATTTTTTAAGGAAAGTTGCCATAGGAACACCAATGAATTGTAATAAGTGACTCTTATAGAAAAGTTGAAAATAGTACCAATACTAATGACATGAAATGAGTTGCTCTTTTAGACAAGTTACCATAGTAACACTAATGAAGTATGATAAGTGGTTATTTCAGAAAAGTTGCCATAGTTAAACTAATGGAGTGAAATAGTGACTCTTTTAGGAAAGTTGCCATAGTAACCAGAAGGAAGTGTCATAAGTGACTTTTTTAGAAAAGTTGCAATCGTAACATGAATTGTAATTGCTGATTATTTAGGAAAGTTGACAAAGTAACACTAATAAAATGAAATGAATTAGTGACTTTTTTAAGGAAAGTTGCCATAGTAACACCAATGAAGTGAAATTAGTGACTCTTTTAGGAAAGTTGCCATACTAACACTAATGACGTGTGATAAGTTACTCTTTCAAGAAAGTTGCCATAGTAACACTAGTGACTCTTTTAGGAAAGTTGCCATAGTGACACTAACGAAGTGTAATAAGTGACTCTTTTAGGAAAGTTGCCATGGTAACACTAATGAAGTGAAATTAGTAGTTCTTTTAGAAAAGTTGCCAGAGCAACACTAGTGACCCTTTTAGGAAAGTTGCCATTGTAACACTGGTGACCCTTTGTGGAAAGTTGAAATAATAACACCAATGAAGTAAATTTATTGACTTTTGTAAGGAAAGTTGCCATGTGTAGCGATTAATTTTCTGGATATTAATTAACATTAATTAAAGAAATTAATATTTATTTAATTTTGCTCTCATTAGTTAAAGGGGCACCATCCTTTTTATACAACAAAAGCTAAATTTAATTTATTAATTGATTTATTAATTATTTTAAATTTAATATCAGATAAATCAGTTAAATCAGAATTTATCAATTTCGTCAGTCTCAAGTCCAAAGACAGAATTCTCATACAGTGATTGAATAGAATACCAACAGACAGAACTTTAAATTTAAGGGTCATTTATTAAAGTATATGATGAATATAAAAGACAAAATAAAATAAACAAAACACTTAAGAAAGAATGAATGTCAGAGTCATACTAATCAATGATGCTGTGAATAAGGAAAGAAGTTATGAACCCTCAAGAAACATTTAAGTATCTTGAGTGGTTAAAGAGGATTAATTTAATGAATTAATCTACTTTAGAAAGGTCAAATCAGGAGTACTCTCAAACTGGTCCGGGAGTTACTGGAGAGCCTTGTAGGACTGTTCTGGTTTGGAGTCGTCCCAAAGGGAGGCTGAGAAGTCCACACTCAATCCAGTACCGTGGATCCAAGTGAGATGGTGTTCCGACATGAGCTGGTCCCGTAGCTTTCACGGGAAAGAGGTGCCGTCTTAGATTGGACTAGCAGGTTCTGTTAAAGGTGAAGCGGGAGCTGGACTTTTGAGGTCTCGATTAGATGAAAAAACGATTTGTTATTAATTCCAAAAATTAATTATTCGTTGGCCCGACGAAAATTATTCAGAAATTAATAACAAAAGTCCATTTACGATGAAACAAATCTTTGTAGTCTTATAGCTTACTGGCTTATCAAGAAAACCGGCGGGTGTGTTACGTTACTTAGACAAAACTTAGAAAAAGATACAGGAGAGGATATAGGAGAACTAGAAGAACTAGGAGAAGATATTGGAGAAGATATTGGAGAGCCCCGCTGATCAAAAGAAAAACGGATCAGACCGTTGAAGAAGACGTAAAAACAAAGTGTAGGGATGAAAAGTCAAAGAAGAAGAGAGTGAAAGGAATATGTCTCTCTGATTTTGCCTTCTAAGGAGGGTCTCACAGGAGGAGGGCCTTAGATGAGTAACAAAGACTATATCAACTAACATTTGGCCAAAACATTGAGTTGTACTTTGATAACCACCCAATATAAACACTCTAACTTAGTAGAAAATCTCACAATAATCGATTTGATACCAAATAGTCCATATCTAGAAGATAAGAAAGAATAAAACGTGAAATTCTTCTTAAAAATACAACCAAACAACATATACGTGGTTAAAACTTAGATATATAAGTTTGCATGTCTTTGAGATGTTATGCTACCAAAACTTGATGTATAGAAAATGTGTAATAAACATTTCATCAATAGAAACAGGCAATAATACAGATATAGCAGATGCATTCCTGGATAAAGTTCTCTCCTCAGTCTTCAGCTGAGGGGCGCTCTTGGTTCCTTAGAAGAGGCTTTAAGAAGGTTAATGCATTATATTCATAACTTGGGCATTTGTAAGGTTAGAGAAACAGAAGTCACATCATCAGAATGTATTTTTCATTACAGAATCAAATATCACATTGTTAGATGTGTCCATTGTTTCGTTAAAGAGTTTATAAGGCTGTGGTTTTCTGTTGGCTGAAAACATCTGTTCTCTACTCTTGGGCAGCAATGAGGGGTCCACTACCCAGGAGGTGAAAAGTCATCTTAGGTGTCACAGAAGAATCTTCTGGGAGTAGAACAGAATTATTTAAGTCTCTGGGAACGTGTTTCTGTTCGAGTCTCTGGGAATCTGTTCGAACACCTTATCAGGTCTTGGCCAATCATTGTTTAGTCCTGGAAGTTCAGGGCAATAAATACATCTTTAGTGTCAACAAAGTTGTCTGTTGGTCGTAGATGGCGGGAAATAAAGAGAGACTTTATGGCTCCACATGTCTCTAGTAAGTTACAACCAGGCCTTAGAGAGAGGAGAAAGGAATGAAAGCATTCTTGTCCTTTGGAGGAGTTGATCTTGCTACACATGAGAACACTAATGAAGTGAAATTAGTGACTCTTTTAGAAAAGTTGCCATAGTAACACTAAAGCCTTTCGAGATCCGTTGCCACAGAGTGAGTTGGTGGTAAGTGTGTTAATAAGTTTGTTAGTCTTCATCTCTCTCAGCTTCATTTCTCCTCTCTCTCTCTGTTAGTCTTCACCTCTCTCAGCTTCATTTTTCCTCTCTCTTTGTTAGTCTTCATCTCTCTCAGCTTCATTTCTCCTCTCTCTCTTTGTTAATCTTCATCTCTCTCAGCTTCATTTCTTCTGTCTCTCTTTGTTAGTCTTCATCTCTCTCAGCTTCATTTCCCCTCTCTCTCTGTCTTTGTTAGTCTTAATCTCTCTCAGCTTCATTTCTCCTCTCTCCCTTTGTTAGTCTTCATCTCTCTCAGCTTCATTTCTTCTCTCTCTTTGTTAATCTTCATCTCTCTCAGCTTCATTTCTCCTCTCTCTCTCTTTGTTAGTCTTCATCTCTCTCAGCTTCATTTCTCCTCTCTCTTTGTTAGTCTTAATCTCTCTCAACTTCATTTCTCCTTTCTCTCTCTTTGTTCATCTTCATCTCTCAGCTTCATTTCTCGTCTCTCAATTCAGTTCAATTCAATTTCAGTTCAATTTCAATTCAAAGAGCTTTATTAGCATGGAAAACATATATTGACATTGCTAAAGCTTAAGTCATCATAAAACATAGAATTACAAACAGTTAGACAAAACTACAGATTAAATGATAAACTAACAGAGCTTGTTTTTAAGAATATATATATAAGAAGAAAGAGAATACATGAATTTTGATAATAATAATGATAATGATAATAATTTCATATAGTTTTTTATAGATTAATACAGAATACTCATAGAAATATAAATTAAAGAAGAAAAAAAAAACTAATTTGTACTGATTTGTAGAAAACAGACGTACAGCTCTGTAGTGTATCTATGTACAGTTATAAAGAGGTGTAGTTGATGGTTCAGGGGGGTTTGGAGCTGTTGGACGCTCTCCTCCGGTCACAGCAGCTCACATATCGTGCTGCAGTGTTTGCACAGTGTTGTACCTCACCCAGCAGGTACACCATTTGTGTTTGTTGGTCAGTAAGTTAAAATCTGTGTTTGTGATCAGAGGGTAGAAAGTGTCTCTGATGTCCTGATACAGAGGACAGGTAGTTAAAAAGTGGAGCTCTGTCTCCACCTCATGCTGGGTGCAGTGGGTGCAGACTCTGTCCTCTTTGGGGAGCCCGGTCTGTCGGTGGCGCCCCCTCTCAATGGCAAGGTCGTGATCACTGAGTCTGTACCTGGTCAAAGATTTCCTCAGCTTTGGATCAGTCCCCGTGCTCAGATATTCTGCCACTGTGCAATCTCTATTTAGATCCAGATAACACTCTTACTTGCTTTGTTTTTTGGTTGATTCTGTCCAATGTCTTAAATAGTTTTCTTTTTGTTGTTTAATAATTTCGTTTATTCTGATTGGGTTTCTGTCTGAGTGCTGTGCCTGGGAGTACAGTCCCAGAAACAGGTTTCTGAGGGGGCAGCTCTCTGAAGACTCTCTGGAGGTCAGGGCTTTGTAATGGAGCGTGTCAGGGTCACTTTCTTTTAAATGGTTATAAAATCTGAGAGCTCTCTTCTGAATTTTGATGATTAAAGGGTATCGTCCTAATTCTGCTCTGCATGCATTATGTGGGGTTTTCCGTTGGAGACAGAGGATGGATTTACAGAACTCTGCATGCAGAGTCTCAGTTTGGTGTTTGTCCCATTTAGAAAAATCTTGGTGTGCGAGAGGACCCCAGATCTCACAACCACACAGAGAAATGGGCTCTATAACAGAGTCCAGAATTTGAAGCCGGATTTTAATAGGGATGTCTAATTTGATGTTCCTTCTGATTGCATAGAAGGCCTTTCTGGCCTTGTCTCTCAGGTCGTTCACAGCACTGTTACAGTTACCTGTGGCGCTGATGTTAAGGCCTAGGTAAGTGTAGTTCCTTGTGTGTTCAATTTCAACAGTATCTAGAAAGAATCTCAAAGTGTGGTGTTGGAAGCTGTTTCTTTTGTGGAAAATCATGACTTTAGTTTTGGATAGATTGACTGTCAAGGCCCAGGTCTGAGAGAAACTGTGCAGGAGGTCCAGGTGCTGTTGTAGCCCTTCCTTGGTTGGAGATAGGAGCACCAGGTCATCTGCGTACAGTAGACATTTGACTTCAGAGTCTAACAGGGCTAAACCTGGTGCTGCAGACTCTTCTAATGCCTCTGCCAGTTCATTAATGTAGATGCTAAAGAGGGTTGGGCTTAAGCCACATCCCTGTCTCACCCCCCATCTTTGGTTTTTCCACCAGTCAGTCTGTTTTTTGCCAATTTTTACAGCACTGTGGTTGTTTGTGTACATTGATTTTATAATTTCATAGGTTTTCCCCCGATTCCACTCTCTAATAGTTTGTAGAGCAGACCCTCGTGCCAATTGAGGCGAAAGCTTTTTTAAAGTCAACAAAGCAGGAGACAACTTTGCTTTTCTTTGTGTTTATTTGGTTTTCAATTAGGGTGCTAAGAGTGAAGACGTGGTCTGTTGTACAATAATTTGGTAAAAAGCCAATTTGTGATTTATGAAGGACATTATTTTCATTGAGGAAATGTAGGAGTCTGTGGTTGATGATCGTACAGAGGATTTTTCCCAGGTTGCTGTTGACACAGATCCCATGGTAGTTATTGGGGTCAAATTTGTGTCCACTTCTGTGGAGTGGCGTTAATTGTCCTTGGTTCCAGATATTGGAGAAAATCCCAGAACTAAGGACAATGTTGAAGAGTTTTAGAATAGCCAGTGAAATTTGAGGTCTGTAAACTTTATCATTTAATTTCGAATGCCATTGATACCACAGGCCTTTTTAGATTCTAGTGACTGGATTTTGTCCTGAAGTTCTTTAAGTGTAATTGGAAAATCCAAGGGGTTCTGATAGTCTTTAATAGTGGACTCTAGTCTTTGTTGTTTATCTTGTATGTATTTTTGTTCTTTGTTTTGCTCTATTGGGCCAAAAAGGTTGGAGAAGTGGTTTATCCATACATCTCCATTTTGGATTGGTAGATCCTCATGTTTTTGTTTGTTTAGGATTTTCCAGTTTTCCCAGAAGTGGTTTGTTTGAATAGATTCTTCAATTGAATTTAGCTGATTTCTAATATGTTGTTCCCTTTTTCTCCTTAAAGTATTTTTGTACTGTTTCAATGTTTCACTGTAGTGGAGGCGTATGCTCTGGTTGTCAGGCTCTCTGTGTTTTTGGTTTGATAGATTCCTCAATTGCTTTCGGATGTTTTGACATTCACTGTCGAACCATTTGTTTTTATTGTCTATTTTGGGGGATTTGTTGTTTGAGGCCTTGAGGTTAGATATTGAAGCTGTAAAGTGGAATATGTTGTTTAGGTGTTTTACTGCTCTGTTTACACCTTCACTGTTGGGATGAAAGTCATCATTCAGAAACTTGTCTAACTATAACTGGACTTGTTGTTGCCTAATAGCCTTTTGGTAAGTTTCTGCACTGTCTTCCTTCCATTTATAGCGTTCTTGATACTGTGTAGTTTCATTGGTGTCTGTGCTTCCTGATTGGTTTTTACTCTGTTTAGGTAAATTGTGGTTTTGCTGTGGTCTGAAAGGGGAGTTAGAGGACTGACTGTAAATGCTTTGAGGGACTTTAAGCTGAGGTCAGTGATGAAGTAATCTACTGTACTGTTGCCTAAAGATGAGCTGTAAGTGTACCTACCATATGAGTCCCCTCAGAGTCTACCATTGACTATGTACAGACCCAGTGAGCGACAAAGCTGCAGGAGTTGTGACCCATGTTTGTTTGTTGCTTTGTCATAGCTGTGTCTGGGGGGGCATATTGGAAAAGTGTGCTGAGGGTGTCAGCTTCTTGTCCTGTTCTGGTATTAAAGTCTCCACATACTAAGATGTGGCCGCGGGCTTGAAAAAGATTAATCTCTTCTTCTAGGATGTGGAACATGTCTTCTTTATAATATGGGGATTCGACTGGAGGGATGTAGGCAGCACACATGAGGATGTTTTTTTCCGTTGAGGTAAGTTTTTTATCGATTTCCAACCAGATGTAAAAAGCTCCTATTTTGATTACCTTAACAGAGAGGGATAATTCTGACTTATACCATATCAACATGCCGCCTGAATCTCTTCCTTGTTTGATTCCTGCTAGTTTAGTGGATGGTACCATCAGCTCTCTGTAGTTCACAGGCCAGCCAGTGGGGCCATCTCCTTTGTTCCACGTCTCCTGGAGGATGATGATGTCTGTGTCTGTCATTTCTTTAGTGAAGTCTGGGTTTCTGCTCCTAATGCCAAAGGCAGATGACCTCAGACCTTGTTTATTCCAGGATGAAATGGTGAAAAATTTGTATTCCATATCTGTGTGATTGCAGTGGTTTTAGGTCTGGATCAAGATTGTGTAGAGCTCACTGAGAATCTGGTGTATGCTCAGGTCCTGTGGTTGAGTTCTGTTCATTGTGGGGATGGGGTTTGTTTTGTTCAGAGTTTGTGCATATGTGTGGTGTGGGGTTGGCAGGAGGGGGGTAGACCTGGCCTGGAGAGTAGGAGAACGGGTAGCAGGATGTCCTCTGGGTGCTGCAGGATGTCCTCTGGGTGCTGCAGGATGTCCTCTGGGTAGGTCTGGGTGTCTCCTGGGTAGAACTGGTTCTCTGGTTGGAGCAGGTCTTCAAGATGTTGGTCTGTCTGAAGTGCTCATCTCTCTGTTTCTTCTGTGGGATGTGTTGGGTTTGCGGTTGAGTGCAACATTTTTTAGGGTCTTTGCCAATACTGGGACTTTTGCCTTGAGGATGTGTACCTGGTCATACAGGCTTTTCAGATCCAGAGTGGGGTGGAGTGCCACGTATACGTTCGGCGACAGTCTCTGGAGATTTGTGCATTTATCCTGTGGATTAGGGCTGGGGGGAAGTCCCATCTGGGTAGCAGGGTGGAGATAACTACCCTCACAGAAGAGAATGTGGCAGAGGCTTTATCGATTACCCTCTTGAGAGAATTGGCCACCTCTTCTCTCTGTGTTCTCAGGTCGTTTGTGCCAGTGAGAATGATGATGTGGCTGGGGGATCCTAGGTGGTCTTCTGTCAGCAGCTGCATAGCATGGCTGGTATTCTGGCACTTGATTTTAGTGACTCTGTGGTTAGGAAACAGTTTTTTCTCTTCCACATATCTTCCATTTGAGTCCACGAGGAGCACAACTTGTGGATTCTGTGTCATGTTGCTGTCCTGGGGTCTGGTGGTTTGGTTGGTAGGAGGAGGGGTCTCTCTGGTTAGTGGCTCCTGACTTGGTGGTGTTGCTGAGTTATTGGGACTGTTGTCCTGGTCTTGCTGTTCTGTTGTTTCTTGTGGGGGGTTAGACAGCTCAGTCATGGGTTGTTGGCTGCTCAGCTCTCTCCCCTCATCTTGAAGCCTGTACCTCTTCTCTGAGCTGCTGTATCTCCTGCTTGTGGACCTCCTCATTGTCTTGTACCTTTTATTGTGTTAATCAGGTCACTGAGTGGTGGGAAGGGTTCAGAGGTCACTGAGTGGTGGGAAGGGTTCAGAGGTCACTGACTGGATTTGAAGGGCTCAGGGGGTCACAGACTGTTGTAAAGGGTTCAGAGGTCACTGACTGTTGTAAAGGGTTCAGACTTAACTGAGTGGTGTGAAGGGTTTGGGGGTCACTGACTGGTTTGAAGGGTTACGAGGTCACTGAGTGGTGGGACAGGTTGAGAGGTCACTGACTGCTGTGAAGGGTTCAGAGTTCATTGACTGTTGTGAATGGCTCAGTCGTCTCTGAGTAGTGTGAAGGGTTCAGAGGTCACTCAGTGATGTGAAGGGTTCAGATGTCACTGACTGATGTGAAGGGTTCAGATGTCATTGACTGGTGTGAAGTTCTCAGTGGTCTCTGACTGTTGTGAATTGTCCAGAGGGCCCTCAGGGGTGTGAAGGCTTAAGAGGTCACTGACTGTTGGGAAAGGTTCAGAGGTCACTGAGGGGTGGGAAGGGTTAAGAGGTCACTGACTGTTGGGAAAGGTTCAGAGGTAACTGAGGGGTGGGAAGGGTTCAGAGGTCACTGACTGTTGTAAAGGGTTCAGAGGCCACTGAGTGGTGGGAAGGGTTCAGAGGTTGTTGACTGTGAAGGGCTCAGAGGTCACTGAATGATGTGACGGGTTCCAAGGTCACTGAGTGGTGTGAGGGGTTCAGAGGTCAATGACTGGTTTGAGGGTTTCAGAGGTCAGTGACTGGTGTGAAAGGCTCAGAGGTCACTGAGTGCTGTGAAGGGTTCAGAGGTCACTGACTGGTGTGATTGGCTCAGACTTAACTGAGTGGTGTGAAGGGTTCAGAGGTCACTGAGTGGTGGGAAGGGTTCAGAGGTCACCGAGTGGTGGGACAGGTTGAGAGGCCACTGACTGCTGTGAAGGGTTCAGAGTTCATTGACTGTTGTGAATGGCTCAGTGGTCGTTGACTGGTTGTGAAGGGTTCAGAGGTCACTGAGTGCTGTGAGGGGTTCAGAGGTCACTGACTGGTGTAAAGGGTTCAGAGGTGACTGAGTGGTGGGAAGGGTTCAGAGGTCGTTGACTGGTTGTGAAGGGCTCAGAGGTCACTGAATGATGTGACGGGTTCCAAGGTCACTGAGTGGTGTGAGGGGCTCAGAGGTCAATGACTGGTGCGAAAGGTTCAGAGGTCCCTGAGTAGTGTGAAGGGTTCAGAGGCCACTCAGTGGTGTGAAAGGTTCAGAGGTCACTGAGTGCTGTGAGGAGTTCAGAGGTCACTGACTGGTGTAAAGGGTTCAGAGGTCACTGAGTGGTGGGAAGGGTTCAGAGGTCTTTGACTGGTTTTGAAGTGCTCAGAGGTCACTGAATGATGTGACGGGTTCCAAGGTCACTGAGTGGTGTGAGGGATTCAGAGGTCAATGACTGGTGCGAAGGGTTCAGAGGTCAAAAGTGGTTTGAGGGTTCCAGAGGTCAATGACTGGTGTGAAAGGTCAGAGGTCACTGAGTGCTGTGAAGGGTTCAGAGTTCACTGACTGGTGTGATGGGCTCAGAGGTGTCTGAGTGGTTTGAAGGGTTCACAGTTCACTCAGTAGTTTGAAGGGTTCAGAGGTCACTGAGAGGTGTGAAGGGTCTGGTAGTCACTAACTGGTGTGAAGGGTTCAGAGGCCACTGAGTTGTGGGAAGGGCTCAGAGGTCAATGACTGGTGTGATGGGCTCAGAGGTGTCTGAGTGGTTTGAAGGGTTCAGAGGTAACTCGTTGTGAAGGCTTCAGAGGTCACTGAGTGGTGGGACGGGTTCAGAGGTCACTGAGTGTTGGGAAGGGCTCAGAGGTCACTGACTGTTGGAAAGGGTTCAGAGTTCACTGTGTGATGTGAAGGGCTCAGAGCTTCCTGAGTGGTTGGAATGTTAGAGAGGTCACTGACTGTTGTAAAGGGTTCAGAGGTCACTTAGAGGTGTAAAGGGTTAAGAGGTAACTGAGCGGTTAGACGGGTTCAGTGGTCTTTGAGTGGTGTGATGGGCTCAGTGGTCTCTGAGTGGTGTGATGGGTTCAGAGGTCGTTGACTGGTTGTGAAGGGCTCAGAGGTCAGGGAATGATGTGATGGGTTTCAAGGTCACTCAGTGGTGTGAGGGGTTCAGAGGACAATGACTGGTGCGAAGGTTTCAGAGGTCCCTGAGTGGTGGGACGGGTTCAGAGGTCAAAAGTGGTTTGAGGGTTTCAGAGGTCAATGACTGGTGTGAAAGGTTCAGAGGTCACTGAGTGCTGTGAAGGGTTCAGAGGTCACTGACTGGTGTGATGGGCTCAGAGGTGTCTGAGTGGTTTGAAGGGTTCACAGTTCACTCAGTAGTTTGAAGGTTTCAGAGGTCACTGAGAGGTGTGAAGGGTCTTGTAGTCACGAACTGGTGTGAAGGGTTCAGATGTCACTGAGTTGTGGGAAGGGTTCAGAGGTCAATGACTGGTTTGAAGGGTTCAGAGGTCACTGACTGGTGTGAAAGGCTCAGAGGTCACTGAGTGCTGTGAAGGGTTCAGAGGTCACTGACTGGTGTGATTGGCTCAGACTTAACTGAGTGGTGTGAAGGGTTCAGAGGTCACCGAGTGGTGGGACAGGTTGAGAGGCCACTGACTGCTGTGAAGGGTTCAGAGTTCATTGACTGTTGTGAATGGCTCAGTGGTCGTTGACTGGTTGTGAAGGGCTCAGAGGTCACTGAATGATGTGACGGGTTCCAAGGTCACTGAGTGGTGTGAGGGGCTCAGAGGTCAATGACTGGTGCGAAAGGTTCAGAGGTCACTGAGTGCTGTGAAGGGTTCAGAGGTTACTGACCGGAGTGATTGGCTCAGACTTAACTGAGTGCTGTGAAGGGTTCAGAGGCCACTGACTGGTGTGATGTGCTCAGAGGTGTCTGAGTGGTTTGAAGGGTTCACAGTTCACTCAGTAGTTTGAAGGGTTCAGAGGTCACTGAGAGGTGTGAAGGGTCTGGTAGTCACTAACTGGTCAATCAATCAATCTTTATTTGTATAGCGCCAATTCATAACAAGTGTTATCTCAAGACACTTTACAATAGAGCACAAAGCTCTTCATATTATGGATACACATATATGCATAGATACATATATACATATAAAAATACACATATACATATATATACAAATATATACATCCAACACCCAACATGAATCCATATAGCCAATCATGAATCCCTCCATCATGGCGGCAAGAAAAAACCTTCTGTTAAGCAGCAGGAAATCTTGAATGTGGACCCCAGTCTCATGATGAACAGCAAATCCACACGATGCTGTGTTGGGTGTGTGGGCAAAGGGAGGGAGGTAAGTGGAGACAAGTGGACTAAAGTAAGAACTAAAGCTAGTGACAGATCAATGGACCAATCATAGACCTGTCGTCGTCAAATTTGTTTCTGCTGCAAACAAATTTATTAGAGGAGGGTCCTCATGTCTGTGTGGTTGTGGTGAAAAATTTATAGAAGTATAATCAATAAAAGTCTTACTGGAAGTAAGAATTTATGGTAGTGATGAACTCATGGGTGCCCAGACCACAAGTGCATCCTTACCATATTTGTCTCCGTTAAGTATAAATGTATTAATGGTAGACCTCTTGAGATGTGACACCTCATTTTCAGGAGGGATCTCATGTCCATGAGAAGCTAAAGATAGTTACTATAGATGTATCAACCATGGATAGAAAGATCATGTTAATATCAGCATTAACAGCTATAATGATTATGAACTGGAGTGAGATGGCCAAATATGTGTTATGTCTGTAATTGTAGTTATTGAGGCTTCGTGACTCCACAGCAGCAGGCAGTCTCCACCAAGGATCCCAGGCAACCTAAAAGATAAGGGCCAGAGACGAGTACAGGGGCAAACAGAAAGGGGCAGAGGCAGATATGGAGAGAGAGTGTGAGAGAGAGAGGGATAGAGCCCAATGTGCCAGATCCCCCCGGCAGTCTAAGCCTATTGCATCTTAACTATATGTCTAAACTATGGACTATGAGCTGGTCCCTAACTGAAAGCTTTATCAAAGAGGAATGTTTTAAGTCTAGCCTTAAAGGTAGAGAGGGTGTCTGCCTCCCGAACCGTGGTCGGTAAATGGTTCCAGAGAAGAGGAGCCTAATACCTGAAGGCTCTACCTCCCATACTACTTCTAGAGACTGATGGAACCACGAGCAGGCCAGCATTTTGGGAGCGTAATGTTCTAGAGGGGTTGTACGGCACTACAAGCTCTTTGAGGTAAACTGGTGCCAGTCCACTGAGAGCTTTATAGGTGAGAAGAAGAATCTTGAATTCTATTCTATATTTAATGGGAAGCCAGTGCAGAGACTGGTGTGAAGGGTTCAGAGGTCACTGAGTTGTGGGAAGGGTTCAGAGGTCAATGACTGGTTTGAAGGGTTCAGAGGTCACTGACTGGTGTGAAAGGCTCAGAGTTCACTGAGTGCTGTGAAGGGTTCAGAGGTCACTGACTGGTGTGATTGGCTCAGACTTAACTGAGTGGTGTGAAGGGTTCAGAGGTCACTGAGTGGTGTGAAGGGTTCAGAGGTCACCGAGTGGTGGGACAGGTTGAGAGGCCACTGACTGCTGTGAAGGGTTCAGAGTTCATTGACTGTTGTGAATGGCTCAGTGGTCGTTGACTGGTTGTGAAGGGCTCAGAGGTCACTGAATGATGTGATGGGTTTCAAGGTCACTCAGTGGTGTGAGGGGTTCAGAGGACAATGACTAGTGCGAAGGGTTCAGAGGTCCCTGAGTGGTGGGAAGTTTTCAGAGGTCAAAAGTGGTTTGAGGGTTTCAGAGGTCAATGACTGGTGTGAAAGGTTCAGAGGTCACTGAGTGCTGTGAAGGGTTCAGAGGTTACTGACCGGTGTGATTGGCTCAGACTTAACGGGGTTCTGTTAAGGGTTCAGAGGTCACTGACTGGTGTGATGGGCTCAGAGGTGTCTGAGTGGTTTGAAGGGTTCACAGTTCACTCAGTAGTTTGAAGGGTTCAGAGGTCACTGACAGGTGTGAAGGGTCTGGTAGTCACTAACTGGTGTGAAGGGTTCAGAGGTCACTGAGTTGTGGGAAGGGTTCAGAGGTCAATGACTGGTTTGAAGGGTTCAGAGGTCACTGACTGGTGTGATGGGCTCAGAGGTGTCTGAGTCGTTTGAAGGGTTCAGAGGTAACTCATTGTTGTGAAGGCTTCAGAGGTCACTGATTGGTGGGACGGGTTCAGAGGTCACTGAGTGTTAGGAAGGGCTCAGAGGTCACTGACTGTTGGAAAGGGTTCAGAGTTCACTTAGTGATGTGAAGGGTTCAGAGCTCCCTGAGTGGTGGGAATGTTAGAGAGGTCACTGACTGTTGTAAAGGGTTCAGAGGTCACTTAGAGGTGTGAGGGGTTCAGAGGTCACTGACTGGTGTAAAGGGTTCAGAGGTGACTAAGTGGTGGGAAGGGTTCAGATGTCGTTGACTTGTTGTGAAGGGCTCAGAGGTCACTGAATGATGTGACGGGTTCCGAGATCACTGAGTGGTGTGAGGGGTTCAGAAGTCAGTGTGTGGTGGGAAGGGTTCTGAGGTCACTGACTGTTGTAAAGGGTTCAGAGGCCACTGAGTGGTGGGAGGGGTTCAGAAGTCACTCAGTGGTGTGAAGGGTTCAGGGGTCACTGACTGATGTGAAGGGTTCAGAGGTCGTTGACTGGTTGTGAAGGGCTCAGAGGTCACTTACTGGTGCAAAGGGTTCAGAGGTCATTGAGTGGTGTAAAGGGTTCAGAGGCCACTGAGTGTTGGGATGGGTTCAGAAGTCACTCAGTGGTGTGAAGGGTTCAGGGTCACTGACTGATGTGAAGGGTGCAGAGGTTGTTGACTGGTTGTGAAGGGCTCAGAGGTCACTGACTGTTGTGAATGGCTCAGAGGTCACTGAGTGGTGGGACGGGTTCAGATGTCAAAAGTGGTTTGAGGGTTTCAGAGGTCAATGACTGGTGTGATTGAAACAGACATAACTGAGTGGTGTGAAGGGTTCAGAGGTCACTGACTGGTTTGAAGGGTTCAGAGGTCACTGAGTGGTGGGAAGGGTTCAGAGGTCGTTGACTGGTTGTGAAGGGCTCAGAGATCACTGAATGATGTGAAGGGTTCCGAGGTCACTCAGTGGTTTGAAGGTTTCAGAGGTCAATGACTGGTGTGAAAGGTTCAGAGTTCACTGAGTGGTGGGACGGATTCAGAGGTCAAAATTGGTTTGAGGTCACTGACTGCTGTGATGGGTTCAGAGTTCATTTACTGTTGTGAATGGCTCAGTCGTCTCTGAGTAGTGTGAAGGGTTCAGAGGTCACTCAGTTGTGTGAAAGGTTCAGAGGTCACTGAGTGCTGTCTAGGGTTCAGAGGTCACTGACTGGTGTAAAGGGTTCAGAGGTCACTGAGTGGTGGGAAGGGTTCAGAGGTTGTTGACTGGTTGTGAAGTGCTCAGAGGTGACTGAATGATGTGACGGGTTCCGAGGTCACTGACTGTTGTATAGGGTTCAGACTTAACTGAGTGGTGTGAAGGGTTCAGAGGTCACTGACTGGTTTGAAGGGTTCAGAGGTCACTCAGTGGTGTGAAAGGTTCAGAGGTCACTGAGGGGTGGGAAGGGTTCATAGGTCACTGACTGGCGTAAAGGGTTAAGAGGTCACTGAGTGGTGAGAAGGGTTCAGAGGTCGCTGATTGGTGTAAACGGTTCAGAGGTGACTGAGTGGTTGAACGGGTTCAATGGTCTTTGTGTGGTTTGATGGGCTCAGTGGTCAATGTATGGTGGGAAGGGTTCAGAGGTCACTGACTGGTGCAAAGGGTTCAGTGGTCACTGAGTGGTGGGAAGGGTTCAGAGGTCACTGAGTTTTGGGAAGGGCTCAGGGGTTACTGAGTGGTGTGAAGAGTTCAGAGGTCATTGACTGGTGTGACAGGCTCAGTAGTTACTGAGTGTTGGGAAGGCTTCAGAGGTCACTGAGTGGTGGGATTGGTTCAGAGTTCACTGAGTGGTGGGAAGGGCTCAGAGATCACTGACTGGTGTGAAGAGGTCAGAGGTGACTGAATAGTTTAAAGGTTTCAGAGGTCACTGAGTGGTGGGAAGGGTTCAGAGGTCACTGACTTTTGTGAAGAGTTCAGAGGTCACTGACTGGTGCAAAGAGTTCAGTGGTCACTGAGTGGTGGGAAGGGTTTAGAGGTCACTGAGTTTTGGGAAGTGCTCAGGGGTTACTGAGTGGTGTGAAGAGTTCAGAGGTCATTGACTGGTGTGACAGGCTCAGTAGTTACTGAGTGTTGGGAAGGCTTCAGAGGTCACTGAGTGGTGGGATTGGTTCAGTGGTCACTGAGTGGTGGGAAGGGCTCAGAGATCACTGACTGGTGTGAAGAGGTCAGAGGTGACTGAATAGTTTAAAGGTTTCAGAGGTCACTGAGTGGTGGGAGGGGTTCAGAGGTCACTGACTGTTGTGAAGAGTTCAGAGGTCACTGAATATTTTAAAGGTTTCAGAGGTCACTGAGTAATGGGAAGGATACAGAGGTCGCTTACAGGTGTGAAGGGTTCAGAAGTCACTGACTGGTGTGACAGGCTCAGTGGTCACTGAGTGTTGGGAAGGGTTCAGAGGTCACTGAGTAGTGTGATTGGTTCAGAGGTCACTGAGTTCTGAGAAGGGTTCGGAGATCATTGACTGGTGTGAAGAGTTCAGAGGTCACTGAGTGTTGGGACAGGTTCAGAGGTCACTGAGTGTTGGGAAGGGTTCAGAGGTCACTGAGTTTTGGGAAGGGTTCAGAGGTCGCTTACTGGTGTGAAGGGTTCAGAGGTCATTGACTGGTGTGACAGGCTCAGTGGTCACTGAGTGTTGGGAAGGCTTCAGAGGTCACTGAGTGGTGGGAAGGCTTCAGAGGTCACTGAGTTTTGTTAAGGGTTCAGAACTCACTCAGTGGTTAGAATTTCCAGAATTCAACATCAGAGGGCTAAACATCAAAGGGCCATCAAGACCAACAGGCCAACCAAAGACCAGAACACCTTTGTGTGAAACTTCAAGGGAGAGAAAGTGCTCCGTTGTCATGGTAACCGTAGGCTGGTGGATTTTCTAAAGCAGCGAATACAGACATGTGCATTCATGTATCTGTCTAATACATGTATGCATGTGTGTTAGGGTTGGACTGAAGCTGCTTGGCGGAGGTCTAGTAATGACATCAGATCTCTAAACAAACTGCTTCACCATTTGACTGCTCTATAATGGCTCATGCTATTTTTGTTGCTTTAACTTGGCATTATTGTTATACTATAATATATTTCAACAGTTGATTTTGAGCTAAATTGAAAACAATGGTGTGTTTACTCTGATAATTGGGCTTGTCAAATAAAATGACAGTAAATTAATAAAAATAACCTGTGTTATCACTAACACAGGTTATTGATAACACAGTGTATAAGTGTATAAAGTAACTCTTATAGGTAATTTGCCATTGTAACAATAATGAAGTGCAAAAAGTGATTCTTATGTAAGAGTTGCCAAGCTAGCAATACAAAAGTGAAATTAGTGACGCTTTCAGGACAGTTGCCATAGTGACTCTAATGAAGTGTAATGAGTGACTCTTTTAGGAAAGTTGCCATACTAACACTAGTGAAGTGCAAAAAGTGAATCTTATAGAAAAATTGCCATGGTAACACTAATGAAGTGTAATAATTGACTCTTATATATAGTTGCCATAGTAACACTAGTGATTCTTTTAGGAAAGTTGCCAAAATAACAATAATTAAGTGAAAGTAGTCACTCTTTAAGGCAAGTTGCCATAGTAACACTAATGAAGTGCATTAAGTGAATCTTATAGAAAAGTTACCATGGTAACACTAATGAAGTGTAATAAGTGACACTTTATGGACAGTTGCCATAGTAACATTAATAAAGTATAATTGCTAATTCTTTAGGAAAGTTGCCATAGTAACACTAATGAAGTGAAATTAGTGACTCTTTTCAGAAAGTTGCCATAGTGACAAAAATGAAATGTCATGAGTCACTCTTTTAGGAAAGTAGCCAAAGAAACAATTGTGACACTTTTAGTAAAGGCGCCATAGTAACACTAATGTAGTGAAGTTAGTGACTCTTTTAGGAAAGTTGCCATAGCTACAAAAAAGAAGTGTAATGAGTGACTGTTTTAGGAAACTTGCCATGGAATCAATAGTGACCCTTTTAGGAAAGTTGCCAAAGTAACACTAAGGAAGTGAAATGAGTGAGTCTTGTTGGAAAGTTGCCATAGTGACAAAAATGAAGCAAAAGTAGTGACTCTTTTAGGAAAGTTGCCATAGTAACACTAATGAAGTGCAATAACTGAATTTTATAGAAAACTTGCCATGGTAACACCAGTGAATTGTAATTTGTGTCTCTTTTAGGAAAGTTGCCAGGTAACACTAATGATGTGTGATAAGTGACACTTTCAGGAAATTTTCCATAGTAACACTAATGATGTGTTATAAGTGACTCTTTCAGGAAAGTTGCCATAGTAACACTAATGAGGTTAAATTACTGACTCTTTTAGGACATTTGCCACAGTAACACTAATGAAGTTAAATTAGTGACTCTTTTAGGAGGTTGCCATAGTAACACTAATGATGTGTGATAAGTGACTCTTTCAGGTAAGTTGCCATAGTAACACTAACGAAGTGAATGAAGTGAATCATGTTACGAAAAAAGATTAAAT
Organism: Cetoscarus ocellatus; assembly: GCA_037902135.1. Lineage (NCBI taxonomy): Eukaryota > Metazoa > Chordata > Actinopteri > Labriformes > Labridae > Cetoscarus > Cetoscarus ocellatus. The sequence continues at coordinate 70,378 of JBAMNC010002121.1, forward strand.
GAGAGAAATATGGGCAATCACAGGTAAATCCTTAGGACACCAAGTGACTTACATTTATTCAGCGAGCGTATATCTCTTTTTACTTTTCTTTTGAATTTCATGAGATGAGAGAAGCCGGATACTCCATATCGGATGATGTGGCTGTTTGTGGTTGGCTTGAGAGATGTGAACTCGTCAGTTATGACAAAAGTCTCTGATCTGACATCAGATGTGACGGGACAATTGATATAGATACAAATGTATATGCTGGTTCAGACGGTTACATTAAATAGTTGTTGCTGTGATTGTTTATTGCATTGAAATGGGCCTGACACTGTGAGGTTTTGGTGAAGTGTGCGCACAGCGCGCCTGTCAGCCAAATTACCACTGCCCCGGTTGCGCAGGAGAGGCGGTTGGAGAGACCAGGTTGGAGCTGGCGGGCTTTCAGCGCACCTTCCTCATGGTTTTTTGGCACGAAATTGTCACTGTGCCAAGCTGAATCTGTGAACACCTCAACCTGGTGCGTTGTCACACCCATTTCGACACAGCCGGTCTACCAAATTGCCAAATTGGCTGCACACGGCGGTGCGCTGGACGTAATTACCACTGCACTGGGTGCGCCAAGCTGTGCCACCCTGCGCCACCCTGAGTTGCGCCAAGAAATTAGAGCCCATTAACACTAATGATGTGTGATAAGTGACACTTTCAGGAATGTTGCCATAGTAACACTAGTGACTCTTTTAGGAAATTTGCCATAGTAACACTAATGAAGTGTAATGAGTGACTCTTTTAGGAATGTTTCCATAGAAACAGTAGTGACCCTTTCAGGAAAGTTGCCATTATAACACCAATGAAGTGCAATAAGTGAATCTTATAGAAAAGTTGCCATGGTAACACTAATGAAGTGTAATTGTGAATTCTTTAAGAAAGATGCCATAAAAACACTAATGAAGTGAAATTAGTGACTCTTTTGGGACAGTTGCTATAGTTACACTAATGAAGTGAAATTAGTGACTCTTTCAGGAAAGTTGCCATAGAAACAATAGTGACCCTTTTAGGAAAGTTGCCATTGTAACACTAATAAGGTGCAATAAGTGAATCTTATATAAGAGTTGCCGAGGTAACAATACAAAAGTCAAATTATTGACTCCTGAGGACAGTTGCCATAGTGACAATAATTAAGTGTAATGAGTGACTCTTTTAGGAAAGTTGCCAAAGTAAAACTAATGAAATGAAAGTATTGACTCTTTTAGAAAAGTTGCCATACAAACAATAGTGACCATTTTAAGAAAAGTTGCCATGGTACCACTAATGAAGTGTAAAAAGTGACTCTTTTAGGACAGTTGCCATAATAACACTTATAAAGTGTAAATGCTAATTGCTAACTTAAGAAAAGTTGCCATAGTAACACTGAAGTAAAATTAATGACTCTTTCAGAACAGTTGTTATAGTTACACTAATGAAGTGAAATTAGTGACTCTTTTAAAAAAGTTGCCATAGAAACATTAATGAGGTGTTATAAGTGACACTTATAGGAAAGTCGCCATAATAACACCAATGAAGTGTTATAAGTGACCAAATTAGGACAGTTGCCATAGAAACACTAATGAATTGACATTAGTGACGCTTTTAGAAAAGCTGCCACAGTAACACTAATGGAGTGTAATGGATGACATTTTCAGGAAAGATGCCATTGAAACACTGGTGACCCTTATAGGAAAATTGCCATAGTAACACTTATGAAGTGTAATTAGTGGCTCTTTTAGAAAAGTTGCCATAGTAGCACCAATGAAGTGTAATAAGTGACTCTTTTAGGATAGTTGCCATATTAACACTAATGAAGTGTAATAAATGACACATATTGGAAAGTTGCCATAGTAACACTAGTGACTCTTTTAGGAAAGTTACCATATTTACACTAATGAAGTTTAATGAGTGAGTCTTTAGGAATGTTGCCATAGAATCAGAATCAGAATCAGCTTTATTGGCCACGTATGTTAGACATACAAGGAATTTGTCATCGGTTCACTTCACTCTCCAAGTACAAAAATTAAAGAAGAAATAGGTACACACAGTGTACATCCTATATTATAAACAAGAAGTTTAAAAATTAACTTAAGGTGAGAATAAAGATAAAATAGAGTATGTACAATATGTAAAATGTGCAAGATAAAAAAGATAATAAGAAGAGAAACAAGGTGCACAGCTGCATATAAGTGGGATGATGATTTGGACAATAGACAGGCAATTTGCAGTTATGAGTTCAGTGTGACAACAGCCTGGGGGAAGAAACTGTTCTTATGCCTGGTGGTTTTAGCGTACAGTGCTCTGTATCGCTTACCTGAGGGGAGGAGTCTAAACAGTTTGTGTCCAGGATGTGAGGGATCTGCAGAGATGTTACCTGCCCGTCTCCTGATTCTGGACCGGAACAAGTCCTGGATGGAGGGCAGATTGGTCCCAATGATTTTTTCTGCAGACCTGATTGTCCTCTGCAGTCTGTATCTGTCCTGCCTGGTTGCAGATCCAAACCAGACCGTGATGGACGTGCAGAGGACAGACTGGATGATGGCTGTATAGAAGTTGACCAGCAGCTCCTGGGGCAGGCCGAACTTCCTGAGCTGTTGCAGGAAGTACAGCCTCTGCTGTGCCTTTTTACAGATGGTGTCTATGTGGGGGGTCCACTTCAGGTCCTGTGAGACTGTGGATCCCAGAAACCTGAATGTGTCCACAGTAGACACAGTGCTATCATTGATGATGAGTGGGGGGAGAGTCGGGGGGGACCTCCTGAAGTCCACTGTCATCTCCACAGTCTTGAGCGGGTTCAGCTCCAGGTGATTCTGACCACACCAGAGGATCAGCTGTTCTACCTCCTGTCTGTATGCAGACTCGTCCCTGTCCCGGATCAGTCCGATGACAGTTGTGTCGTCTGCAAACTTCAGGAGCTTCACAGATGGGTCCCCTGAGGTGCAGTTATTGGTGTAGAGGGAGAAGAGCAGTGGGGAGAGGACACACCCCTGGGGGGCGCCAGTGCTGATGGTCCGGATGCTGGATGTGGTGTTACCCAGCCTCACCTGCTGTCTCCTGTCAGTCAGGAAGTTGGTAATCCACTGACAGGTTGAGACTGGCACAGCGAGCTGGGACAGCTTCTGGCAGAGGATTTCTGGGATGATGGTGTTGAAGGCCGAGCTGAAGTCCACAAACAGGATCCTGGCATAGGTCCCTGGAGAGTCGAGGTGGTGCAGGATGTAGTGCAGTCCCATGTTTACTGCATCATCCGCTGACCTGTTAGTAACAGTAGTAACACTTTTAGGATCGTTGCCAAAGTAACACAAATGAAAAGAGACTCTTTAGGATAGTCTCCATAAAAACACTAATAAAGCTGAATTAGTGGCTCTTCTAGAAAGTTGCCATAGTAACACTAATGAAACATCATAAGTAACTCTTTTAGGACAGTTGCCAAAATAAAATGAATCAAGTGAATTTAGTGGCTCTTCTGACAAGGTGCCCTAGTAACACTAGTGACCCTTTTAGGAAACTTGCCATAGTAACACCAATGAAGTGTAATAAGTGACTCTTTCAGGAAAGTTGGCATAATAACACTGATGAAGTGTAATGAGTGACTAGTTTGAGAAAGTTGCCATAGGAGCACTAGTGACTCTTTTAGGATAGTTGCCATTGTAACACTAACGAAGTGTGATAAGTGACTCTTTTAGAAAAGTTGCCGTAGTAACACTAATGAAGTGTTAATAGTGGCTCTTTTAGAAAAGTTTCCATAGTAACACTAATGAAGTGTAATCTTTGATACTTTTAGGAAAGTTGCCATAATAACACTAATGAGGTGTTATTGGTGGTTGTTTAGGAATGTTGCCATAGTAACACTAATGAAGGGAATTTAGTGTTAACACTAATTAAGTGTGATAAGTGGCTCTTTTAGAAAAGTTGCCATCGTAACACTAATGAAGTGTAATTGCTGTTTCTTCAGGATAGTTGCCGTACTAACACTAATGAAGTGCTATAAGTGATAGTTATAAGTCACTTATAACACTACTGACTCTTTTAGGAAAGTTGCCATAGCAACACTAATGAAGTGAAATTTGTAACCCTAACCCTGTCTAATCTATTCTAATCCAATCTAATCACTTCAATTGTCCTGTTCTACGTCTATTTCTATCACTTTGTCAATCCAAACTCCCCATTGTAGCATCAGGAATCCAAGACATCATGTCATTCCCTGTTCTCCACAGTCTTCTTCTCTCTCTCACCTCCCTTGAGACCTACTATCACCTTTTGGACATGTGGAGTCATAAATTGAAACCCCTCTTCCTGCCATTTGGCATGAACTCGACATGGACCCGCTATAAGCACTCAGGACCAGAACCCTCTTGTTTGATTTAAGGGACTTCATTTCGCGCCTTGGACAATCAACCAGCGCCTGATTGGCTGAGACTCTACAAGGCGCCATGAAGTCTCACTAGCCCAGAGACTTAATGGTTACTGCCCTCTAAGGTATACAAGTTGACCAGTCGCACCTAAGGAGAAAATGACTTTCCTAATCCCCTTATCTCTGTGAACTGCGAGCTAACATTCACAGCTGCAGGTTGTAAAATTCCCCACTCCACTCTCATCGGACATCTGGACTTTCCCTTGCATTCCAAGCATCCAGAACAATCTCAGATGAAGAAAACATAAAGGACTGGTATTAATGTTTGAAATTATAAACTGTGTGTTGATTTGAAGCCAGTGTGGGATGTACATCCCTAGATCCTTTCAACGGTCTCTCTACGACCCTCAGGAGTGAAGTTAATGAGATCCCAGATTTATTCTAAATTCTGTGGAAGACCAACAGCTCCACCTAGCGACCTTCTTTTAGTATAGCATAATCACAGTTATAATATTCAAGATATGTCGCCATAAATACCAGAAATTACCTACAATGTAATCATTATGTGTTACAGTGTGTTCTAGTAATGCTTTGTAATATGGTATTCATTTAGCCACATTTGCACAACAGTATGTCGGTAATTTACCTCAAGCATGATGATAAATGTGCCATCGTTACTGTGTGTTTCATTATTGAGTTAGAATTGTCTGATATCATCCTCTTATCATTTCTTCATGGGTTGTCTAAGATCTTATACATATGGTGAGTTGAGTGATATGAGTAATTCGTTCATTATACTCAAACTTATCAAGAAAGATGATTAAAGTTGTCAGTGAAGTCATCGTCTTCACACCCATCGGAGATGTTTAAAAACGTGTGCCAACTCTCATTCACGTTCTCGTCTTTTGCTTCCTGACGACTTCTCGTCCTCGTAACGCCTAACTTTCTTATCTAGTTCTTCGCGCCGTTCAGGCCTTTGCTTCTGTAAGCCCGTATAACTTTTCTTTTGTCTGTTGATCGCGCGCGTTTTTCAGTTAATCAATTTTTGATCTGCAACATTAACAAGTCTTTCATTTAGATTTCTCTGAAAGAATCTAAATGCTCCAAGCTTTCGAACGCAAGCCTGCACATTATTATTGAATTGTTCCTTTTTTTTTGGGTTTCGCACAGTTTTCTGCGAGACATCGTTGTCCTGGCCAGCGGCAGTGTTTTAAGATACTTGCACGAATTAAATCAGCCATCAATAAATTTTTGTTAATAACGACGTGAGAGCTTTGAGACGCAACCACCTTCTAAGCCTGTGTTAGCCAGAAAGTTCTCCAAAGAGAGCTGTCAAGAGGGATCCGCGGGGCACCGGTGTGAGAGACGGACTTCAAGATCTGCTGTTCGGCTTTCCAGACCAAACCAACGTCACCAACTTGATCCAACTCTGATCAACCCAACCTGATCCATCAGTAGCCTGGACCTTCCCAGCCTCGGAGAAACAACGCGACAGTCGTCTTCGACCAAGTAGGCAAACGTCCAGTTATTCTGTGTTTAAAAGGAGGTTTGATGTGCTCTTAGACTTAAAGGTGTTCTAATCCTGAGTTGGTTTAATCCAAATTTGATCTAAATTCTCTCCTTTTCAGTAGTAAACAGTTCATTCATTATAAACGTACACTCACCCATCATTTCATGTCTGATTTCACCACTGTGTCATTCAAACCTGATCATTTTATTGCAATTTTATTCATAATTCTCACAATTTATTTTATGCATTGTAAGATTATTCACTTTCAATAATTAATGATTATTGATTTTAAATTCTCTGTCTGATAGTGTTCTTCAGAAGCCAGCGTCCCTGAAGCAAGAACTCTGTCTTAAGATCTGAGATTGTAAACTTGATTTGGTTAAATTGTATTATTTAAATGAGCTAACTTGGTAATCAATTAATTAAATTAAGATTTGCTTATTAAAGAAGGCTGGTGCCCCCAACGAGAACAATTTATTGAATTATTAACTAACTTTAATTAATAACTCCACAGCTAAACCTTTCAGATTAAACGCTGATAAATTTCAAATCGCTACACCATAGAAACACTAATGGGGCTCTAATTTCCTGGCGCAACTCAGGGTGGCGCAGCCTGACGCACCCCGTGCAGTGGTAATTTCGTCTGGCGCACCGCCGTGCGCAGCCAATTTGGCAATTTGGTAGACCGGCTGCGCCGAGATGGGTGTGACGGCGCACCAGGGGGAGGTGTCGACAGATTCAGCTTGGCGCAGTGACAATTTGGTGCCAAAAAATGCGCGGAAGGTGCGCTGAAAGCCCGCCAGCTCCAACCTGGTCTATTCTCGGCGCGGACGAGGCGCACCCCCGGCCAGTGGTAATTTGGCTGACAGGCGCACAGTGCGCACACGTCACCAAAACCTCATAGGCAGGTATCCACAGTGTCAGGCACATTTCAATGCAATAAACAATCACAGCAACCACTATTTAATGTAACCGTCTGAACCAGCATATACATTTGTATCTATATTAATTATCCCGTCACATCTGATGTCAGATCAGAGACATTTGTCATAACTAACGAGTTCACGTCTCTCAAGCCATTCACAAACAGCCGCATCATCCGATAAGGAGTATCCGGCTTCTCTCATCTCATGAAATTAAATAGAAAAGACAAAAAGAGAGAGACGCTCGCTAAATAAATGTAAGTCACTCAGTGTTTTTATAAGGATTTACCTGTGATTAGCCTGCTGCTGTGTTTAAATGTAATTATCACTTAATTTTGTACTCATATTATGACACAGGAACAGATTGCATCTGTCCCGTGAGGTGGTCCACATGGTGACGCGCATCGTGGCTCCGATGCGCGGCCCGATGGCCCCTGTGCTCTCCCAGTTGCTGTAAAAGTGACAGCGGCTCTGACCTTCTTCTCCACTGAGGTGAAATTGTCCCTGAGCCCTGCCCACGGCGTATTTAAAGGCGAGGAGAGGCGTTCATTTGATTGGTGAAGATCATACTTGGCTGTGTTAAACCCACTCAAGTCTTATCTCCTCCCTCTCTGCTACGTGCCCGGTAGGAGAGACGGAGGCGTGGGTGCGCCTGCCTGCGCCAGACTGCGCCGTGCACGAAACTTGCAAAATGCCCTGGACACACCCCGTTTGCGCGGCGCAGGGCAGGTGCGCCCCGCCTGCGCCTGGTCTACGAAATTAGAGCCAATGAAGTTTAATTGGTGATTATTCAGGAAAATTACTATAGTAACACTAGTGACTCTTTTATTAAAGTTGCTATAGTAACACTAATGAAGTGTAATAAGTGACTCTTTCAGGAAAGTTCCTAAAGCAACACCTATGAAATGTAAAAAGTGACGCTTATAGGAAAGTTTCCATAGTAACAATAGTGACACTTTTAGGAAAGTTGCCATAGTAACACTAATGAAGTGTGATAATTGACTCTTTTAGGAAAGTTGCCATAGTAACACTAATGAACTGTAATTAGTGGCTGTTTTAGTAAAGTTGCCATTTTAAAAATAATGAAGTTTAATAAGTGACTCTTTTAGGACAGTTGCCATGGTAACATTAGTGACACCTTTAGGAAGGTTGCCATAGTAACACTAATGATGTTTAATTGGTGAGTCTTTGGAAAAGTTGCCATAATAACACTAAAAGAAGTGTTTTTGATGATTTTTTAGGAATGTTGCAATAGTAACACGAGTAATTCTTTTAGGAAAGTTGCCATAGCAACACTAACGAATCGCAATGAGTTACTCTTTTAGGAAAGTTGCCATAGAAACACTAATGAAGTGTAATAAGTGACTCTTTAAGGACAGTTGCCATAGTAACACTAATAAAGTTTAATGAGTGACTCTTTCAGGAAAGTTGCCATAGAAACACTAGTGACCCTTTTAGACAGTTGCCATAGTAACACTAGTGAAGTGTAATAATAAACTTATCCTGTCCCTTATCTGCATACATAAATGAGTAAACTGCAAATTCTGTTATTAAGCAAAATATTTAAGGGTGATGCAGCTAATAGGATTGTAGCAGATGGAAGGAATAACTTTTTTTAACCATTTAATAAAATTACCTTTTTTCTTGAATTTGTACATTTTTAACATCTAAACTTGTCATTGAACAAATAAAATTTATCAAAACATAATCATATGTTTCTAGATATTGATGTGTAAAGATAAATCAGATTTTTAATCAACTATAAGTAGGTATTTCAACTGAAAGGTACAAGAACACTTGTTTAGAGGCTATTTTCATTAAGTAGCGTGCCTTGATATTTTACTGTGATCTTAGGTGTTCCTTTAACAAATTCCTTTAAAAACCACTGCTTTAAGGGAATATAACAGGTACAATTGAGCTTGAATTCTTTTGTTTCGATCCTCAGACAAGTTCTCTCTCTTTTTTTTAGTTCTGGCAAAGTTCAATTTGCTGGGCTCAACTTCCTTGGTCTTGAAAGATTCTGCTGGAGTGGAAGTGGACGCAGACATATTTGATGAACTTCTGAAATCATCCCAGGTGTCTTTTAAGGCCTTTACTGATCAGTGCAATGGTAAAAATGCTATTTATAGATAGATATAGACACACACACACACACACACACACACTAAAGCTGTGTGTGTTTAAGTGTACTGAAGTTATTTGTGTTTGTAGACAGCAGAGAGCTGGACACATCTTCTGAAGGCTCGTCTCAATCAGAGTGCTCACCTGGCCATGTGTCACAAGGTTCATCTTCAAATTCAGACTCAACGGTGATACTTGAGTCAACCAAAGCTCGGAAGAAGAAGCTGATTGAAGGACCCCCAGACAACAACATTGCAAAAGATTCTGAAGATTCAAAAGCAAGGCAACTGGACTGTGTAGAGTTTGTTGGGAAAAAGTTGCCTTGCTTTTGAATCTTCAGAATGACCATGACCTGGATGAATGAGAATCTACACAGACGTATTGCAAAAGATGTAAGTTTACTAGTGAGTGACGTGTGACAAGAAGAGGAAGGTGTCTTCCTCCTTAGGGACCCATGCAAAGTTATCGATTATTTTTAAGGGCTCTGATGTGGTTTACACAAACCAATAACAGTTTTGTTTGCCATCACAAAAATAAAAATGCAATAACAGGTTACCATTGGAATTTCACAAGTATCTTTTCTTTGATTTAAGAACATCAAAAGAGCTTAAAAGTAATAGTTCTATGATAAAGTATTCATTGTCATTGTAAGTGTAATTATTTGGAAGTCCTGAATTTCAGCTGACAAACCATAGTGTTACTCAAAACTATGCATGTTTTTGGGAAAATGCATGGTCTTTGCTAAAGGGGCAATCAGCTTTTGAGGCAAGTTGTGTACTCCAAAATACCGAATATGCTCAACATTAACACAAGACCTGATAAGCAACTCTCCAAGAACAAAATTTTTGCTAAAGTGCTACACAGTGACTACCAAGTAATAATCAAATAAAATAGAATGGAATAGAATAGAAATAAAATTAAACAAAGGATAAAAACACAGTAGAATTATCACTTCATTAAGACATATAAACATGAGACAATTTGTTAAAATAAAAGCAATACTAAACTTTGTAGACTTTTAAATGAACATAGATGTGGTGCGGTGCACATCCACTTAAAGATTTAAATACATGCAATAAAATCTTAAAATTGATTCTCAAGTGAACAGGGAGTCAATGGAAAGAGGCAGGATGGGGTTGACATGCTTTATAGTGCCTGTTAAAAGACCAGTAGTAACATTTTGTAATAATTGCAGACTTGCAGTGAAAGTCTGATTTATGTTCATACGAAGTGCATTACAGTAGTCCAAATGTGAAAAAATTGAGTGGTCAGAATCATTTAAAGACAAAACCCAATCAACTGATATCAGTCTTACCTTCAGTTAAGCAAAGATAAGAAATGGCTTTGTTTCAGGGTTATTACTACAGTATTGCAGGTACAGTGTATTGCTCAGCCTGATTGTTTAACTTTGTCTGATTTAATCTTGTTAAATATTATTTTAATTGCTCTTTCAGACTGTCAAAGTAGCCCTGTACTCAAAGCCAGGTGGTGACCAGGTCTTTAAAGAGTATGAACAAAACAACTGCCTCTCTGATAGCACAAGAACAAAGATGGTGAACATGCTCGTGGCAGACATGGTGGAGAGTCATGGGTGAGCCCATACATTTTTGTCATACAGATATCATAACTAATAGGTACCTAATTGTATATATGAAATAGATATGTTGATATTGTGGATGTTGTATAAAGTATTCTCCAATAGGATTGAGATAATCAGGCCTTCTTTTCAAATGCAGGTTTCAGTACTTTTCATAAAAAATGACTTGCAGCATCAGAGAAGAAAAAGAAAGCACAAGTGACACATTCTTAAAGTACTTAGGCAGCAAAGTCTAAGTTTTTTGATATGCAGCTTTGTGCTCATGTATCCAATTCACATCATCAGAAAATTCTAAAAAGAGGCATATGAAATTATTTTAGGATTCTCTCATAGATTTAAAGTTACTTCAGGTGGTTCAAATTTGGATTGTTCATTCCAACATTTTTTTAAAGAACAAACAAGTGCAATGTGCAGAAATTTCAACTTGATAATAAAAACCTGGATTATGTTGCAGAAATACCTTAAGATTTACATTTTTTTTTAAATAATGGTGACATTAAATTTGACATCCAATTATTCAGGCCGTTGGGTATGTTTAAGTAAACAATTTACATAAATGTAGTTTTGTTTACTTAATCTATACATGTCTGTGTAGATTCTCATTCATCCAAGTCATGGTCATCCTGAAGATTCAAAAGCAAGGCAACTGGACCGTGTAGAGTTTGTTGGGAAGACGTTTCACTTCTCATCCAAGAAGCTTCTTCAGTTCCAAATGGCTGGTGATGGAAGCAAGTATTTATCTTGCTAGAGGAGAAAACAACAACAAAGGAAGGGAGGAGTTGGAGAACGACTCATAGAAACTTATCACAGGGTGATGTAACCCCTGAGAGTCGTTACCCTGAATGTGGCCACACATGTGACCATAACACCTCACATGACAGGGGGAGTTAATGACCCATTCAGGGTAACGACTCTCGGGGTTACATCACCCTGTGATAAGTTTCTATGAGTCGTTCTCCAACTCCTCCCTTCCTTTGTTGTTGTTTTCTCCTCTAGCATATGTAAGTAATGACATAAAAAAAAAATCTTTGATGTCAGTATTTTCCAAATCACAGTCAATAATTATGTCTTTCTAATGGCAAGGTGAAAGTGATAATACTGTTTGGCTTATTCCGCCAAATTGTTCAGGCAAAATGTATCTCTCTCTCTCTCTCTCTCTCTCTCTCTCTATCTCTATATATATATATATATATATATATATATATATATATATATATATATCTATATAACTGTGTATGGCATCGATGTCGGGGGTGTGAAGGAGAGTCCGCAGGTCAAGGAAATCAGATCAAGAATCCTCCAAAGCGCAGTTTAAAGAGGAACAGTTGCTTACGGACAGAAAATGTTCACTTGTTATGTTTGTAAGGTACACCACACAAGTTGTTTCCTCACTATTTTGACATTTGAAGTTTCAGCATGGTTTGTACTCAGGAAGGACTTTGCGTTTGCAGTGTGGAGAATCTGGATGTTCATTTGTTTTCTGCACGTACTATGGTTACAAGCGGCACTTACCTCGAGTACACAAAGACTGTATCGATTCAGATGTCATCAGTAATATTGAACTGGAAACTGCGGCTAACATTGAAGCTTCTGTTTCACAGCCAGCAGGTGTAGATCCTCCAGAGACTGTCACCTCACACATGCCAATTGAAAAAAGGCAAATACTTGATATGTATGCTCTGTCATTGCTCAAATTCAAGCCACAGGCATTCCTGAGAGTACTGTGCAATGTCTAGTTGGTTCAATGGAAGAACTTGTTAATGACATCCAAGCTAATGCAAAAGAAGCAGTTGGTGAGTGTTTGTCACCTGATGCATCCAGAGAAACCCTAGAAAAAGTAGAGGAATGTTTTCAACAGCTTGAAAACCCATTCTCGCATCTTAACTCAGAATCTAAAAGGATGAGGCATTTTGAGGAAAAATGGAAAATAGTAGAGCCTGTAGAGTATGGTCTAGGTGTGCGTTTTGATATACGCAGAGATAGAACAACAGGTACTTACAGGCAAGTTCCTGTTAATGATAAATTTATGTATGTACCCATAATGGGATCTCTTTCATCTATGTTTAGGAACAGGGAAGTTTGTGAAGCTTTTCAGAAAGCAAAAAAACACCAGGAAGGTTTTCACACTGATGTAAATGATGGCTCATACTTTAGGAATCACACTTTATTCTCACAACAAGAACATGCTCTTCAGATCAAGCTCTATCATGATGATTTCGAAACTGCTAATCCATTAGGTTCAAAAAAGGGAGTGCACAAACTTGGTTGCATATATTTTATCTTGAGAAATTTGCCTCCAAAACTAAATTCTGTGTTAATTAACATTCATCTTGTTTCCCTTTCTCACTCAGAAGACTTGAAAAAGTATGGGTTTGACCCCATCCTGAAGCCTCTTGTTGATGATCTAAAGGTTCTAGAGACTGAAGGAATGCAGGTCCCTTTTTCAGACACACCTCTGAAGGGTTCAGTTTTTCAGGTTACTGGTGACAATCTGGCTCTACATGGTCTTTTTGGCTTTGTTGAGTCATTTAGGGGAAATTACTGCTGTCGATTTTGTTTAACTGATAAAACTGAACTGCAGTCAGTTTTTAGTGAAGATCATCTGAGTTTAGCTCTGCGTTCAAAAGACCTTCATTCAACACACTGTGATGTCATTCATCAAAATCCTGCTTTAGCCTCAGTATTTGGTGTTAAGAGAACCTGCCTGCTTAATTCTCTGCAGCTGTTCCATATATCAGAAACTACGCTGTAGACATAATGCATGAACTACTGGAAGGACTGGTGCAGTATGAGTTAAAGCTGGTGTTTCAGCACCTGATCAAAAACTCAATATCTGTGAGCGCATTATCTGAGAGAATAATGAGCTTTAATTATGGCTATACACACAGAAAAAACAAGCCAAGTGGACTGAAACTGGATGACACTAGCAAAGATCTTGGTCTTAATGCTGTACAGTCATGGTTCCTCCTAAGAAATGCTCTGAGATGCCTGTACTCAACAGGATTGTCAGTATAATTGTTCAAGATGACAACAGTTATCTTCTGACTTGTAAAGTCTCAACAGTGTATTTTGATGATCACTTCAATGCATTTTGTACTGAGGAAAATCTAAATGTCTTCACATTGGTTTGTGTAGATGACCTGGTGTACTACAGACCCTATGATAGGCAGCACTCATATGAAAACACTGACGACCGAGTGTACATTGTCCCATACTGCGCTTTTGTATGACTTCATGCTGAACATGTCAATTTTGAAGTGTGGTGTATTTTAAAAACATTGTTGTTGTTCAAGATTTCATGTCTTGTATTTTTTGTTAAGTATGTGTGTGCGGGGGTGTGTTTGTGCGCTGGTTGTGGTGGTGGTGGTGGTCAGGGCGTTCAGGCCGCAATATTCTACACTACCTAGAGTTGACAGTATAACACTCATTAGTAGTGATACATTGGAGTTGAGTGAAGCAACACTAATGAAGTGTAATAAGTGACTTTTTTAGGACAGTTGCCATAGTAACACTAATGAAGTGTAATAAGTGACTCTTTAAGGACAGCTGTCATAGAAACACTAATGAAGTGTAATGAGTGACCTTTTAGGACAGTTGCCATAGTAATACTAATGAAGTGTAGTGAGGGACCTTTTAGGACAGCTGCCATAGTACCACTAATGAAGTTTAATGAGGGACCTTTTAGGACAGTTGCCATAGAAACACGATTGACCCTTTTAGGACAGCTGCCATAGTAACACAAATGAAGTGTAATTAGTGACTATTTTAGGAAAATTGCAATAGAAACACTAGTGACCCTTTTAGAAAAGTTGCCATAGTAACACTTATGAAGTGTAATAAGTGATTCTTTTAGGACAGTTGCCATAGTAACACTAATGAAGTGTAATGAGTGACTGTTTTAGGAAAGTTGCCATAGAAACACTAATGAGCCTTTTAGATAGCTGCCATAGTAACACTAATGAAGTGTAATAAGTGACTCTTTTAGGACAGTTGCCATAGTAACACTAATGACGTGTAATGAGTGACTGTTTTAGGAAAGTTGCCATAGAAAAATTAATGAGCCTTTTAGATAGTTGCCATAGTAATACTAATGAAGTGAAATAAGCGACACTTTTAGGAAAGTTGCCATAGTAGGACCAATGAATTGCAATTAGTGACTCTTTAAAGAAAGTTGCCATAGAAAGACTAATATAGTGAAATCAGTGACTCATTTAGGAAGTGCTCACAGTTACATGAATGAAGTTTAATGAGTGACTCTTTTAGGACAGTTGCTATAGTAACACATTATGAAATGTTATTGGTGACTGTTTTAGGACACTTGCCATTGTAACACTGATGAAGTTTAATTGGTGATTCTTTAGAAAAGTTGCTATATTAACACTAATGAAATGTTTTTTTTATTATTTAGGTATGTTGCCATAATAACACGAGTACCTCTTTCAGGAAAGTTGCTATAGCAACACTAATGAAGTGTAATAAGTGGATCCTTTAGAAAAGTTGCAATAGTAACACTAATGAAGTGTTATTAGACACTCTTGTAGGAAAGTTGCCATAAAAACACTAATTAAAATTAGTGACTCTTTTAAAGTGTTGCGAGAGTAACACTGATAAAGTTAAATGAATGAATCTTTTGGGACATTTGCCATATTAACACATTTAAAAGTGTTATTTGTGAATGTTTTATGACACTTGCCATAGTTACACTAATGACGTGTAAAAAGAGACTCCTTTAGGAAAGTTACAATAGTAACATTAATGAAGTGTAATAGGTGATTCTTAAGGGAAAGTTGCCATAGGAACACTAATGAAGTGTAACAAGTGATTCTTATAGGAAAGTTGCCATTGAAACACATGTGAAACTTTAAGGAAAGTTGCAACAGTATCACAAAAAGTACGACGTTTAATTGTTGATTGTTAACGAAAGTTTCCATAGTAACACAAATTAAGTGAAATTAGTGACTCTTTTTGGACAGCTGCCGTAGTAACACTAATGAGGTGTAATTAGTGACTCTTTTAGGACAGTTGCCATGGTAACACTAATGAAGTGTTATAAGTAACCCTTTTAGAAAAGTTGGAGGAGAGAATTAGAAGTTATTGTAACATTGGTGACTCTTTTTGGAAAGTTGCCATAGTAACACTAATGAAGTGTAATAAATGAATCTTTTTGAAAAGTTGCCATAGTAACATTAATGAAGTGTAATAAGTGACTCTTTTAGGAAAACTGCCATAGTAACACTAATGTAATTTAATTGCTGATTCATTAGGAAAGTTGTAAAAGTAACACTAATGAAGTGGAATTGGTGATTATTTAGGAAAGTTGACATAGTAACACTTTTGACACTTTCAGGAAAGTTGCCATAGTAACACTAACAAAGTGTAATTGGTGACTCTTTAAGGCAAGTTGCTGTAGCAACACTTATGAAGTGTACTAAGTGACTCTCATAGGGAAGCTGCCATAGTAAAACCAGTGACTATTTTAGGAAAATTGCCATAGTAACACTAACAAAGTCTAATTGGTGACTCTTTAAGGAAAGTTGCCATAGCAACAGAAATTAAGTGTAATCAGTGACTCTTGTAGGTAAGTTGCCATTGTAAAACTAGTGACTCTTCAAGGAAAGCTGCCATAGTAACACTAATGAAGCGTAATAACTGATTATGATAAAAATGTTGCCATAGTAACACTAGTGACACTTTTAGGAAAGTTGACATGGTAACTGTAGTGAAGTGAAATTTGTGGCTCTATTAGAAAAGTTGCAATAGTAGCACCAATGAAGTGTAATAAGTGACTCTTTTAAGACAGTTGCCATATTAACACTAATGAAGTGTAATAACTGACTCTTTAAAAAAAATTGCCATAGTAAATCTAATGAAGTGTAATCGGTGACTTTTTGGGACAGTTGCCATTGTAACATTAATGACGTGTAATAACTGACTCTCTTAGGTAGATTGCCATAGTAACAGTAGTGTTCTTTCGGATTCTTTTGGAAAGTTTTACAAGTAACGCTAATGAAGTGTTATTGGTGATTATTTAGGAAAGTTGCCACAGTAACACCAGTGACTCTTTTAGGAAAGGTGCCATAGCAACAGTAATGAAGTGTAATAAGTGACTCTTGTAGGTAAGTTTCCATAGTAACACTAGTGACTATTTTAGGAAAGTTGCCATGGTAACAATAATGAAATGTAATAATTGGCTCTTGTTGGAAAGTGACCATAGTAACACCAGTGACTGTTTTAAGAAAGTTCCCATAGTAACACTAATCAAGTGAAATTATTGGCTGTTTTAGTGACACTTATGAAGTGTAATGGATGACATTTTCAGGAAAGATGCCATTGAAACACTGGTGACCCTTATAGAAAAATTGCCATAGTAACACTTATGAAATGTAATTAGTGGCTCTTTTAGAAAAGTTGCCATAGTAGCACCAATGAAGTGTAATAAGTGACTCTTTTAGGATAGTTGCCATATTAACAGTAATGAAGTGTAATAACTGACTCTTTAAGAAAAGTTGCCAGAGTAAATCTAATGAAGTGTAATCGGTGACTTTTTGGGACAGTTGCCATTGTAACATTAATGACGTGTAATAAGTGACTCTTTTAGGTAAATTGCCATAGTAACACTAATGTAGTTAAATTGGTGATTCTTTCGGAAAGTTTTACAAGTAACACTAATGAAGTGTTATTGGTGATTATTTAGGAAAGTTGACACAGTAACACTAGTGACTCTTTTAGGAAAGTTGCCATAGCAACAGTAATGAAGTGTAATAAGTGACTCTTGTAGGTAAGTTGCCATAGTAACACTAGTGACATTTTTAGGAAAGTTGCCGTAGTAACACTAATCAAGTGAAATTATTGGCTCTTTTAGAGAAGTTGCCATAGTAGCACTAATGAAGTGTAATTAGTGACTCTTTCAGAACAGTTGCCATAGTGACACTTATGAAGTGTAATGGATGACGTTTTCAGGCAAGATGCCATTGAAACACTAGTGGCCCTTATAGGAAAATTGCCATAGTAGCACTTATGAAGTGTAATTAGTGACTCTTTTAGGAAAGTTGCCATAGTAACACTAATGAAGTGTAATTAGTGACTCTTTCAGGAAAGCTGCCATAGCAACACTAGTAACACTTTTAGGAAAGTTGCCATTGTAACACTATGAAGTGAAGTTAGTGGCTCTTTTAGAAAAGTTCCCATAGTAGCACTAATGAAGTGTAATAAGTGACTCTTTTAGGAAAGTTGCTATAGTAACACCAGTGACTTTTTTAGGAAAGCTGCCATAACAACACTTACAACGTGTAATTGCTGACTCTTCTAGGAAAGTTGCCATAGTCACACTAATGAAGTGTAATTAGTGACTCTTTCACTAAAATTGCCATAGCAACACTAATGAAGTGTATATGTATATGTAATGAGTCTCTTATACTCTTCCCATAGTAACATGAGTTATTATCTCAAGAAAGCTGCCATAGTAACACTAATGAATTGTAATAATAGACTCATATAGGAAAGTTGCCATAGTAACACTAATGACTCTTTCAGGCGAGTTGCTGTAGTAACACTAATGAAGTGTAATAAGTGACATTTTTAGGACAGTTTCCATACTAACACTAATGAAGTGAAATTAGTCACTCTTTTGGAATATTTGCAATAGTTACAATAAAAAAGTGTAATAAGTAACTCTTTTAGTACAGTTGCCATAGTAACACCAATGAGTTGTAACAAGTGACTCTTTTAGGACAGTTGCCATAGTAACACAAAAGAACTGTAATGAGTGACTCTTTTAGGAAGGTTGCCACAATAATACTAATGAAGTGTAATAAGTGGCTCTTTTAGAAAAGTTGCCATAGAAACACCAGTTACTCTTTTAGGTACATTGCCAAAGTAACACCAGTGACTCTTTTAGGACAGTTGCCATAGTAACACTAATGAAGTGTAATGAGTGACTATTTTAGGGAGGTTGCCACAGTTATACTAATGAAGTGTAATAAGTGGCTCTTTTAGGAAAGTTGCCATAGTAGCACTAAAGTGTAATCAGTGACTTTTAGAGCAACATTGCCATAGTAATCCTAGTTACTCTTTTAGGATAGTTGCCATAGTGACACTAATGAAGTGTAATTAGTGACCCTTTTAGGAAAGTTGCCATAGTAACACAATTGACCCTTTTAGGAAAATTGCTACTAATCTAATTAATTACTATTATATGAACCCAAATCTAAGGGGAAAAAAAGGTGAATACATTATTGGCATTAAATTACTACTTTCAATCATGAATTCTGTATTATTATTTCAATAATTTTTAAAACATCTACTCTTTTTACTATTGCCATTACCAATATTTCTGACTAATTCGATACAACATACAGCTATACCAGTGGAAACACTCATTTTTTCTCCCTTTATATTTCATTTAAAAACATATGTCTATTCTCTCACTTCTCTCCTTTCTTCTCTCCTCCTATTTATTTTAGCCCTTTTTTTACCATTATTATTATTGTTGTTATTATTAGTACTATATTATGTATATATATATTTTTTATTATTATTATTATTATTATTATTATTATTATTATTTACATTTAAATGTATTTATTTGTTATTCTGTATTTAAATGTACCTTTTCTTTCCCCATAAAACATATGCTGTGAAGGCTACATCACAGTAGTACATTACTACACTTCATAATTAAGCTCATTCCCTCCCTAAACACTCCCGCCTGGAACCCACTCCCTTACCTACTTTGACTACTCTCAGTTGGTGCAATCAATGAAGAGGCAAGATGTCCGGTATGGGCACACTCATGTCATAAACAGGTGAATCAACCAGCCGGCTCCCTCCGCAGGGTCTGGGAGCGACTGGGGTTGGACCACCTAAGGTTAACATATCTGCACGGACAGTTGGAGGGTCCGGGGGAGGGGGATGGGGACTGTGGACAGTGAAGGGAGGGTAGATGTGATGTTGGGAGTTGGATGAATCATAAATTACTTAAAAAAAAAAAAAAAGGATTATTATCATTATTTTTATTTTAGATATGTTATCTTTATTTATTTATCTTATTTTCCTCATTTATTTTTTATCATTATTATTGTATTTTTATTATTATTTTTTCTTCCTTATCTCAGTCTCTAACATATATTATTTCTATCACTGATTTGTTTTGTTCTTTTGTTCTTTCTTTTCTCCCACCTCCACTTTGTTTACCTCCTTTCATGTGCCGACCTAGGTCACTCCATGTTGCATCCCTGCAGTGTCCCTCCCCCTTTTTTTTTTTTTTTTTCATATAATTATGCATTTCATTCTCAGTTTGGACTTTTGGCCCACCACCACGCCTCTCTGTCCGTAGTGTTTCCCAGGAAACAGATGCTCTCACTCACACACCCACACCATCCCCATACACACACACATACACACATATATACACACACCCCTCCTACAAGTTAAAACAGAACCTTCCAACACCTACAAACAGAATATCTAAAGAGTTGATGAGTTCCTGTTTTAGTGTTGTTTTAGTCGATTCTTTGCTGCTGTTTTTTTTGTTTGTTTTTGGGTTTTTGTTTGTTTGTTTGCTTTATAATTATTATTGTTGTTATTGTAAATTTTGGTATTATTTTATTATTATAATTATTATTTCTTTCTCTTTTTTTTTTCTTTTTTCTTCCCCCTTGTCTGTGTGTATCTCGTGTTCATTGTCCCACTTGTCAAGAATTGCTTTGCTTGACTAAATTAAAAATGAAAAAGAAAAAAAAGGAAAGTTGCCATAGTAACACTAATGAAGTGAAACTAGTGGCTGTTTTTGGAAAGTTGCCATAGAAACACTAGTGACTCTTTTAGGTAAATGCCATACTAGCACTAATGACGTGTAATTAGTGACTCTTTTCGGAAAGTTGCTTGGTGATTCTTTAGGAAAGTTGCCAAAGTAACATTAATAAAGTGTAACAAGTGAGTCTTATAGGAAAATTGCCATAGTAACACTGATGAAGTGTAATTAGTGACTCTTTTAGGAAAGTTGCCATAGTAACTCTATTGAAGCGTAATTAGTGGCTCTTTAAGGAAAGTTGCCAAAGTAACATTAATGAAGCGTAACAAGTGACTCTTAAAGGAAAGTTGCCATACTAACACAAAAGAAATGTCTTAAGTGACACTTATAGGAAAGTTGCCATAGTAACACTAATGTAGTGAATTCAGTTGCTCTTTTAGGAAAATTGCCATAGTAACACTAATGAAGTGTAATGAGTGACTCTTTAAGGAAAGTTGCCATAGAAACACTAGTGACTCTTTTAGGAAAGTTGCCATACTAACACTTATGAAACTTAATTCGTGACTCCTTTAGCAAAGTTGCTTGGGGATTCTTTAGGAAAGTTGCCAAAGTAACACTAATGAAGTGTAACAAGTGACTCTTTTAGGAAAGTGTCCATAGTAACACTATTGAAGCGTTATTAGTAACTCTTTCAGGAAAGTTCCTTGGTGATTCTTTAGCAAAGTTGCCAAAGTGACATTAATGAAGTGTAACAAGTG
>JBAMNC010000064.1:0-148735 GCA_037902135.1 Cetoscarus ocellatus
TTAGTATGTTTATAAACACACAGGCTCACCTTTAACATTTTATTAGCATGTTAAAAAAACATCAGGCCAAATGTAACATGTTATTAGTACATGTTTATAAACACACAGGCTCACCTTTATTATGTCAGTAGTATGTTTATAAACACACAGGCTCACCTTTATTATGTTATTAGTATGTTTAAAAAAACACAGGCTCACCTTTATTATGTTATTAGTATGTTTATAAACACACAGGCTCACCTTTATTATGTTATTAGTATGTTTATAAACACACAGGCTTACCTTTAACATGTCAAACATGGCCGCAAGCTGCCGCTAGGTGGGGCCGGCGGGAAACAAGTTTCGACTGTGACGTATGAGCTCTGACTGCGCATGCTTACACGTGCAGCTATGGAGGAGATCAACATTGAAAACACGCGGAGAGAACAGAGAGAAGAAGTGAAGAAAGAGAAGGAAAAGAGCGAGAAGAAGAGGAGAAGAGAGAGGGAGAAAGGAGAGGAGCAGGAGGACCGGGGGAGGACGGAGGAGAGGACGGAGGAGAGGAGGAGGAAGAGAAGGAGGTGAGACACAGGACGGGTTAGCCGTTAGCATGCTAACATAATGTCCTCCAAAGGGGTACTTCTCAAACCTAGATAGACGATTAAGGGTTTCTCCAGTTACCCTTGATTAATTTAGCTGTGATTTGGTTTCATGAAGGTGGAGGCATATAAGTTATCATGTAGATTTATTCTATGCAGCTAGCTTGCTCCAGACCAGGCTAACAGTTAGGCTTAACTAATCCTGCTGTTAGCCTGCTCCAGACCAGGCTAACAGGCAGGCTTAAGTAATCCTGCTGTTAGCCTGCTCCAGACCAGGCTAACAGGCAGGCTTAAGTAATCCTGCTGTTCAGTCAGCAGCTCTCTCCTCTAAACCAGCAGGTTTCTTACAGTTATAATAATGATGGTGACTATAAGAGGAATAGGAATGATAAAAATAATGCATTTAATTTAAAAGTACTTTTCAAAGAACTCAGAGAGAATTTAAAATGAGGATGAAAAAGAAAAATAGGACTTAAACCAAAAACAAACACAAATCACATGAGTAACCACTATAAGCTAATTATTAAGATATCCCATATTTTTGTGTATTTTGTTTTAGGGATTTGTCTCATTAATGCAAATTAGTTTTGTTTAGCTTTTCATAACAAGGATAAATATTCTTAAGATGTTGAATCATATTGACTATTTTGGCTGTGATATGATTACATGTGTCAAACGTGAAAAGCTGTTTTTTACTCAATCTCCTGTCAGTTATATAACTATATATATATATATATATATATATATATATATATATATATATATATATATATATACATATATAGATATAGATATAGATATTAAGGATGTACCAGTATGAAATTTCATGTCACGGTTACTGTGACCAAAATTATCACAGTTATCATTATTATTGTGGTATTGTTGCAGTGTGTTCAAAATGTTTAAAAAGTACTTTTACACACACTGAAGTCCTTTAACCCCTTTAATAATATAACTATAGCAAGTCTTTTTTGTATTTTTTGTCAGTAAATGTGTCAGGAAATGTCCCTTTGAGTAATTTTTTTTCACCCTTTTTTTCCATGAGAAATAAAAGTAAACAGTTCTGGCAAGTATTTGTCATTATTATGTTATAAATGTTTAAACTGTGTGTAATTACAAGAAGATGTATTTCAACCATGGATAGAGAGATCATGCTAATGTCTACATTAACAACTATAATGATTATGAACTGGAATGGGGCTGAAGAAATGGTCAAATATGTGTTATGTCTGTAATTGTAGTTATTGAGGCTTCATGACTCCACAGCAGCAGGCAGTCTACACCAAGGATCCCAGACCATCTACAAGACCAGAGCCAGAGACAAGTCCAGGAGCAAACAGAAAGGGGCAGAGGCAGATATGGAGAGAGAGTGTGA
This sequence comes from Cetoscarus ocellatus, assembly GCA_037902135.1. Taxonomy (NCBI): domain Eukaryota; kingdom Metazoa; phylum Chordata; class Actinopteri; order Labriformes; family Labridae; genus Cetoscarus; species Cetoscarus ocellatus. Next base: position 1,954 of record JBAMNC010000064.1, read on the forward strand.
GAGAGAGGGGGATAGAGCCCAGTGTGCCAGATCCCCCCGGCAGTCTAAGCCTATTGCATCTTAACTATGTGTCTAAACTATGGACTATGAGCTGGTCCCTAACTGAAAGCTTTATCAAAGAGGAATGTTTTAAGTCTAGCCTTAAAGGTAGAGAGGGTGTCTTCTCCTGAACCGTGGTCGGTAAATGGTTCCAGAGAAGAGGAGCCTGATAACTGAAGGCTCTACCTCCCAGACTACTTCTACAGACTGATGGGACCACGAGCAGGCCAGCATTTTGGGAGCGTAATGTTCTAGAGGGGTTGTACGGCACTACAAGCTCTTTGAGGTAAACTGGTGCCTGTCCACTGAGAGCTTTATAGGTGAGAAGAAGAATCTTGAATTCTATTCTAGTTTTATTGAAGCCAATGCAGAGAAGCTAATACTGGAGTAATGTGGTCTCTTCTCCAAGTTCTAGTCAGTACACGTGCTGCAGCATTTTGAACCAGCGTCTTTACTTCCTTCCTGACTTCCTGATAAGTTTCCATCTGAAGCTGTTTTTTCATTTGGAGTGAAGTATGCGCATGCGTCTTCCCTGTTTTAATCAGTATATCTGTGATCTGCCTCGAGGTCTTTTGAAGAAAACCGTGAACGAGCAGGTATCTGAAATAGTTTCATCAATTTGACCAAGCTGCTCCTGCTCAGCCTGGATTGGCCTCCATGAAACACATTAAGGCAGCGTGCTCAGAGGGAACTTGGTCAAGCCTGGCTTAAGTTATCCTGGATGTCTTAATTCCACTTCGGTGAAATACCCCTCTGGGTGGTCTGTTCATACAGACTCAGGGGACTATGATAAGAATTATTACCTCCGCCAAGGAGGTTATATTTTTGCCAGCGTTGGTTTGTCTGTCTGTCTGTCTGTCTGTTTGTGTTCAAGATAACTTGAAAAATTATGGACAGATTTGGATGAAATTTTCCAGAAATGTGTGGAATGGGATTAGGAAGAAATGATTAGATTTTGGGACTGATCTGGATCACCATCCAGATACAGGACTACTTTAAAGGATTCTTAACATTGCAGAGGTAACTAGACAATTTCTACGAAAATCGTGAGGGTGTTTTTACAGAATTCAACATCAAAGGCCAATCAAAGACCAGAACACCTTTGTGTGATACTTCAAGAGACAGAAAGTGCTCCGTTGTCATGGTAACCGTAGACTGGGGGGATTGCCAAAACAGGGAATACAGACATGTGCATACATGCATCTGTCTAATACGTGTATGCATGGGTGTTCGGGGTGGACTGAAGCTGCTTGACGGAGGTCTGCGCTCTCTGAGTGCTTTTCTAGATATTATCATTGTTATTACTCTTCATGTGTTCATACAGGTGTTGTTCTGTCTCCTCCACGGGGGTCTCCATGGTGGTCTCTCACTGTGCGTATGTTCTTCTGCAGGTGTTTCTCTTCAACAGCAGAAACTCTGAGGGTGAAGACGATGATCTGACGGACAGCGAGGACAGCGCTTACTCTGGACTGGAGGATTCTGGGAGTGGCAGTGAGGGAGATGATGATGATGAGGATGAGGAGGGCGGGGCCGAGGATGAGGAGGGCGGGGCCAAGAAGGATAACAAAGATGGAGGCATGCAGCAGACTCAGCAGGTAGAGTGACGGCGGGCTCCATGTTGTTTTTGTGGCAGTTTGTTAGGCTCACAGCTGATTGGCCGGTGATGAGATGCCCTCATTGTTCTTCGGTGGAACATCAGCTGTTTGTGTTCTGTCTGCAGGAGAACAAGGAAGAGGAAGAAGATGAATATGAGCACGACTCTTCAGACGAGGAGGTGAGACGCTCTTTCAGGATCTGACCCTCTGACCTCTTACCTCTGGTGTACGTTGGTTTTTAAGATCTGCACCTTTCTTTAAAAGACTGAGGTCCATTATTAAATGTAAGGCCCGTAGGAGTCTGATTGTTCTGTCTATCAGCAATCAATCAACCTTTATCTGTATAGACCTTCACAGCAGAGCAGGCTGAAGTCTTTCTTTATAGATACACACACATATACACATGTATAAAATATACACACACATATAGTATATATATATATATATATACAAACTTATAAAATTTACACACAAACATATAATATATATATGTATACACGTATACAAACTTATAAAATATACACACACATATAAAATATACATATACACACATATATACATTTATGAAATGTACGCACACCATATAATATATATATACACACATATACAAATTTATAAATTATATACACACATGTAAAATATATATATACACACACACATATACACATTTATAAAATATACACACACACATATATACATTTATAAAATATACACACACATATAAAATATATATACACACACACATATATACATTTATAAAATATACACACACCATATAAAATATATATACACACATAAACATATTTATAAAATATATACACACATATACACATTTATAAAATATATACACACACACATACATTTATAAAATATACACACATAAAAAATATATATACACACAATATAAAATATATATACACACAAAACATATTTATAAAATATATACACACATATACATATTATAAAATACACACACCATATAAAATATATATACACATATACAAATTTATAAAATATATACACACACATATAATATATATATATATATATACACACACACATATACACATTTATAAAATGTACACACACATATAAAATATACATATACACACACATATATACATTTACAAAATATACACACATCATATTATATGCATATATATATATATATATATATATATACACACACATATATACATTTATAAAATATACACACACATGAAATATATATATACACACAGACTGGGAGGAAGAGACCATTGAGTTTTTTATCAACGAAGAAATCATTCCCCTTGGAGATCCACAGTTTGGTTCCACTTTCCTTGGTTCCTCGTGTTCCTCATTGGTTCCTTCATGCTCCCTGTTGGTTCCTCAGTGGTGTGTTCAGTGAGCAGTGTTCTGCCGGTTCTCTGTCTGATGTTCTTTGTTCTTGTAGGACATCAGGAACACGGTGGGGAACATTCCCATGGAGTGGTACAAAGACTTCCCTCACATTGGCTATAACCTCGATGGGAAGAAGATCTATCGACCAATCAGGAACAAGGACGAGCTCGACAACTTCCTGGACAAGATGGAGAACCCTGACTACTGGTATGTCCTAAGATGTTTCTGTTTTTATTAACATTTCTTAAGTATATAAATTAATTAACTTTGTATATTTACTTTTTCTGGTATAAATGATTGTTTACTAAATAATTACTTTTTATATTAACAGTGATTTCATTTTGATTGAATGAAAAATGAATCAGAAAGACAGATTAATCAGTAATTAATGTTTTTAATACTTAAGAAGTTTCCGTATGTTCATGAAGGTTAATGGTTTTATTTTATTTCTTTTATTGTTGGTCTTTTATTTAAGAGATTTTGAATGTTTCTATTTTTAACATTGATCATTTTTAAATCAACATTAGTGTTTTTTTATTTTTATGATGAAGTTTTTTCAATGGTACCATTGATCTTTTTTCATTAACAATGATTGTACATAAACTTTTTGTTCATTTTGTTTTCGATTGTTTTTTATTTTTTAAAGTTCAACAAATTTCTTCTGTAGCTGGACCGTAAATGTTAACATGATGCCAGCTCTGTCTGAGTGATGGTAGATGCTAAAGATGCTAAGCTAACAGCTGTACATGTGCAGGAGGACGGTGGAGGACGCTCAAACAGGAGGTGATGTGGTTCTGTCTGACGAGCAGGTGGAGCTGGTGAAGCGTCTGCAGCAGGGTCAGTATGGAGACATCAACTTCAACGAGTACGAGGTGAGTTAACCCCGCCCACTTCACTCTCCTTAAGCCTCTAAACTTATTTCATATGTTTTTGATTTTTAATGTTTTTGATTTTATTTTAATTTGGAATAAAAAAAGCACCTGCCTCTTTTGGTTGATTCTTGAACAAAAAGCACCAATTTCTTGTAGTTTGTTTTTATTGTTTAAGTATTTTTAATGTTTTATTTAATATTTAATAGGAAATGTACCATTCTCTTTAAGTTATTATTTTATTTCATCAGTTTTTAATTTTAATATTTTATTTTAATTTTAAACAAAAAGCATTGGTCTCTTTATGTCTTTTAGGTTAATTTAACTAATTTAATAATTTATGTTTTATTTGTCTGATGTTTCTTGGTTTTATTGCTTTGCTTTTTCTCGTATCCATTCTTCTAAATTTTATCATTTATTTTACTTTAGCTTCTGTGGTGTGCATTAGTCTCCAGATCCTCCTGACATCCTACCAATTATTCATTAAATCAACAGTGGAAACAGTAGATGGACCGCTGCTGAGTGTTTATATGCTGAATGGTTGAAAAAGAAAAGATTATATATATATATATACACACACACACACATATATATAATATATATATATATATATATATATATATATATATATATATATATATATATATATATATATATATACACACTATATATACACACACATATATATATAGAGAGAGAGATAGAGATTATATATATATATATATATATATATATATATATATATATATATATTATATATATATATATGTTGTTTGTCAATCTTTTTGTTTTGATGTAAAGCAAGAGTCAATTTGTATGAACTGTGCTATATAAATAAACTTTGACTGATTGATTGATTGATGTTTCATTTTAGTATTTTAGTTCTTAAACAAAGCACAGATCTCTATCGGTCTTTTAAGTTAATTTATATATTTTTAATATTTTTTTGTTTTATTTGAACTCTTAATCAAAAAGCACAGGTCTCTTAGTCTTTTAGGTTATTTTATATAGTGATTGATATTTTATGTTTTATTTTAACTCTTAATCAAAAAGCAGAGTTCTGTCAGTCTCTTAGGTTATTTTATATTTTTTAAATATTTTATGGTTTATTTTAACTCTTAATCAAAAGCACTGGCCTCTGTTAATCCTGTTTTTACTGTTTCTTCTCGACCCCGCCCCTTCAGCCTCAGGTGGAGTTCTTCAGCCGGGACGTGATGATCCACCCCGTCACAAACCGCCCTGCTGACAAGCGCTCGTTCATCCCGTCTCTGCTGGAGAAGGAGAAGGTGTCCAAACTCGTCCACGCCATAAAGATGGGCTGGATCACGCCACGTCGAGAGCGCAAAGACACCGTGGGGCACTACTATGACCTGTGGGCCAACGACGACACCTCCATCCTCGCCAAACACAGGATGCACCTGCCGGCCCCCAAAATCCCCCTACCTGGACACCACGAGTCCTACAACCCCCCGCCGGAGTACCTGTTCACAGACGAGGAGGTGAGACAACCCTGAGCGGAAGGTTCTGGATGTTCATGAGGCTGTATTCAGGTGTGTGACCTCCTCCTCTTCTCCTCCTTCTCTGCAGAGGTCTCTGTGGGAGCAGCAGGATCCAGCAGACAGGAAGTACCCCTTCGTTCCTCGTTCATTCGCCAGCCTTCGCCACGTCCCGGCCTTTCCTCGCTTCATCCACGAGCGCTTTGAGCGCTGCCTCGACCTCTACCTGTGCCCCCGCCAGAGGAAGATGAGGGTAGGTGTTTCAGCCAATCAGATCTCTCCTCTGTCTGTCTGTCTGTATGTATGCAGCCAATCAGATCTCTCCTCTGTCTGTCTGCAGGTAAATGTCAATCCAGAGGATCTGATCCCCAAACTGCCCAAACCCAGAGACCTGCAGCCGTTCCCCACCACACAGTCCCTGGTACGGACTCAGAGAAGTTCTGCCCTCCACCCAGGAGGTTATGAGTTTGTCTGTTTGTTTTTCTCTTTGTTTGTTTGTTTGTTTGTTGCTTTGGTAGTTTGTGTGTTTGTCTGTCTCTTTGTTTAAGCTCTGTATGAGACCTGAGCCTGTGTCCAGCAAGTCCAGAGGTGGTGCTGGTCTTGGTCTGGTCTTGGTCTGGTCTTAAACCTCTGTGTGTTTCAGGTGTACCGGGGTCACAGCGGTCTGGTCCGCTCCATCAGCGTGTCTCCATCAGGACAGTGGCTCGCCTCAGGTACCCTCACACCTACACCCTTTGAACCTGCAGGCCGGGGGCCCTGTGTGTATGTGTATATATATATATATATATATATATATATATTTACACACACACACACATATGTATACATATATATGGGGTTTTTTTTTTTTTGGTTTTTTTTTCATATTTCAGATCACTGCATCAAGGCAGTCATAGTTTTGTCTCTAACGAGTACATCTGCATATATTTCAGGATGTTGTGCATCCCTGCAAACCAACAGAATGAGTGTAAACATAGCTGCCTTGATAATATAGCATGTCTAAAAAAAAAGTCGTCTGGTGGCTCAACTAACCCCTACTTGACCCCAAGCTCCACCCCAGCCCTCACCTTCTCCCTCCTTAAATAACAGTCACTTCTTCACATTCATGTGTAATTTTATTTTTAATATATAATTCAACAGGTACAGTAACTTTTGTACCTGCTGAAACAGCTCAACAGCTGTTAAAATATAGGATATGTTTTAGCATAACTTGCTTTTGTGGGATAAAGCAATGTGTGTCATTGAACTATTTTGTCAAGGATATTTTTAATCTCAGTGAGGTTGTCCTGATTAAATTAAGTTTAGATAAACAAATCCATTTCAAAGAAAGGCAGCTTTAACTTTAAAGGGAACCCTGGCTGTGAAGACGAATAGTCATAAATATGCTTTAATGTTGTCTAAAACTGGAATGTGTTGTTAAAAAAGCACGAAGAATTGTTATTTCTCTAAAAATCGCATTTTTTCCTAACCTACGGACGCAGCCATTGTTTTACTCGCGCAATGCATGCTGGGTTGATGACGTTATAGGGCTGCACTGTGCCGAGCTGCTACGTTTACTCACTGGCTAGCAGGAGGGGGAATACCATAATAATGCCACATTGTGCTACTTTTGGGTGCAATTTTCAGTCAAAGGGAAACAAGGGGGGTGATGTAAGTCTACACAGCTTTACCAGTGACAAGAAGAGAAGAAAGGAGTGGGAAATCGCTTGTGGGCGTACACAACTTCTAAAGGACGCGCAGCTATGTTCTCGCCACTTCTCTCCAGATGCATTTGATGCGTTTAGCCAAGCCAAGCTGCTGAAAGAGCTCACAGGTGCTGATAGTTACATAGACTAAAGCCAAATGCCTTGCCTACAGTTTTCTCACACAAACAGACAAAACGCCCTCGGTAGATGACGTGTAAGGGTTGTACTGTGCCGAGCATGAAGACATGCTTGAGGAAATGCCATAGGCAGGAGACGCTTGGTGTTCTTCTGTGAGGACGTCAGTAACTCGCTCCTGCAGATGTAGCTGACGGTGAACCATCGAGCATGACCACGATCGCAGAGGAAGCTGACGAGTCTGTAGACTTACAGACTGCTGTGTTGACTGATTCATCTGCAGGAGTGAATTACTGACATCCTCGCAGGAGAACATCCAGCGTCTCCTGCCTATGGCGTTTCCTCTAGCGGACTTCCCTTGTTTCCCGAGGGCGTTTTGTCTGTTTGTGTGAGAAAACTGTAGGCATTTGGCTTTAGTCTATGTAACTAGCAGCACCTGTGAGCTCTTTCAGCAGCTTGGCTCGGCTAAACGCATCAAATGCATCTGGAGAGAAGTGGCGAGAACATAGCTGCACATCCTTTAGAAGTTGTGTACGCCCACAAGCGATTTCCCACTCCTTTCTTCTCTTCTTGTCACTTGTGAAGCTGTGTAGACTTACATCACTCCCCTTGTTTCCCTTTGACTGAAAATTGCACCCAAAAGTAGCACAGTGTGGCATTATTATGGTATTCTCGCTCCTGATAGCCAGTGAGTAAACGTAGCAACTCGGCACAGTGCAGCCCTATAACGTCATCAACCCAGCATGCATTGCGCGAGTAAAACAATGGCTGCATCCGTAGGTTAGAATATGTGTTATAAAATTCGATTTTTAAAGAAATAACAATTCTTTGTGCTTTTTAAACAACACATTCTAGTATTAGATAAACATTAAAGCATATTTATGACTATTTGTCTTCACAGCCGGGGTTCCTTTTAAGGCATATCAAAAAAACGTTATGGCAGTAAATAGCACCAGTTTAATCCTTTCCGAGAATGTCTGCAACTAAATCAAGGTTTAAAGAGCATATTTTGTAGGTATATGTATGGAAATGACTCCAAGTCGTTATTTTTAGATTACACGTAGCATGGAAATGTTTTTCCAACAGTAACTGTAAAATCAAGCTTCATCTGCGATTTTAAAAACTAAAAACCTGACCTACTTACAGTTACATACTTTGTATCCAGCTGCACTGCAAGGTTAGCATATTATAGCTTTCAAAGATTTTGCAAAGGTAACCACAAGAGAAAATATAATCACAGAGACATACACAGCAAATTGACTCAAATGAAAACTACATTGCTCGGTCATTTGCCTTAATGTGTGCAAAATGCATTAAATTAAGAGCTGCCATTCTGACTTTATCAGTCCACTAAGCTAAAATGGTGGCTGGAGAAAACACTCTTCTGATGAGATTACAGGATAAATGGTGAATGAAACTTTATCTTAAAAAGACTTTTCTGGCATTTGGACCATTTAAGCATTTAAAATATATTTGTGTATCATATAGTCAGTCTTTAAAAGATTTAAAACTTTTGAAGATCATACATTTGTCTCACTGCATAACCTGTTTTCTTCTAAATTGCAGAATATTTTAACATGCTGTTTGGTAAAACTAAAGTATGGATTAAACTAATATCCTCTGATAAATCTTCAAAAGGACCCCTTTTAAAGATAATCGTTAGATGAGTGTTAACAGAGGCAAAAGATGCCTGAATTCTACATTTTTCAATTAAAAACAATGATGCCTGTTTTTTTTTTATTATTATTGTATATGAGGAAAGAGACCCAAAGCTATGGCAAAAATGTAAAGATTTGTTAAGTAATAAATAATGATAATGTGAACTAAAAACCTTCATGTTAATTAGATATGAAATATGAACACACGGTTTTGTTCTGTTTTGTACAGTGGTGTCAGGTTCATTTTTATGTAGTCTTCTTTGTTAAAGTATAAATTAAATCTCGTTTTCTAATAGAGGAAAGTGAGGACGTTTTATGATGTACTTTGTTAATTATTGTAAAATATTCCTATTCTAATAAAAATATGATTCAGAGTCTTCAGAAGATTTATCCTTGTTTTTAAAAATCTAAACAAAACTAATTTGTATCAATTAGAAAAAAAACATTAAACAAAATACATGAAAATATGGGATATCTTAATAATTTGCTTAATTTACTCATGTGATTTGTGTTTGCTTTTGGTTTGAATCCTGTTTTTCCTTTTCATCCTTATTTTAAATTGTCTCTGAGTTCTTTGAAAAGCAGTTTTTAATTAAATGTATTATTAACATTCTTGTAACTGCTATAGTCTTTTTCATAATGATAACTGTGAGAAACATGCTAATTTCAGATGAGAGCGCTGTTGACTGAACAGCAGGATTAATAAAGCCTGCCTGTTAGCCTGGTCAGGAGCAGGCTAACCGCAGGATTAATTAAGCCTGCCTGTTAGCCTGGTCAGGAGCAGGCTAACCGCAGGATTAATTAAGCCTGCCTGTTAGCCTGGTCAGGAGCAGGCTAGCTGCTCAGAATAAATCTCCATGGTAACTTATGTGCCTCCGCTTTCGTGAAACCAAATCACAGCTAAATTCATCCAGGATAACTGGAAAATCCTGGCTTAATCTTCTATCTAGGTTTTGTGAAATACCCTTCAGGCCTCGAATCCAACATCATGATGTGTTTAAGGCTCGTAGGACAACTAAGCACCAAACCAGCTGCTCTAACCAAACTCCAGATAAACCGAAACATCTGTGTGGCTTCACCTGGCTTCACCTCTCCCGTCTTTACATGTCTTCACCTGTCTTTACCTGTCTTCACCTGGCTTTACCTGTCTTCACCTGGCTGTGCCTGTCCCTCTCCCTGTACCTGTGCAGGTAGTGACGACGGCTCGGTCCGGATCTGGGAGGTCTGTTCATCTCGCTGTATGAAGGTGGTTCAGGTGGGCGGGCCCATCAAGAGCGTTTCCTGGAACCCAAACCCCGCCCTCTGCCTGCTGGCTGTCGCCCTGTAAGAACACAGCCGTCTGTCCATCTGGGTGTCCATCTCTGTCCGTCACTGTCTGTCCATCTCTGTCCATCTCTGACTGTCCGTCATTGTCCATCACTGTCTGTCCAACTCTGACTGTCCGTCACTGTCTGTCCATCACTGTCTGTCCATCTCTGTCCATCACTGTCTGTCCATCTCTGACTGTCCATCTCTGACTGTCCATCACTGATATCCCCCGAGAGTTACGGAGGAGGATGCGGGGATGCCGTGCTGGGACTAGACGCCGTGAAAGCAGGAGAGCTTATAGACCGACTCTCCCGTCCATCATCATGGGGAACGTAAGATCTCTCCCCAATAAGATGGATGAGCTGGCGGCGTTGACCCGGTATCAGCAGGAGTTCCGGCGGTGCAGCATGCTGCTGTTTACGGAGACATGGCTGAGCACAACGCACACAGACGCGACCGTAAAGCTGGATGGATTCTCCCTCATACGGGCAGACAGGACAAAGAGGAGCGGTAAGAGAAAAGGAGGGGGGGCTGGCGGTGTTTGTGAACGATAGATGGTGTAACTCCAGGCACATCACTGTCAAAGAGCAGCACTGCTGTCCGGACATTGAGCTGTTGGCTGTTAGTTTGAGGCCGTACTATCTGCCGCGGGAATTTTCACACGCCATTGTGGTGACTGTGTATATTCCTCCCTCTGCTAACGCCGATGCAGCCTGTGACGTCATCAACACCGCGATCCACAGGCTGCAGACTCAGAGCCCCCAGGCCCTCTTACTGATCTCTGGGGACTTCAACCATGCCTCTCTGTCCTCCACTCTGCCTAAATTCATCCAGTATGTCACATGTGCCACCAGAGAAAATAAAACACTGGACTTATTCTATGCCAACACCAAGGAGGCATATAACTCATCACCTCTCCCCCCTCTGGGAAAAGCTGATCACAACCTGGTTCATCTCCTGCCTGTTTACAAGCCCCTGTTTAACAGGCAACCAGCTGTGTCCCGCACGGTGAAGAAGTGGTCTGACGAGGCTGAAGAGGCTCTGAGGGACTGCTTTGAAACTACAGTGTGGGAAATATTCAGTGACTCTCATGAGGAGGACATCGACAGTTTAACAGACACCATCACGGACTATATAAACTTCTGTGTGGAGAATACCGTACCCACCAGGACAGTACGGTATTTCTCTAACAACAAACCCTGGATCACTCCTGACATTAAGGCTCTTCTAAAGGAGAAGAAGAGGGCCTTTAGGTCAGGAAACAGAGAGGAGCTAAAGACTGTCCAGAAGGAGCTGAGGAGGAAAATCAGGGAGGAGAAGGACAGATACAGGAAGAAGATGGAGGAACAGCTGCAGGAGAGAAACACCAAGGGAGTCTGGGAAGGCCTAAAAACCATCTCGGGCCACCAGGGGTCCAACTCCCAGACAGCCGGGGACCAGAGGTGGGCAGATGAACTGAACACCTACTTCTGTAGGTTTGAGGAAGTGTCTGCCCCTCCCCCAGCTGTGACAGCCCTGCAGCAGCCCCCGTCCATCGCTCTCCCAGCACTCTGCCCAAGTCCTCCCCCCACCCCCCTCACCTCCCCCGCTACAGTACCCAGCTCACCACCACCAGCTCCCCCCCAACCCCCCCTCACCTCCCCCCTCCCCCCTTACAGTACCCAGGAGACCATCACCAGCCCCCCCCCCCAGCCCCCCCTCACCTCTCCCCCTACAGTACCCAGCTCACCACCACCAGCTCCCCCCCAGCCCCCCCCTCACCACCCCCCCTCCAGCATCCAGCCCCACACCCCCAGGACACACAGCCCCCCTGCTCCACCCTGTCCCTCACACCTCTCCAGGTGAGGAATCAGCTCAGGAGGATAAAGACCAGGAAGGCTGCAGGACCAGACGGCCTCAGTCCCAGACTGCTCAGGTCCTGCTCAGACCAGCTGAGTGGGATTTGTTGGACACCTGTTCAACCTGAGCCTGAAACTGGGAAGGGTACCACGCCTTTGGAAGACATCCTGCGTGGTACCAGTGCCAAAGACCCCCCATCCCAAGGACCCTAGCTGCTACAGACCGGTGGCCCTCACATCCCACCTCATGAAGGCCCTGGAGCGGCTGGTCCTTGCCAACCTGCGCCCCCTGGTGAGCTCGTCCATGGACCCACTGCAGTTTGCGTACCAGACTGGAATCGGAGTGGACGACGCCATCATTTTCCTCCTCCATCGAGCTCTGTCCCACCTGGAGTCGCCTGGGAGCTCTGTTCGGGTCCTTTTCCTGGACCTCAGCAGTGCTTTCAACACCATTAGGCCGGCCATCCTGAGGGACAAGCTGGAGCTCTCTGGGGTGGACCAACACCTCACATGCTGGATTGTGGACTACCTCACCAACCGCCCACAGTATGTGAGGACCCGGGACTGTGTGTCAGAGACTGCCCTCTGTAGTATAGGGGCCCCCCAGGGAACGGTGCTGGCGCCGTTCCTCTTCACCCTCTATACTGCAGACTTTTCCCACCTGTCACCCACCTGCCACCTCCAGAAATTCTCTGATGACTCTGCCATCGTCGGCCTCATCACAGATGGGGACGACCAGTCGTATAGAGAACTCATCCAGGACTTTGTGGACTGGTGCCAGCAGAACCACCTGCACATCAACTCTGATAAGACCAAGGAGTTGGTTGTGGACTTCCGCAGGCGCCCCCACTCCCCCCCATCACCAGTGAACATTCAGGGAAGGGACATTGAGATGGTGACATCTTATAAGTACCTGGGTGTTCATCTTAACAATAAACTGGACTGGACTCACAATACTACCGCACTTTACAAAAGAGGACAGAGCAGACTCTATTTGCTGAGGAGACTGAGGTCTTTTGGGGTGCAGGGGGCACTCCTGAAGACCTTCTATGACTCTGTTGTGGCCTCTGCAGTCTTCTATGGAGTGGTCTGCTGGGGGAGCAGCATCACAGCAGCTGACAGGAAGAGACTGGATAAACTGATAAAGAAGGCCAGCTCAGTCCTGGGATGCCCTCTGGAACTGGTGGAGGAGGTGGTGGAGAGGAGGACTACAACCAAGCTGTCCTCTATGATGGACAAAGACTCCCACCCCCTCCAACACACACTCACTGCACTAAGGAGCTCCGTGAGTGACAGGATGCTCCACCCGAAGTGTGTGACGGAGAGGTATCGCAGGTCCTTCCTTCCTGCAGCTGTCAGACTTTATAACAAAAACCTCTCCAGTGTGCAATAAACCACATTTATATTTATATGTGATAATGTTTCTCTGCAAAATACCAGACATGTACATAGCCACCATATTTATATTATAATATCACAAATCTCATCCTGTAAAATATCAACATGTACATAACCATCTGTCAAACAACAAACATGTACATCAGGACTGTAAATATGCCACTGACTGTATAGTATATACTTTTTTTACATTTTTCAAAAAAAAAATTTTATTTCTATTTTTGCATTACTGTACTTGATCTGTAATTACCTTATCTTTCAGTACTTCTCTTGTATCCTGCAGCTGCTGTATATTTTGGAATTTCCCCCTGTGGGACTAATAAAGGATATCTTATCTTATCTTATCTTATCACTGTCTGTCCATCTCTGACTGTCCGTCACTGTCTGTCCATCACTGTCTGTCCATCTCTGACTGTCCATCACTGTCCATCTCTGACTGTCCATCATTGTCCATCACTGTCTGTCCATCTCTGTCCATCCTGCTGCATATTGGTCTGTCCTCCCTCTTGTCCGTCTGAATGTCTCGTGTCCCCCTGTCTCTCCCTCTCAGGGACTCCGTGGTCTTGGTCCTGTCCCCCTGTCTGGCAGACAGACAGGTGATCTCCGCCACAGACCGTCTCTTATCAAGTCAGCAGGAGGCGGAGCCTGTGGAGGGGGCGGGCACAGTCACCTGGAGTGATGCAGAGGGGGAGGAGCTTAACCAGGGGATCCGCCTTAAAATCCAGCACCCTAAGGTGAGAGAGCACGCTCCTGACTCTTGGTCCTGACCGAGGCGGACAGGTGAATGTTGGTGACCTCCGACCTCTAGGGGGCACTCTGATGTAACAGGTGGTCTGTCTGTCGTGTTCAGGCTGTACAGCAGGTGGCGTGGCACGCTAAAGGTGACTACCTGTCCTCGGTGATGCCGGATCACTCGAGCCACCTGCAGGTGCTCATCCACCAGGTGAGCCGGAGGCGGAGCCAGAACCCGTTCAAGAAGAACAAAGGCCTGGTGCAGAGTGTATCCTTCCACCCCATCAGGCCCTACTTCTTCGTGGCCACACAGCGCTCTGTCCGCATCTACAACCTCCTCAAACAGGAAATGACCAAAAAGCTGCAGGCCAACTCCAAGTGGATTTCCAGCATGGCGGTCCATCCCACAGGTACGCCACACCTTCCATAACCCCCCATTAGCTTCCTGTATGGCCCATTAGCCTTCACCTGCAGCCCGGGGTCAGGGGTCAGGGCGTCAGGTCTGATCTCAGTTGAAGGACGTGAAGGTTCCATCATACGTCCTGATGAGAGGTTACCGCCATGGCAGGAGTTGGCGCTTTAGTGTCTCACCTCAGAGCAGGTGACATCAGTTAGGGGGTGGAGTCAGCTCACCTCTGTGTCTCTGTGCAGGTGATCATGTGATCTGTGGGAGCTACGACTGCAGGCTGAGCTGGTTTGACCTTGACCTCTCCACCAAACCCTACAGGATGCTCCGGTACGCACACCTGTCAATCATCCCGTCAGTGTGGTCAGTCAGCACGCCCTCCTGAGGCGTTCTCAGGTACTGCAGGTCTGATAATGATGATGTCATCTTCATTTCCTGTCTACAGACACCATAAGAAGGCAGTGAGGGGCGTGGCCTATCACAGACAGTACCCACTGTTCGCCTCGGCGTCCGACGACGGATCAGTGATAGTCTGCCACGGGACCGTCTACAAGTAACAGACACTAGTACACAAAAATACACACTATTACAAACTAATAAACACTATTACACACCATCACACACTGATGCACACTATTACACCCTGATACACATAAATACAGAGTATTACAAGAACGACACAATGATTTCAAATCTTTTGGACCTTTTGATTAACTGAATACACAACAGAGACGAGATATTTAGTTTTCATACTGATGGACTTTGTTTCTGCAAATATTTAATCAACACATTCCAAAACAGGACAGGAGGTCTGCGTCCATCACCTGTCCTCCTACAGGGACAGTTTGTGAGCAGAGGACACTCACTGCTGAAGCTCTGAACTCTTTCACTCTTGATGTTTGTCTTCATAATGCTCCTCACCTGTTCAGCGGAGACAGGTGTGGACTACAGCAGGTCAGTCTAGTCCCTGTTCAGTGGAGACAGGTGTGGACTGCAGCAGGTCAGTCTAGTCCCTGTTCAGCAGAGACAGGTGTGGACTACAGCAGGTCAGTCTAGTCCCTGTTCAGTGGAGACAGCTGTGGACTACAGCAGGTCAGTCTAGTCCCTGTTCAGTGGAGACAGGTGTGGACTGCAGCAGGTCAGTCTAGTCCCTGTTCAGTGGAGACAGGTGTGGACTACAGCAGGTCAGTCTAGTCCCTGTTCAGTGGAGACAGCTGTGGACTACAGCAGGTCACTCTAGTCCCTGTTCAGCAGAGACAGGTGTGGACTACAGCAGGTCAGTCTAGTCCCTGCTGTTGTAACTGGAGCAGAATGTGTCTTCATTACCTCCGCCAAGGAGGTTATGTTTTTGCCTGCATTGGTTAGATTGTCTGTTTGTCTTCAAAATAACTTGCAAAGTTATGGACGGATTTGGATGAAATTTTTAGCTAAGGTGTGGAATGAGATAAGGAAGAAATGATTAGATTTTGGGACTGTTCTGAGTCACCATCCGGATCCAGGAATTTTTTAAAGGATTCTTTAACATTGCCAGACAGGACCATTTTTGCCAAAGTGGACTGAAGCTGCTTGGCGGAGGTCTGTGCTCTCTGAGTGCTTTTCTAGTTGTCTCTGAAATAAGCAGGGACGTCCCTGTTGCTCCTAAACCTGTATGTACCTTTCAGCATTAATGGAGCCTTCACAGATGTGCAGGTTACCCATGCCATGGGCACTAACACCCCCCCATACCATCACAGATGCTGTCTTTTGACCTTTGCTCTGATAACAGTCTGGATGGTCCTTTTCCTCTTTAGCCCGGAGGACACCACGTCCATGATGTCCAAAAACAGTCTGAAATGTGGACTCAGACCACAGCAGACTTTTCCACTTTGCCTCAGTCCATCTCAGATGAGCTCAGTCCAGAGAAGCCGGCGGTGTTTCTGGGTGTTGTTGATATTTGTCTTTGTCTTTGCATGGTAGAGTTTGACCTTGACCTTGTAGATGTAGAGATGAACTGTGTTAACTGACAATGGTTTTCTGAAGTGTTCCTGAGCCCACATGCTGATGGGCTTGTGCTGATGGATTCCTCTCTGAGGGATCACAGGTCACAGGCATTCAGTGTTGATTTTCAGCCTTGCTGCTTACATGCAGAGATTTCTGATTCTGTTGATGTGATGGAGTGTCGACGAGGAAATCTATGAACTGTTTTCAGTGGTATGTTGAGAAACGTTCTTCCTGCTGTTGTCTGTCCCGGCCTGTTTGGAACGTGTTCAGTGAAAAAATTTACAAAGAGCAAAAAAGTTCATCAGTCTGAAGGTCGAACACCTGTATAATATTTAGGTGAATGAAGGTCAAAGGATGTGAACTCATCGTTTTGAGTTACGTTTGAACAGCATCCCAAATTCATTGGAATTGAGGTTTGCACTCATTCAGACCTCTGTCACCTATGTCTGTACCTGCAGCTCTCTCACCTGTGTGTCTGTACTGCAGCTCTCTCACCTGTGTCTGTACCTGCAGCTCTCTCACCTGTGTGTCTGTATACCTGCAGCTCTCTCACCTGTGTGTCTGTACACCCGCAGCTCTCTCACCTGTGTGTCTGTACACCTGCAGCTCTCTCAGCTGTGTCTGTACCTGCAGCTCTCTCAACTGTGTGTCTGTACACCTGCAGCTCTCTCACCTGTGTGTCTGTACTGCAGCTCTCTCATCTGAGTGTCTGTACTGCAGCTCTCTCACCTGTTTGTCTGTACACCTGCAGCTCTCTCACCTGTGTGTCTGTACACCTGCAGCTCTCTCACCTGTGTGTCTGTACTGCAGAAGCTCTCTCACTTGTGTGTCTGTACACCTGCAGCTCTCTCACCTGTGTGTCTGTACACCTGCAGCTCTCTAACCTGTGTGTCTGTACTGCAGCAGCTCTCTCACCTGTGTGTCTGTACACCTGCAGCTTTCTCACCTGTGTGTCTGTACACCTGCAGCTCTCTCACCTGTGTGTCTGTACACCTGCAGCTCTCTCACCTGTGTCTGTACTGCAGCTCTTTCACCTGTGTGTCTGTACTGCAGGTCTCTCAACTGAGTGTCTGTACTGCAGCTCTCTCACCTGTGTGTCTGTACTGCAGCTCTCTCACCTGTGTGTCTGTACACCTGCAGCTCTCTCACCTGTGTCTGTACTGCAGCTCTTTCACCTGTGTGTCTGTACTGTAGCTCTCTCATCTGAGTGTCTGTACTGCAGCTCTCTCACCTGTTTGTCTGTACACCTGCAGCTCTCTCACCTGTGTGTCTGTACTGCAGCTTTTTCACCTGTGTGTCTGTACTGCAGCTCTCTCATCTGAGTGTCTGTACTGCAGCTCTCTCACCTGTTTGTCTGTACACCTGCAGCTCTCTCACCCACCTGTGTCTGTACTGCAGCTCTCTCACCTGAGTTTCTGTACTGCAGCTCTCTCACCTGTGTGTCTGTACACCTGCAGCTCTCTCAGCTGTGTCTGTACCTGCAGCTCTCTCACCTGTGTGTCGGTACACCTGCAGCTCTCTCACCTGTGTGTCTGTACACCTGCAGCTCTCTCATCTGAGTGTCTGTACTGCAGCTCTCTCACCTGTTTGTCTGTACACCTGCAGCTCTCTCACCTGTGTGTCTGTACACCTGCAGCTCTCTCACCTGTGTGTCTGTACTGCAGCTTTTTCACCTGTGTGTCTGTACTGCAGCTCTCTCATCTGAGTGTCTGTACTGCAGCTCTCTCACCTGTTTGTCTGTACACCTGCAGCTCTCTCACCCACCTGTGTCTGTACTGCAGCTCTCTCACCTGAGTTTCTGTACTGCAGCTCTCTCACCTGTGTGTCTGTACACCTGCAGCTCTCTCACCTGTGTCTGTACTGCAGCTCTCTCACCTGCGTGTCTGTACACCTGCAGCTCTCTCACCTGTGTGTGTACACCTGCAGCTCTCTCACCTGTGTGTCTGTACTGCAGCAGCTCTTTCACCTGTGTGTCTGTACTGCAGCTCTCTCATCTGAGTGTCTGTACTGCAGCTCTCTCACCTGTGTGTCTGTACCTGCAGCTCTCTCACCTGTGTGTCTGTACACCTGCAGCTCTCTCACCTGTGTCTGTACTGCAGCTCTTTCACCTGAGTGTCTGTACTGCAGCTCTCTCACCTGTGTGTCTGTACACCTGCAGCTCTCTCAGCTGTGTCTGTACCTGCAGCTCTCTCACCTGCTGTGTCGGTACACCTGCAGCTCTCTCAGCTGTGTCTGTAACCTGCAGCTCTCTCACGTGTGTGTCAGGTACACCTTCAGCTCTCTCACCTGTGTGTATGTACATCTGCAGCTCTCTCACCTGTGTCTGTACTGCAGCTCTCTCACCTGTGTGTCCCTGCTACTGCAGCTCTCTCACCTGTGTGTCTGTCACCTGCTAGCTCTCTCACCTGTGTCTGTACACTGCAGCTCTTTCACCTGAGTGTCTGTACTGCAGCTCTCTCACCTGTGTGTCTGTCCACTGGCAGCTCTCTCACCTGCTGTGTCTTGTACACTGCAGCTCTCTCACATTGTGTTGTCTGTACACCTTCAGCTCTCTCACCTGTGTGTCTGTACATCCTGCAAGCTCTCCTCACCTGTGTCTGTACTGCAGCTCTCTCAACCTGTGTGTCCCCTGTCACCTACAGCTCTCTCACCTTGTGTGTCTGTACACCTGCAGCCTCTCTCACCTGTGTTTCTGTACACCTGCAGCTCTCTCACCCACCTGTGTCTGTACTGCAGCTCTCTCACCTGAGTGTCTGTTCTGCAGCTCTCTCACCCGTGTGTCTGTACACCTGCAGCTCTCTCACCTGTGTGTCTGTACCTGCAGCTCTCTCACCTGTGTGTCTGTATACCTGCAGCTCTCTCACCTGTGTGTCTGTACACCTGCAGCTCTCTCACCTGTGTGTCTGTACTCCTGCAGCTCTCTCAGCTGTGTCTGTACCTGCAGCTCTCTCACCTGTGTGTCTGTACACCTGCAGCTCTCTTACCTGTGTCTGTACTGCAGCTCTCTCACCTGTGTGTCTGTGCACCTGCAGCTCTCTCACCTGTGTGTCTGTACACCTGCAGCTCTCTCAGCTGTGTGTCTGTACCTGCAGCTCTCTCAACTGTGTGTCTGTATACCTGCAGCTCTCTCACCTGTGTGTCTGTATACCTGCAGCTCTCTCACCTGTGTGTCTGTACACCTGCAGCTCTCTCACCTGTGTGTCTGTACTCCTGCAGCTCTCTCAGCTGTGTCTGTACCTGCAGCTCTCTCACCTGTGTGTCTGTACACCTGCAGCTCTCTTACCTGTGTGTCTGTACACCTGCAGCTCTCTCAGCTGTGTCTGTACCTGCAGCTCTCTCAACTGTGTGTCTGTACACCTGCAGCTCTCTCACCTGTGTGTCTGTACTGCAGCTCTCTCATCTGAGTGTCTGTACTGCAGCTCTCTCACCTGTTTGTCTGTACACCTGCAGCTCTCTCACCTGTGTGTCTGTACACCTGCAGCTCTCTCACCTGTGTGTCTGTACTGCAGAAGCTCTCTCACTTGTGTGTCTGTACACCTGCAGCTCTCTCACCTGTGTGTCTGTACACCTGCAGCTCTCTAACCTGTGTGTCTGTACTGCAGCAGCTCTCTCACCTGTGTGTCTGTACACCTGCAGCTTTCTCACCTGTGTGTCTGTACACCTGCAGCTCTCTCACCTGTGTGTCTGTACACCTGCAGCTCTCTCACCTGTGTCTGTACTGCAGCTCTTTCACCTGTGTGTCTGTACTGCAGGTCTCTCAACTGAGTGTCTGTACTGCAGCTCTCTCACCTGTGTGTCTGTACTGCAGCTCTCTCACCTGTGTGTCTGTACACCTGCAGCTCTCTCACCTGTGTGTCTGTACCTGCAGCTCTCTCACCTGTGTGTCTGTATACCTGCAGCTCTCTCACCTGTGTGTCTGTATACCTGCAGCTCTCTCACCTGTGTGTCTGTACACCTGCAGCTCTCTCACCTGTGTGTCTGTACTCCTGCAGCTCTCTCAGCTGTGTCTGTACCTGCAGCTCTCTCACCTGTGTGTCTGTACACCTGCAGCTCTCTTACCTGTGTGTCTGTACACCTGCAGCTCTCTCAGCTGTGTCTGTACCTGCAGCTCTCTCAACTGTGTGTCTGTACACCTGCAGCTCTCTCACCTGTGTGTCTGTACTGCAGCTCTCTCATCTGAGTGTCTGTACTGCAGCTCTCTCACCTGTTTGTCTGTACACCCTGCAGCTCTCTCACCTGTGTGTCTGTACACCTGCAGCTCTCTCACCTGTGTGTCCTGTACTGCAGAAGCTCTCTCACTTGTGTGTCTGTACACCGCAGCTCTCTCACCTGTGTGTCTGTACACCTGCAGCTCTCTAACCTGTGTGTCCCCCCCCACCCCCTGCCTACTTGCAGCAGCTCTCTCACCTGTGTGTCTGTACACCTGCAGCTTTCTCACCTGTGTGTCTGTACACCTGCAGCTCTCTCACCTGTGTGTCTGTACACCTGCAGCTCTCTCACCTGTGTCTGTACTGCAGCTCTTTCACCTGTGTGTCTGTACTGCAGGTCTCTCAACTGAGTGTCTGTACTGCAGCTCTCTCACCTGTGTGTCTGTACTGCAGCTCTCTCACCTGTGTGTCTGTACACCGCAGCTCTCTCACCTGTGTCTGTACTGCCCAGCTCTTCACCTGTGTGTCTGTACTGCAAGCTCTCTCATCTGAGTGTCTGTACTGCAGCTCTCTCACCTGTTTGTCTGTACACCTGCAGCTCTCTCACCTGTGTGTCTGTACTGCAGCTTTTTCACCTGTGTGTCTGTACCTGCAAGCTCTCTCATCTGAGTGTCTGTACTGCAGCTCTCTCACCTGTTTGTCTGTACACCTGCAGCTCTCTCACCCACCTGTGTCTGTACTGGCAGCTCTCTCACCTGAGTTTCTGTACTGCAGCTCTCTCACCTGTGTGTCTGTACACCTGCAGCTCTCTCAGCTGTGTCTGTACCTGCAGCTCTCTCACCTGTGTGTCGTACACCTGCAGCTCTCTCACCTGTGTGTCTGTACACCTGCAGCTCTCTCATCTGAGTGTCTGTACTGCAGCTCTCTCACCTGTTGTCTGTACACCTGCAGCTCTCTCACCTGTGTGTCTGTACACCTGCAGCTCTCTCACCTGTGTGTCTGTACTGCAGCTTTTTCACCTGTGTGTCTGTACTGCAGCTCTCTCATCTGAGTGTCTGTACTGCAGCTCTCTCACCTGTTTGTCTGTACACCTGCAGCTCTCTCACCCACCTGTGTCTGTACTGCAGCTCTCTCACCTGAGTTTCTGTACTGCAGCTCTCTCACCTGTGTGTCTGTACACCTGCAGCTCTCTCAGCTGTGTCTGTACCTGCAGCTCTCTCACCTGTGTGTCGGTACACCTGCAGCTCTCTCACCTGTGTGTCTGTACACCTGCAGCTCTCTCACCTGTGTCTGTACTGCAGCTCTTTCACCTGTGTGTCTGTACTGCAGCTCTCTCACCTGAGTGTCTGTACTGCAGCTCTCTCACCTGTGTGTCTGTACACCTGCAGCTTTCTCACCTGCGTGTCTGTACACCTGCAGCTCTCTCACCTGTGTGTGTACACCTGCAGCTCTCTCACCTGTGTGTCTGTACTGCAGCAGCTCTTTCACCTGTGTGTCTGTACTGCAGCTCTCTCACCTGAGTGTCTGTACTGCAGCTCTCTCACCTGTGTGTGTACACCTGCAGCTCTCTCACCTGTGTGTCTGTACTGCAGCAGCTCTTTCACCTGTGTGTCTGTACTGCAGCTCTCTCACCTGAGTGTCTGTACTGCAGCTCTCTCACCTGTGTGTCTGTACACCTGCAGCTTTCTCACCTGCGTGTCTGTACTGCAGCAGCTCTCTCACCTGTGTGTCTGTACTGCAGCTTTCTCACCTGCGTGTCTGTACACCTGCAGCTCTCTCACCTGTGTCTGTACTGCAGCTCTCTCACCTGCGTGTCTGTACACCTGCAGCTCTCTCACCTGTGTGTGTACACCTGCAGCTCTCTCACCTGTGTGTCTGTACTGCAGCAGCTCTTTCACCTGTGTGTCTGTACTGCAGCTCTCTCATCTGAGTGTCTGTACTGCAGCTCTCTCACCTGTGTGTCTGTACTGCAGCTCTCTCACCTGTGTGTCTGTACACCTGCAGCTCTCTCACCTGTGTCTGTACTGCAGCTCTTTCACCTGAGTGTCTGTACTGCAGCTCTCTCACCTGTGTGTCTGTACACCTGCAGCTCTCTCAGCTGTGTCTGTACCTGCAGCTCTCTCACCTGTGTGTCGGTACACCTGCAGCTCTCTCAGCTGTGTCTGTACCTGCAGCTCTCTCACGTGTGTGTCGGTACACCTTCAGCTCTCTCACCTGTGTGTCTGTACATCTGCAGCTCTCTCACCTGTGTCTGTACTGCAGCTCTCTCACCTGTGTGTCCCTGCACCTACAGCTCTCTCACCTGTGTGTCTGTACTGCAGCTCTCTCACCTGTGTTTCTGTACACCTGCAGCTCTTTCACCTGTGTGTCTGTACTGCAGCTCTCTCACCTGTGTCTGTACTGCAGCAGCTCTCTCACCTGTGTGTCTGTACACCTGCAGCTCTCTCACCTGTGTGTCTGTACACCTGCAGCTCTCTCACCTGTGTGTCTGTACACCTGCAGCTCTCTTACCTGTGTCTGTACTGCAGCTCTCTCACCTGTGTGTCTGTACACCTGCAGCTCTCTCACCTGTGTGTCTGTACACCTGCAGCTCTCTCACCTGTGTGTCTGTACACCTGCAGCTCTCTCACCCACCTGTGTCTGTACTGCAGCTCTCTCACCTGAGTGTCTGTTCTGCAGCTCTCTCACCCGTGTGTCTGTACACCTGCAGCTCTCTCACCTGTGTGTCTGTACCTGCAGCTCTCTCACCTGTGTGTCTGTATACCTGCAGCTCTCTCACCTGTGTGTCTGTACACCTGCAGCTCTCTCACCTGTGTGTCTGTACTCCTGCAGCTCTCTCAGCTGTGTCTGTACCTGCAGCTCTCTCACCTGTGTGTCTGTACACCTGCAGCTCTCTTACCTGTGTCTGTACTGCAGCTCTCTCACCTGTGTGTCTGTGCACCTGCAGCTCTCTCACCTGTGTCTGTACACCTGCAGCTCTCTCACCTGTGTGTCTGTACCTGCAGCTCTCTCACCTGTGTGTCTGTATACCTGCAGCTCTCTCACCTGTGTGTCTGTATACCTGCAGCTCTCTCACCTGTGTGTCTGTACACCTGCAGCTCTCTCACCTGTGTGTCTGTACTCCTGCAGCTCTCTCAGCTGTGTCTGTACCTGCAGCTCTCTCACCTGTGTGTCTGTACACCTGCAGCTCTCTTACCTGTGTCTGTACTGCAGCTCTCTCACCTGTGTGTCTGTACTGCAGCAGCTCTCTCACCTGTGTGTCTGTACACCTGCAGCTCTCTCACCTGTGTGTCTGTACACCTGCAGCTCTCTCACCTGTGTGTCTGTACACCTGCAGCTCTCTCACCTGTGTGTCTGTACACCTGCAGCTCTCTCACCCACCTGTGTCTGTACTGCAGCTCTCTCACCTGAGTGTCTGTTCTGCAGCTCTCTCACCCGTGTGTCTGTACACCTGCAGCTCTCTCACCTGTGTGTCTGTACCTGCAGCTCTCTCACCTGTGTGTCTGTATACCTGCAGCTCTCTCACCTGTGTGTCTGTACACCTGCAGCTCTCTCACCTGTGTGTCTGTACTCCTGCAGCTCTCTCAGCTGTGTCTGTACCTGCAGCTCTCTCACCTGTGTGTCTGTACACCTGCAGCTCTCTTACCTGTGTCTGTACTGCAGCTCTCTCACCTGTGTGTCTGTGCACCTGCAGCTCTCTCACCTGTGTGTCTGTACACCTGCAGCTCTCTCACCTGTGTGTCTGTACCTGCAGCTCTCTCACCTGTGTGTCTGTATACCTGCAGCTCTCTCACCTGTGTGTCTGTACACCTGCAGCTCTCTCACCTGTGTGTCTGTACTCCTGCAGCTCTCTCAGCTGTGTCTGTACCTGCAGCTCTCTCACCTGTGTGTCTGTACACCTGCAGCTCTCTTACCTGTGTCTGTACTGCAGCTCTCTCACCTGTGTGTCTGTGCACCTGCAGCTCTCTCACCTGTGTGTCTGTACACCTGCAGCTCTCTCACCTGTGTGTCTGTACACCTGCAGCTTTCTCACCTGTGTGTCTGTACACCTGCAGCTCTCTCACCTGTGTGTCTGTACTGCAGCAGCTCTCTCACCTGTGTGTCTGTACACCTGCAGCTCTCTCACCTGTGTCTGTACTGCAGCTCTCTCACCTGTGTGTCTGTACACCTGCAGCTCTCTTACCTGTGTCTGTACTGCAGCTCTCTCATCTGAGTGTGTGTACACCTGCAGCTCTCTCACCTGTGTCTGTACTGCAGCTCTCTCACCTGGGTGTCTGTACACCTGCAGCTCTCTCACCTGTGTGTCTGTGTGTCAGTGATCTGCTGCAGAATCCGCTGATCGTCCCCGTGAAGGTCCTCAGAGGTCACGTGATCACTCATGACCTAGGTGTCCTGGACGTGACATTTCACCCCACGCAGCCTTGGATCTTCTCCTCCGGAGCCGACGCCACCATCAGACTCTTCACCTAACAGCGACCCCAGGGCAGACCGGATCATCAGCCAGGTCACGACCTTTGGAGCAGGCCAGATCATGACCCCAGCTCCATTCTGGTCTCCAGCCAATCAGAGAGCTCCTTCCACGCCATGGAGCAGGTGGTGTCCTGGTCCCCTGGAGACCTACCCCAACAGGACGTGGTTGTTGGGACACTTTTGACTGGATGTTTTGCTTTTTTGTGACCTTTGACCTTAAGGCTTTATTTTTAATTAAACACAAAATTTTCCAACTCCTTTGTTTGTTTGTTTGCTGTCAGAGGACATTAACATGACAGGGGTCCTCATGATACCATTACCAAAGGGCCTTATTAACTTGTTTATTATTAAAGGGCCTCATTAGCTTGTTTGTTACCAAAGGGCCTCGTTAACTTGTTTTATAATCATAGGGTCTCATTGACTTGTTTATTATCAAAGGGCCTCATTAGCTTGTTTATTACCAAAGGGCCTTGTTAACTTGTTTTATAATCATAGGGTCTCATTGACTTGTTTATTATCAAAGGGCCTCATTAGCTTGTTTATTACCAAAGGGCCTGATTAACTTGTTTTATAATCATAGGGTCTCATTGACTTGTTTATTATCAAAGGGCCTCATTAGCTTGTTTATTACCAAAGGGCCTTGTTAACTTGTTTATAATCATAGGGTCTCATTGACTTGTTTATTATCAAAGGGCCTTGTTAAGTTGTTTTATAACCAATGGGCCTTGTTAACTTGTTTATTATCAAAGGGCCTCATTAGCTTGTTTATTACCAAAGGGCCTCGTTAACTTGTTTATTATCAAAGGGCCTCATTAGCTCGCTTATTTCCTAAGGGCCTTGTTAACTTGTTTTATAAACAAAGAGCCTTGTTAACTTTTTTTATTTCCAAAGGGCCTCGCTAACTGGTTTATTATCAAAGGGCCTCATTAGCTTGTTTATTACCAAAGGGCCTCGTTAACTTGTTTTATAATCATAGGGCCTCATTGACTTGTTTATTATCAAAGGGCCTTGTTAAGTTGTTTTATAACCAATGGGCCTTGTTAACTTGTTTATTATCAAAGGGCCTCATTAGCTTGTTTATTACCAAAGGGCCTTGTTAACTTGTTTATTATCAAAGGGCCTCATTAGCTCGCTTATTTCCTAAGGGCCTTGTTAATTTGTTTTATAAACAAAGAGCCTTGTTAACTTGTTTTATAATCATAGGGCCTCATTGACTTGTTTATTATCAAAGGGCCTTGTTAAGTTGTTTTATAACCAAAGGGCCTTGTTAATTTGTTTATTATCAAAGGGCCTCATTAGCTTGTTTATTACCAAAGGGCCTTGTTAACTTGTTTATTATCAAAGGGCCTCATTAGCTTGTTTATTACCAAAGGGCCTTGTTAACTTGTTTATTATCAAAGGGCCTCATTAGCTCGCTTATTTCCTAAGGGCCTTGTTAACTTGTTTTATAAACAAAGAGCCTTGTTAAGTTGTTTTATAATCATAGGGCCTCATTGACTTGTTTATTATCAAAGGGCCTTGTTAAGTTGTTTTATAACCAAAGGGCCTTGTTAATTTGTTTATTATCAAAGGGCCTCATTAGCTTGTTTATTACCAAAGGGCCTTGTTAACTTGTTTATTGTGAAAGGGCCTCGTTAACTTGTTTAATTTCCAAAGGGCCTTGTTCATTTGTTTATTATCAAAGGGTCTCGAGAACTTCTTTATAACCAAAGGGCCTTGATAACTTGTTTATTATCAAAGGGCCTCATTAACTTTTTTATTTCCAAAGGGCCTCGCTAACTGGTTTATTATCACAGGGCCTCGTTAACTTGATTATTATAAAAGGGCCTCGCTAACTCGTTGATTATCAAAGGGCCTCATTTAGGTTTTTATTATCAAAGGGCCTTGTTAATTTGTTCATCATCAAAGGGCCTTGCTAACTTGTTTTATTTCAAAAGGGCCTCACTAAGTTTTTTATCATCAAAGGGCCTTGTTAATTTGTTCATCATCAAAGGGCCTTGCTAACTTGTTTTATTTCCAAAGGGCCTCATGAAGTTGTTTATGATCAAAGGGCTTTGTGAACATGTTTATTATCCAAGGACCTCGTTAACTTGATTATTATCAAAGGGCCCCGTTAACTTGTTTATTATCCAAGGGCCTCGTTAACTTGATTATTATCAAAGGGCCCCGTTAACTTGTTTATTATCCAAGGGCCTCGTTATCATGTTTATCATCAAAAGGCCTCCTTCTTTCCCTGTTAGCCTGTGAGGAGGTCCAGACCATAGACATCATCTACGTAGACGCCTCACTGAGCGGGTCGGTCGTAGCTGCGATACGTCAGCGCGTCCGCCATATTGGATGTGGCAGATCTGCCCTGAAAACTAATGCAAGGAAATAGACCGAACTTCATAAAGCGCTTTTTCTCAAAGTGATTTAAGTTAATGTGTTCGTTTCACCCATTCACCCAAACACACTAATTTATTTGGTAAACAAATAGGCATTAAAAACGATGTGGGTAACTTTTAATGTGATGATTATAAATGTTTAGGTTGCACATTTCTGGTTCTTTTAAATACGTGCTATGAAAATATGTATGTTTGTCAAAGACTGCCTGTTAATTGAGTAGTGGAGAAGGGGTAGGTTTAAATAAGCTTATGCTTCATCCTACTCCTTTTCAGACATGTTGGGTTAATTGGGGGCTCGGGCTTTTGCAAATATATATATATATATATATATATATATATATATATATATATATATATATATATATATATATATATATATATATATAAGGGAAATTCATTAATTTACATCAGCATCCTGAAGCCAAAGCCACGAGCCACCTATGTTCTTCCGCGCGTTTCTTTTTTTTTTTTTTTTTTTTTTTTTTTTTTCTTTTCATCTTCCGGACAAAATTTCGGTTCGCTTCTCCTCCTAGGGCTTTGAGAAAACCCCCACAAATTATATATCAAAACGACCGGCTCGGTCCCGATCGGTGTGCTATGACTTTTATAAGAAATTCGCCAAAATTTGGCCGCGTTATTCGCGAAAAACTGCGAAAAATGTCCCATTGAAAATGAATGGGGAGACTCCATTGCCATTGTAATTTAAAAAAATTTACTCCTCCTGCGGGAATGACTGTTTTTAAATCGTCATAACTCTGTCATTTCTCACAGTACCTGAAAAAAAAATACATATTCGGAATCCCAAGACCTGTCCGACGCTCACGGTCACTTCAATTTTCACCTAGCATTTACGGTTTTCGAGTAATAAGCAGTTGTTCGACAGGCTTTCAGAGGCAGAAAATCAGACTGAGATGGAGGCTCAAAGTGCTGCACCTGGTGTCTGTGAGGGTTGGTTACCATGACAACGGAGCTCTCTCTCCCACACACAAGTGTTCTTGTCTTTGAAAGGGCGTGCGAAGCACGCATTATGTGAATGTGTGTGTGTTGATGAAGTTAAAGGGACCTCAGTACACATAGAGCTTTCACCAATAAGGTGTGCTCCCACACATCTTTTTACAGATATATGATGCCATAGACAGCCACAGGACATCTGTAGACATGTGTTTCTCAAGCATTTCATTCTGTCACTGTCCAGCTACATGCTGGTTTAGCCTGGACTTGGATTTGGGCTTGTATTGACAAGACAGACTGATAGTCAGAAGACCCTGCAATGAAACAAAAATACCCTGCATGTTTGTCTGTTGATGAAGTTAAAGGCACCTCATTTTCACACAGAACCCCCACCCATAACATGTTTGGCATGAGCTTAGACTTGAAACCAAAATGCCCTGTGGCGGCCGCCCGAGCCCCCCTCACGATTTCCGTGGAAATTGTCTAGTATTATTATTGTTGTTTCAACTCTTCTCATTAGTTTTGTTTGTTTTTTCAGTCCACTTCGTGTGATACTAGCACATGTTTGAAATAAAGCATTCATTCATTCACATTACATATTTATGACATAGGTAAGCACCTAACCAACAAATGTATTTCTCTGTTTTCACGAGTTTTTACCGCTATCAGTATATGTAACACTGTTATTGTGATGAAAAATACTGAAATATTAAAAATACATCTATCTGTGTGTGTGTGGGGGGGGGGGGGGGGTCACTTATGAACATACATACATATAGCCTTAAAATTAAGACAGTTTAGATTAGGTTAAATAGAACTTTATTTATCTCTTGGGACAACTCTTTCAGGGAAACTAAGGTTCCAGTAGCATTGTATTGTACAAAGGTATAAAAGAACACAGGATGTCTAAAAGTAAAAAAGTAAAAACAATTAGCACATATAATATATATATATATATAAAATTAAAAAAGACAAGCACGAAGCACCTGTTAACTCTACATTGTAACAATGACATTGAGTCTATAAGCAAACTGCTTAATAATTTGATATGATTGCTCTTTAATCGATCATGTATTTTTTTTTTGTTGCTTAACTTGACATTATTATTATACAATAAAATTGCATTAATAATTTAAAACTAAACTGAAAACAATGGTGCTTTCACCCTGATTATAGCCCCCATCAACAAAAATAACAGTTAATCAATATGAGCCTGTGTTTTCACTGTTATTGTCGTTGTTGTTACTCAGAGTTTTTCCACAGGACGTTTTACTTTCTGTGTCTATATCAAAAATATTTATTTGACATCCTCAGGTGAGATGGGGTTCAGAGGGTCTTCACCTGAAATTTTTAAACTTAAATAATTTCTCTCTGCTTTCTGATCACTTTTTCAGCACAATTTCATAAAAATTATGATGTAATCTTGTGATCTTTGAGGTGCTTTTTGAAATCTCATCAGTGTTTTTGAAGACCATCTCTCCTAAATAATTAATTTTCAGTTTCATGTCAGTCTTGAATCTTTTCAAAAGTATGTCAGATGAACATGTAACTCACACACACCTGAGTTTGTAGTCACTGAATGAGAATGAGGGGGAGAGAGACTGACAGCTGTCTCATCACAGCAGACATGGTCATAAAAAACAGTCTCCTGATATCTTTGTAGAAAAATCCACCCACTTCAAAAACCAGGTGCGCTGAATATACCATCTCCCCCTCGTCTTTGACAAAGCTTTATCGCCTCAGAGTTAAAAAGTTTGAAACTTCATCCCTTCACAGCAGCAGCTGATGTTTTAAAGGTAAGAGTTCATTAGATCAACAAGCCGGATAAAATGATTAAAACATCTCAGGTGAGCTCACAGCTCATAAGGACAGCAGCATCCTGCTCTTACGAGCTGCTGCAGAAACATGACACACAGACAAGACGTAGAAAACCAAGAAAGAATAATTCAATGGAAAAAAAAACTTTTTTTGCAGAAATGCTTAAATATGCAGAAACAAAGTCAATACATTAGAGTTTAATGCAGAGCAGAGAACCAGTTTTTTCTTTTCAGTCCTCTGAGTCCAGGTGAGGGCTGAAGAGCCACAGGTCGCACAGGTAGGGGTTTGGTCTCTTGGACTTCATCATGCCTGTAAGAAGAAAAAATATTTATACAGATGTTTTTTAAAATTAAGAACAAAAGAGACAGAAAACAGGTGTAAGAAATATAAAAATAAACTAGTAGCCATAATAAGAATACATAAAAAGGATATTGTAGTGATCTACTAAATAAAGAAAGAAACAATACGAAGGATACATGGAGAATATTAAACAGTGCAGTAAAAAAAAAGACAAAGTAATGTCATCTCTTCCTAATTATTTCATGAAAGAAAATGTAGATATACATGATGTTAAGAAGATAGTGAATGAGTTCAATACATTATTTGTTAATGTAGGTCCTAGTCTGGCTGTGAATATTCCAAACCTGAGCGACAATAAAGCGAGAGGAAACATAATGGATAACGAAAACAGTATTTTTCTTGGTGAAGTAGAAAAGGATGAAATACTGAACACTGAAAAAATTGTGCTAGCAAAAAATCAACTGACTGTGATGATATGGACATGTTAACTTTAAAAAATATAATAGAAAGTGTAAAAGAGCCTTTTACCTATATTTGCAACTTATTTTCTACAGGAGTGTTTCCTGAAAATATGAAAACAGCTTTACACTATATAAAAATGGTGATAAACATGTTTTCTCCAATTAAAGATCAGTATCTTTGTTTCCACAATTTTCAAAAGTACTAGAGAAATTATTTGTAAACAGACTGGACAAATTTCTTGACAGATACAACAGTTTGAGTAGTAGTCAATATGGATTCAGGACCATCACTCAACATCTATGGCACTTATGGAAATATCCACTTATGAAATATCCACTGCAATAGATAAGACAATTGTAGACCTCAAAAAGGCATTTGATACCATAGACCATACTATTCTTCTTAAAAAACTTAGCAAATACGGTATCAGAGGGATGGCACATCAATGGGTTACAAGTTATTTATTTAGTTATTGGAATTTCCCACTGTGGGACTAATAAAGGAATATCTTATCTTATCTTATCTTATTTAGAAAACAGAAATCAGTTTTTTCAAATAAATAATGTAAAATCTGAAATATGCAACTTAACATGTGGGGTGCCCCAGGGGTCAGTTCTGGGACCAAAACTGTTTATTTTGTATATAAATGATATTGTTAATGTCTCAGAACTGTTAAAATGTATTCTTTTTGCTGATGATACCACCTTTTTTCATACCCGAGAAAATATTGAATGTGTGTTGGAGGTGGTTGGAAAGAAATGAAAAAATTTAGACACTGATTTGATGTAAATAAATTATCCCTTAGTATTGAAAAACAAAGGTCATGCTATTTGGTAACAAAGGCAAAAACATTTATGTTTCAGTAAGTATAGAAGGTATTTAAATAAATAGAGTAAATAAAATAATTTTTTTAGGTGTTATTATTGATGATAATCTGACTTGGAAATCCCATATTAATGTAATAAAAGTGAAAAAAGCAAAAACGATTGCTATGTTACACAAAGGATTACTTGGATGATAAAGCTTTGTACCTTTTGTATAATTCATTGATTGTTCCATATCTGACCTACTGTGTTGACATGTGGGGAAATGCATGTAAAACTTCCATCCAGCCAATTTTCATTTTACAAAAAAGAGCCATAAGAATTATTACTGGAAGTCAATACAGAGATCCCTCGAACCCATTGTTTGTTAAATTGCAGTTGTTGAAATTAAATGAGTTAGTAGATCTCAGTATGTTCCAGATTATGTATGGCTTATAAGAAAATTTTACAACAAACTGTAAAAAGGCCGGTTGGCCTGCAGCTCTTGTTCATTTGTATTACGTGTTTAGTTAATTAATATTTGTGAGAAAGCGGCAGACTCTATAAGATTTTTCTTCATTCTGCTCCTTTTCATTCACATGTTTGAGATTTTTCTTTGTTTGTATTGAATGTTTTATACTAACAGCATAAAATCAAGACCTAACCTAAACAATCAGAAAGGGAAAAAACATGAACTGAAGGGACAGCTCCATCTGTTCTTCTGACTGTCTGAGCTGTCCTGTCAAAATCACTGCAGAGGATGAAAACCCCTCCATCTGACAGCTGTTTCCACTGCTTCCTCTGCTCCTTATCTTTGGGAGACCTACATAGCATGTGAAAAGTTAGCTGAGCAAATAACAACAATCAGAGTAGTTGATTTAGTTCAAAGTAAAGACTCCTTTGTTGTTTGGAGGCTGGTTTTTACCGCGAGAATCTACAGTATTATGCGCGGGACTTCATGGTATTAGTCACAAAGTCAGCAGTTTCTGTTCGTAAAGTGATGTTAAATGGACAAATATAACCAAAAGTATTTTTTCAGTCTTACCTGCGGAAGGTAATCCCATGAAATCTGGTTTGGACTGCACGCACAAACGAATGAGGTATCTCCTCCAGTCACTCTTGCCACATCCAATATGGCGACGACGTCGACGTATGATTCAGGGCTCAATGCGTAATGTGTACGGTCCTGACCCCGTCTGTTCTACGTTATTCATCATCAGTTCTGCGAAGCCTCAGGACTCCTCCTCCTTCAGTACGGAACCTCAGCCTCTGCTCCACTCTAGTTATGGGTCTTTGGGCGGACTGTTATAAATGTTACACCGGGACAAGGAGGAAGCGGCGGGGAATGTTTTTAGTGTGACACCAACATGAGCAGAGAAGGAAGGATCACACGGAGCAGAGAGAGCTGTGAATATACGAGCTGTTATTGGTAAATAAATATTAATGTACACATATTTAACATGTAAGCAACATTATAAACGATAATATACTCTGATTTATAAACATTGTAATATTTATACAAGCAGAGCTGTTAAAATTTTGAATGTCTGTGGTTCTGCTGTTAAAATGTCTGGTTCTGCTGTTTAAATGTCTGTGGTTCTGCTATGTGAATGTCTGTGGTTCTGCTATGTGAATGTCTGTGGTTCTGCTGTTTAAATGTCTGTGATTCTGCTGTTTGAATGTCTGTGGTTCTGCTATGTGAATGTCTGTGGTTCTGCTGTTTGAATGTCTGTGGTTCTGCTATGTGAATGTCTGTGGTTCTGCTGTTTAAATGTCTGTGGTTCTGCTATGAGAATGTCTGTGGTTCTGCTGTTTTAATGTCTGTGGTTCTGCTGTGTGAATGTCTGTGGTTCTGCTATGTGACTGTCTGTGGTTCTGCTGTTTGAATGTCTGTGGTTCTGCTGTGTGAATGTCTGTGGTTCTGCTGTTTAAATGTCTGTGGTTCTGCTGTGTGATTGTCTGTGGTTCTGCTGTTTAAATGTCTGTGGTTCTGCTATGTGAATGTCTGTGGTTCTGCTGTTTAAATGTCTGTGGTTCTGCTATGTGAATTGTCTGTGCTTCTGCTGTTTAAATGTCTGTGGTTCTGCCGTGTGAATGTCTGTGGTTCTGCTGTTTCATTGTCTGTGGTTCTGCTGTTTGAATTGTCTGTGGTTCTGCTGTGTAAATGTCTGTGGTTCTGCTATGTGAATGTCTGTGGTTCTGCTGTGTGAATGTCTGTTGTTCTGCTGTTTAAATGTCTGTGGTTCTGCTGTGTGAATGTCTGTGGTTCTGCTGTTTAAATATCTGTGGTTCTGCTGTGTGAATGTCTGTGGTTCTGCTATGTGAATGTCTGTGGTTCTGCTGTTTTAATGTCCGTGGTTCTGCTATGTGAATGTCTGTGGTTCTGCTGTTTAAATGTTTGTGGTTCTGCTGTGTGAATGTCTGTGGTTCTGCTGTGTGAATGTCTGTTGTTCTGCTATGTGAATGTCTGTGGTTCTGCTGTTTAAATGTCTGTGGTTCTGCTGTGTCAATGTCTGTGGTTCTGCTGTTTAAATGTCTGTGGTTCTGCAGTTTCATTGTCTGTGGTTCTGCTGTTTGAATTGTCTGTGGTTCTGCTGTGTAAATGTCTGTGGTTCTGCTATGTGAATGTCTGTGGTTCTGCTGTGTGAATGTCTGTTGTTCTGCTGTTTAAATGTCTGTGGTTCTGCTGTTTAAATGTCTGTGGTTCTGCTGTGTGAATGTCTGTGGTTCTGCTATGTGAATGTCTGTGGTTCTGCTGTTTTAATGTCCGTGGTTCAGCTATGTGAATGTCTGTGGTTCTGCTGTTTAAATGTCTGTGGTTCTGCTGTGTGAATGTCTGTGGTTCTGCTGTGTGAATGACTGTGGTTCTGCTATGTGAATGTCTTTGGTTCTGCTGTTTTAATGTCTGTGGTTCTGCTGTGTCAATGTCTGTGGTTCTGCTGTTTAAATTTCTGTGGTTCTGCTATGTGAATGTCTGCAGTTCTGCTGTTTTAATGTCTGTGGTTCTGCTATGTGTATGTCTGTGGTTCTGCTATTTAAATGTCTGTGGTTCTGCTATGTGAATGTCTGTGGTTCTGCTATGTGAAGTCTGTTGTTCTGCTGTTTAAATGTCTGTGGTTCTGCTGTTTAATTGTCTGTGGTTCTGCTGTTTGAATTGTCTGTGGTTCTGCTGTGTGAATGTCTGTGGTTCTGCTGTTTAAATGTTTGTGGTTCTGCTGTGTGAATGTCTGTGGTTCTGCTGTGTGAATGTCTGTGGTTCTGCTATATGAATGTCTGTGGTTCTGCTGTTTTAATGTCTGTGGTTCTGCTGTGTCAATGTCTGTGGTTCTGCTGTTTAAATGTCTGTGGTTCTGCTGTTTTAATGTCTGTGGTTCTGCTGTTTGAATTGTCTGTGGTTCTGCTGTGTAAATGTCTGTGGTTCTGCTGTGTGAATGTCTGTTAATCTGCTGTTTAAATGTCTGTGGTTCTGCTGTGTGAATGTCTGTGGTTCTGCTGTTTATATGTCTGTGGTTCTGCTGTGTGAATGTCTGTGGTTCTGCTATGTGAATGTCTGTGGTTCTGCTGTTTTAATGTCCGTGGTTCAGCTATGTGAATGTCTGTGGTTCTGCTGTTTAAATGTCTGTGGTTCTGCTGTGTGAATGTCTGTGGTTCTGCTGTGTGAATGTCTGTGGTTCTGCTATGTGAATGTCTGTGGTTCTGCTGTTTTAATGTCTGTGGTTCTGCTGTTTTAATGTCTGTGGTTCTGCTGTGTCAATGTCTGTGGTTCTGCTGTTTAAATGTCTGTGGTTCTGCTATGTGAATGTCTGCAGTTCTGCTGTTTTAATGTCTGTGATTCTGCTATGTGTATGTCTGTGGTTCTGCTATTTAAATGTCTGTGGTTCTGCTGTGTAAATGTCTGTGGTTCTGCTATGTGAATGTCTGTGGTTCTGCTGTTTTAATGTCCGTGGTTCTGCTATGTGAATGTCTGTGGTTCTGCTGTGTGAATGTCTGTGGTTCTGCTATGTGAACGTCTGTGGTTCTGCTGTTTGAATGTCTGTGGTTCTGCTGTGTGAATGTCTGTGGTTCTGCTGTTTGAATGTCTGTGGTTCTGCTGTGTGATTGTCTATGGTTCTGCTGTTTAAATGTCTGTGGTTCTGCTATGTGAATGTCTGTGGTTCTGCTATGTAAATGTACGGGTTTTGCTATGTGAATGTCTGTGGTTCTGCTATGTAAATGTCCGGGTTTTGCTATGTGAATGTCTGTGGTTCTGCTGTTTAAATGTCTGTGGTTCTGCTGTGTGAATGTCTGTGGTTCTGCTATGTGAATATCTGTGGTTCTGCTATGTGAATGTCTGTGGTTCTGCTGTTTGAATGTCTGTGGTTCTGCTATGTGAATGTCCGTGGTTCTGCTGTTTGAATGTCTGTGGTTCTGCTATGTGAATTTCTGTGGTTCTGCTGTTTAAATGTCTGTGATTCTGCTATGTGAATGTCTGTGGTTCTGCTGTGTAAATGTCTTTGGTTTTGCTATGTGAATGTCTGTGGTTCTGCTGTGTGAATGTCTGTTTTTCTGCTGTTTAAATGTCTGTGGTTCTGCTGTTTGAATGTCTATGGTTCTGCTATATGAATGTCTGTGGTTCTGCTATGTGTATGTCTGTGGTTCTGCTGTTTAAATGTCTGTGGTTCTGCTGTGTGAATGTCTTTGGTTCTGTTGTTTAAATGTCTGTGGTTCTGCTATGTGAATGTCCGTGGTTCTGCTGTTTGAATGTCTGTGGTTCTGCTATGTGAATTTCTGTGGTTCTGCTGTTTAAATGTCTGTGATTCTGCTATGTGAATGTCTGTGGTTCTGCTGTGTAAATGTCTTTGGTTTTGCTATGTGAATGTCTGTGGTTCTGCTGTGTGAATGTCTGTTTTTCTGCTGTTTAAATGTCTGTGGTTCTGCTGTTTGAATGTCTGTGGTTCTGCTATATGAATGTCTGTGGTTCTGCTATGTGAATGTCTGTGGTTCTGCTGTTTAAATGTCTGTGGTTCTGCTGTGTGAATGTCTTTGGTTCTGTTGTTTAAATGTCTGTGATTCTGCTATGTGAATGTCTGTGGTTCTGCTATGTAAATGTCTGTGGTTCTGCTTTGTAAATGTCTGTGGTTCTGCTATGTGACTGTCTTTGGTTCTGCTGTTTAAATTTTTGTGGTTCTGCTGTTTGACTGGGTTCTCCGCCTCCTCCTGCAGTGAAGAAAATGTCTGGAAACTCTGTGATTATGTTCAAAGGGACCAAACAGCACCACTTGAAGAACTGTTTGTGATCTTCATCTCCAACGACAACAGAATGGTGAGAATATAAAGAACATGAGCTCAAGAACATCAACCATCTGTTTCATATCTATCATTGTGGGAAAATCTACAAATACTTACAACCAGGATCGAGAACTTGAGCCTTTATTCTCTGGTTGATGTTTTGGGTTGTTCTCTGCATCCTCAGGTTCACTGTAAAGGTTCTTACCCATGACCTTCATGTTTCAGGGGCCTTGACCTCTGTCTGACAGGTTCCCCTCAAAATGCTCACTCATTTATGCAGTGGTAACCGTTCTCTCTCTGCCTGCCTCTCCCTTACTGATGATCTTATATTGTTCAAGGTTCCTCAAGAAGCTTAAAAAATGTTTTTCTTATTCTGTGATTTGTTCTGGGAAGAAGCCTCATATTGGTCATTGTCTGTGGCCTCCTAAGGAGTAAGGCTGGCCCTGGTTCTTGGTTCTCCGTACCTTCTCTCTTGTTCTCCTTGTGTCTGACTTGCATGTTTTTGTGTGTTCCTCTGAGGTTCCTCTGTGGAAGCAGAGGTCTGGTCATGGGGATCAGCCAGTGGTCTGGGTGAGAAATCTTTTTCTTCTTCTTCTTCTGTTTGATTGGCGGTTCGCAAACAACTTTTAGGTGCATACTGCCACCTACTGTACAGGAGTGTGTAGTATCACTCTTTTCAAAACATTGCTTGTCTTTATTCCATCTCTAAGAAATGTTCCTCAGTGTTCCTCTTTTGATCTGATAACTCTGTGTAAAATGTCTTTGATGACATCACTGATGATGTCACTGTGTTTCAGGATTACCATGTCATCCTCCTGCACCGCCCCCTTCAGTCTGACGCTCAGATCTATGACCTCGACTCAGAGCTCTCATTTCCCTGCAGCCTTCATCTGTATGCAAGCCAGGCACTCCGGTCAGACCGCAACATAAGCCCCGCCTACCACAGGTAACACCAACATAAGCCCCGCCTACCACAGGTAACACCAACATAAACCCCGCCTACTAGAGGCTACATCAATGTAGGTCCCGCCTGCCACATGTAACAATCAAACCTTTAAATACTCAAATACTCTAAGAGATGGAATAAAGACAAGCAATGTTTTGAGAAGCGTGATACTACAAACTCCTGTACAGTAGGTGGTGGTATGCACCTAAAGGTTGTTTGCGAACCTGCCAATCAAACAGAAGAAGAAGAAGTAACACCAACATTAACCCCACCTACCACACTTACATAAACCCCCCCCCTCTCACAGGTAACACCAGCAGAAGCCCCGCCCACTGCACCAACATAAACCCCATTGGTCAGTGTCTGTGTTTGTTCTACAGGAAGTTGCGTGTGGTCCCTGCTGACTGTTTCCTGCTGACTTTTGCGTCTGATCGTTCTCACATGAAGAATCCTGATGGATCTTGGAAGATGCCTCCCCCCCCCCTACCCCCCCATACACACCAAAGGTAACATGAATTTAGTCCAGTCTGGTATATTCTGGATCAGTCCAGTCTGATTTAGTCCAGTCTGGTTTATTCTGGATCAGTCCAGTCTGATTTAGTCCAGTCTGGTATATTCTGGATCAGTCCAGTCTGATTTAGTCCAGTCTGGTTTATTCTGGATTAGTCTGATTAGTCCAGCCTGGATCAGTCTGGATCAGTCCAGTCTGATTTAGTCCAGTCTGGATCAATGAGGGCTACCTCTTTTGGCAGTAGCACAGAGGTCCATAAGCAGAGTCCTGAGTCCAGTCTTTTTAACAGCAGTTACTCCTCCATAAATGTGGACTGTGACCCCATGATGACCTCACTGTGACCTCATAATGACCTCACTGTGACCTCACTGTGAATGTAATGACCTCACTGTGACCTCACTGTGTTTCCTCCTCAGAGTGTCACATGAACCTGGATGACTTCATCAGCATGACCCCGGAGGTGGGCTGGGGGTCGGTGCACAGCCTGGAGGACTTCCTGCAGAGATACTTAGGAGACACCTTATCATCCTCATCTTCCTCATGATGACCTTCAGGACCACCTTGACCTCTCTAAGACACTTTGACCTGTGGAATCTGATTTTAATGTATACTATGAACACCTGTGGCAGGTAGTTCATCTGCCCACCTGGATCCTCTTGTCTTTGGTTCGATTTCTGTGAAGGGCATGACCAGAGACTTTTTTCTAAATTCAATCTGTGACCCCATTTACATTTCAGGTCACGTGGGGCGTTCAGGTGCTCTGGACCTCAGGGGGCTGAAGGTGTGTAGATGTTCTGGACCTCAGGAGGTGTTCTGTATCTGTCCTGGTCCTCTTGTGGTCTCGTGTGGATCTCTGTGTTTGTAAAGGTCTGCTGCTCTTATACGAGTGTTTGGACCTTGCCTCTCTTCTTGGACCTTCTTGTAGTCTTCTTTCTGTCACAGGAAACTGTTGTGTCCTTCTTACATTTGATTACATTTTGTTTTTATGATATGGAATAAAAATTGCTAAAAAAAAAACTTTTTTGTCACCAAATGCCACTTAGAATTGTTATCAATAATGATAATGTTCAGGAGGTCAAAGGTCAAACCCAGTCACAGATGAATTCTGGGTTCCATTTATCCAAAGGTGAACCCACAGAGAACCGGCTGATGGAGAACCTTGCAGAAAACTTCTCAGACCATGTGGAAGAGAAGAAGCAGACCAGCCCGATGACAAAGAGGTGAGCTGCTATCAGGGGAGTGCGGGAGAGGTTGGCACGCTATCGCGCCCCAAAAAGAGACTTTGTTCTCTACTGTGGGCTTTTTAAATACCCATAAAGGTTTGTAAACGTTCTTTCTCCTCTTCAGTAAACCAGTTGGTGTTGTGTTTCATGTTGTTGGAGAGCCTGATCAGTCTCCTATAAACAAGCTCCAGCTCGTAAGGATGGAGGGAAACTCGGTTCCTCAGTGAAGCAAGGGTGAAGAACCGGTCTTCTCTGGGTGTTGTCTTTCAGGGGCGGTCACCTCAGTATCCTATTTGACTTCACCAGTCTCACAGGACTTGGTCCTAAGTTTTTGAGATGGTACTAGGGCTGGCACCAGATAATCCTGACACTCTGCAGATCAGAACACCAGCTGCAGCTGCGGGGGATTTTGGTACATGTTTTGGTGTTACCCTCATGGTCAATTGTTTCATTCCATGAAAACACGAGCTGGACCTCGTCATGGAGACTGATCCGGTTCTCTGACGAGACCAAACACAGAACCAGCTGTCATGATAACAGCCAAGGAACAATCAACAGAATCACGCTCTGAACATTTTGACTCTGCTCTCCATATTTGTCTTTTTTCTCAACTTTTGTTTTCTGGAACATTTTCTCCATAATTTTGCCAACATGCATAAATAGAGTCCTGTGGCACGCCCTCCTGCCTGACCCCTGACCTTTCTTCTTTGTTATAGGGGAGTGGGGCTGTCTTCAAACAAAAACTAAAAAACAACAACACACCAGGGGGGTATTCCACGAAGCTGTCTAAAAAAAGCTGGGCTATCGCCGGTAAGCGTGGCTTGAATAAGCGGCCACTTTAATCTCAGCTGCAACTCGTTCAACTAACGAGGCTCGGCTGTTTTTCAGAGACGCTTATTCTTGCCCGGCTGATCCAAGCTGTGGCTAAGCACGCGTCCAGGGGAGATAAAACTCCTCATGGAGTTGTATGAGGACTACAAGGGGAAAATCACCAAAAAGGGCAACACGGTTGCAATTAATAAAGCCAGAGATGCTGCCTGGCAAAGCATTTTGACCAATTAAATGCGTAAATATTTTTTTTATTTATTTTTTTTTTTTTTTAGTGAAGCACTTAGCCTATGTGTACACACGCACACATATCTGAAAATTTAGATTTTTAGAGGGCATGTTTTTGAACACTTATTAGGGGTAACCCACAACTGCAATGATTGTCTATTTAATCTGTAATGTTTTAGTGGGTAAAACAGTCTTAACTTTGTTTTTGTTGCATTTTAACAGGAGCAATTTAAACAGCCAAAAAAGGACGGGGCAGCAGGTCAAGATTAAATTCAATAATATTTTACAAAGGGGTAAGTTGCCTCTTTTCACATGTGAAATTCGTCAACAGCACCAGAGCTGCTAATAGCCTGTGTGTAATTGCAGCTACCAAAAAAAAAGCTGAGGCCACTGCCACAGGCGGAGGTCCTCAACCAGAGAGCCTCACCCCAGCAGAGGAGCGGCCCCTGGTGGAGGGAATAGAGGAGGGGACATCCCCTGAGCAGAGGAGACGTGAAAAGCACAGCTTACTGCAACTCATCACCCCGCACTCTAACCACTCACCCACTTACTTTCTTGATTGGGAAGAGAAAAGTGTAGTATCTGACATGTCTTGTTCACGGTTATTCCAGTGTTGTTAAAAATAGGTCTCAATTTATGTTTCCGGACAAGAACATCATGCATTACAGATCGAGATTAATTTAATGTGAGACATGCAGTTCACAAGGTGTCTTTCAGCCAGACCGTAAGCCTGCCCGGGACCAGGCTTGTCGCGCTGGCTGATTTACCATGGTGACTAAGCCACGCTAGCCCCGTAGCCTCGTTAGTGGAACTGAACTCTCACTAAAGTTAGCGAGGCTAAAAAAGCCAGGCTTTGAGCTAAGCCAGCTTTGTGGAATACCCCCCTGGCTAAATTCCAGGATTTATTTAATCTCATCCCTTTTCTCAGTCAGCAGTCCCCACAAACAGAAACCAATATTTATTCCACTGCCCACCACACATCGTTATCACATTCAACAAGACCCACTGTCATTATTTAAACATTTGTGATCATTTATTCAGTCAGTCATGAAATAACCACTTAAAGCCGTGTGTGTGTAGATTAAACATGACTGGGCCAAAGCTGACATGCAGCAGGTGCCATTGAGGGTGATTTTGTGAATAGGAAATCCTTTCACAGCATTAATGTTCATGTGAACATGACTTTTTGATATTGTTATTTAATGAACACTGTGCACTCCTTGTGATGTACATTGATTGGTTTAATAGTCTACATCTTACAGTTTCAGGTGCAGACTGCCTGATCAGCAATGTTGTGGCAAACC
This sequence comes from Cetoscarus ocellatus, assembly GCA_037902135.1. NCBI lineage: Eukaryota > Metazoa > Chordata > Actinopteri > Labriformes > Labridae > Cetoscarus > Cetoscarus ocellatus. The sequence goes on from JBAMNC010000064.1 coordinate 44,120, forward strand.
GACCTCTGACCTCTGACCTCTGCAATCTACCAGCACCTATCACAAGGTGAGCCACACAGCCTCTATTGATAACCACTTTAACATCATGGCTGTGTGAAGACTGTCTCTGTTTCTGAGGTTATGATGATGATATTTTGTTTTCACAGGTGAATTCTCAGGTGTGTTACTGGGGGACAGAGCGTATGCCTGCCAGCCTTTTCTCCTCACACCGTTTACAGACCCTCAGGGGGGGCACAGCAGCCATACAACCATGCCCATGACAGGACAGGGGCCCGAATAGAAATGACCTTTGGCCTCCTAAAGGCACGCTCTCACTGTCTCCAAAACCTGTGGGTCAGTCCAGACAGGGCATGTACATCCCTGTGGCCTGTGATGACCTCTACAAAGTGTCCTGCCTGAGGAGGCAGAGACCCCCAGAGTGTCCTCACACATAGACGACAGTGTCCGGCTGGTCAGAGACCACTACGTCTTAAATTTTTTTAGTAATGCATGCTGTAAATGTAAGTTAAATATGACCTGCAATGGCAGACAAATGTGTTTAATTTTAAATTATTTTGTCCTGTTATGATGTTTGTGCTGTTCACAGGCCTGCAGAGAGGCTGCTGCATCATTCATGTCTGTTCATCTGTTGTGTTTGGATTTGTCCTGCAGTTATCTCAGTGTGCAGACATGTGGGCTGGATTATATACAGACCTTTGAATGCGCATTTATTCTTGTGTTTTATAATATGCTTTGATTCTGTGCTTTCTGTCTTGTTGAGCACTGTGTGACCTCAGTATTAAAGGAGCTGATGGTTTACCTGCTCTGATTTATCCTTATTCAATAAAAAAACACCATCTGACTACCTGACTTTTATTTTAACTAACATGGGATGTGCCTTTTATTTATGTTCTATGGATAACTTATCTAATGATTGCAAAATCATATAAAATCATAATTTTATCTAAAGTCACTGCAATAAATGATCACAAATGTTTAAATAATGACAGTGGGTCTTCATGAATGTGATAACTATGTGTGGTGGGCAGTGGAATAAATATTGGTTTCTGTTTGTGGGGACTGCTGACTGAGAAAAGGGATGAGATTAAATAAATCCTGGAACTTAGCCTGGTCTGGAGCAGGCTAGCTCCACAGAAGAAATCTCCATGGTAACATATCAAAACATGTCCCACTTCCCCCATCCCACTTTTGTGCAACCACATCATGGATTAGTTGATCCAGGATAACCAAGATATCCCAGCTTAATCCCTTATCTTGGTTTTGTGTAACAGGCCCCTGCACAACAACATAATAACACACCAGTACAACAAAACAGCACAACAGCACAACAACAAAACAACACACTAGCACTATAACAAGGAGGTTTTTCCCTTAGTTTGTCCGTCCTTGTTCGAGACAGTCAATATATCTTTATCAACGGGTTACGTGCCACAGTCTTTCAAAGTAGTTGCAATCAAACCTCTTCTTACAGGCTAACTACAGGCCTATATCAAACCCTTGTTTTACTTCAAAGATCCTGGAGAAAGTAGTGGCTAATCAGCTATGTGACTTCCTTCAAAACAACAGCCTTTTTGAGGACTTTCAGTCAGGATTTAGAGCTCATCACAGCACAGAGACTGCTCTAGTTAAAGTAACTAACGATCTACTCTCAGCTTCAGATGAGGGACTTCTCTCAGTGCTTGTTTTGTTAGATCTTGGTGCAGCTTTTGACACCACTGATCATGATGTTCTTATACAGAGATTAGAGGAATTACTCGGGATTACTGCCCTAAATTGGTTTAAGTCCTGCTTATTTGATAGATACCGGTTTTTACACGCGAACAATAAGTCTTCTGTATACACTAAAGTAAGTTACAGAGTTCCTCGAGGCTCTGTGCTAGATCCAATTCTCTTCTCCATATATATGCTTCCCCTCGGTGAAATCATGAGGAAATACTCTGTTAATTTTCATTGTTGGCTGATGATACTCAACTGTATGTATCAATGAAGCCAGGTGAGACAAATCAGTTATCTAAACTAGAAGTGTGTCTGAAGGACATTAGGACCTGGATGACCAGAAATTTTCTTCTTCTTAACTCAGACAGAGGTCAGAGGTCATTGTGCTGGGCCCATGACACCTTAGAGAAACCTTTTCTGATGACTTAACTGCCCTAGATGGTATTAGCCTGGCACCAAGCACAGCTGTTAGAAATCTTGGGGTTCTATTTGATCAGGATTTATCCTTCAACTCTCACATAAATCAAAGTTCAAGAACAGCTGTCGTGGAAGTTTTCCCGTTTCTAGTGAACAAATGAAATAGAGACTTCTGTCGGCCGACAAGAGTTTTATTTTTCTTTGCAAAGAAGGCCATTCAACACATCAGCAATCAAGACAGTGTAGAATGGACCCCGAGCACCCAAAGCTTTCAGTATTTAAACATTTTGGAAACGCCACCTAAGGTGGGCTTCACACCTTTCTGTCTGCTAAAACAGGAACATCAAAGAGGCTTAGTGGAAGGTGGGGTAGGGGCAGGTGAGAAGTTTAGAGAGGAGGGGGTAAGGTGGAAAAACAAAAGGATTTTAAAAACAAAGGGATAGGAGACAAAAGGATTTTAAAATAAAAATAAGTCTGGGTGGGGGACAGGTTTCTGAAAAGGTGAGGAACTGAAAGGATTTTAAAATCAAAGAAGTTTGGTTTTGACGAGTTTAAGAAGAAGAGAAGAGGGGATGGGGGTAAGGTGGGAAAATAAAATGATTAAAAGAAGTCTGGGTGGGAGACACGTTAAAGAAAAGAAAGCTCAAGTTAAAGAAAAGAAAGCTATCTACTTTAAGAAGAAGCAGAAGTACAATTTACCATTACACAGCCTTTTTTCATCTTCATAACATCACTAAAATCAGGCCTATCCTGTCTCAGAGCGATGCTGAAAAGCTAGTCCATGCTTTTGTTACCTCTAGACTGGACTATTGTAATTCTCTTCTTTCAGGCTGTCCCAGTAAGTCGCTTAAGACGCTTCAGCTGGTTCAAAATGCTGCAGCACGTGTACTGACTAGAACTAGGAGAAGAGACCACATTACTCCTGTATTAGCCTCTCTGCATTGGCTTCAATAAAACTAGAATAGAATTCAAGATTCTTCTTCTCATATATAAAGCTCTCAGTGGACAGGCACCAGTTTATCTCAAAGAGCTTGTAGTGCCGTACAACCCCTCTAGAACATTACGCTCCCAAAATGCTGGCCTGCTCGTGGTCCCATCAGTCTCTAGAAGTAGTCTGGGAGGTAGAGCCTTCAGTTATCAGGCTCCTCTTCTCTGGAACCATTTACCGACCACGGTTCAGGAGGCAGACACCCTCTCTACCTTCCCCCTCTCTCTCACACTCTCTCTCCATATCTGCCTCTGCCCCTTTCTGTTTGCTCCTGTACTCGTCTCTGGCTCTGGTCTTGTAGATGGTCTGGGATCCTTGGTGTAGACTGCCTGCTGCTGTGGAGTCATGAAGCCTCAATAACTACAATTACAGACATAACACATAGTTGGCCATCTCATTCCAGTTCATAATCATTATAGCTGTTAATATAGACATTAGCATGATATCTCTATCCATGGTTGATTATACATCCATAGTAACTATCTCTAGCACCATACAGACATGAGGTTCCTCTTGAAAATGAGATGTCACATCTCAAGAGGCCTACCTTTAATACATTTATACTTAACCGAGACAAATATGGTAGGGGCACATTTGTGGCCTGGGCACCCACGAGTTTGTCACAACCATAAATTCTTATTTTCAGTCCTTTATCAGCTGAAAATACATCACCTATAAATTCTCATTTTGATGCTGCTGTATTATTCAATGTTTTTTTTTTTTTGAACAAGGTTTATTTAATTTTTATCAATATATTTCCAGCAATTCACAATAATGCAACAGAGTTACAATAACATTAAGTGAAAAAGTGAGAACATCAACAACACATAACAAGTGCTTTGGGGCCTAAAGCAGCACATCTCACACTTCAGGGCAGAAACAGCATTTAAATACACAAAAAAGAGCATTGATATATGGACTGGAGGGACATTTCAAAGATCTTTCCAGTTGTTTCTTGTATTATTCAATGTTAATTGAATTTGAATTTAATGTTCATGATTATTAGGGATTATACTTCTATGAAAACTATCACTACAATCATACAGACATGAGGACTCTCCTGAAAACCAGATGTAGCATCTCAAGAGGCTAACCTCGAATAAATTTATATTCAGCAGAGACAAATATGATGAAGACAGGTCTATGATTGGTTCTTGGATCTGTCAGTAGCTTTAGTTCTTACATTAGTCCACTTGTCTCCACTTACCTCCCTCCCTTTGCCCACACACCCAACCCAGCATCGTGTGGATTTGCTGTTCATCATGAGACTGGGATCCACATTCAAGACTTCCTGCTGCTAAACAGAGGGTTTTTTCTTGATGTGATGGAGGGATTCATGATTGGCTATTGGATTCATGTTGGTTGTTGGATGTATATATTTGTATATATATATATATATATATGTTTATATGTGTATTTATATATGTATGTATGTGTATCCATAACCTGAAGAGTTTGTCTTCAGCCTGCTCTATTGTAAAATGTAAAATGAGATAACACTTGTTGAATTGGCACTAGACAAATAAAGATTGATTGATTGATAACACACCAGCACACTGACAATTAGCAGTTTTAACTGTCCTGCTGTAGCTGCTCCACCACCCTGATACTCTGATACATCTGATCTGGGCCAGCAGATGGACCTTTTGGGGGGGGTACCTAAACAAAGGGAACAGCCGTCCAGCTGTTCTCAGTGCCCCCCTCCTCTGCCTGTAAATCCAAGATATCAGCAGACTTGTTTTGAATTTAAAGTGCGGATATGAGGCTAAAGCTTCCAGCTCACTGTGTTGATTTACTTTATAGACACCCGGTGATTAAACAGTGACGGGAGAGACGTCTTTGGCGTCATTTTAGTACACGAAGGGGCGGAGCTTACACACAGACGCACGCTCACACAGAGCCTGCGGACTGTTGTTGTTAAGCTGGAGCGTTAGCAGCTAACGGCTAACAGCTAACATCAGAGAAAATGACGCCGCGTTAGCACTTAAATCGCCTAGTTTCGTTAGTTCGGGTCAGCTCGGTTTAACCCGGGTTACCTGCATGGCACGAGCGCTAATGTCCTCGATGAAGAGGACAATGTAAGGCCAGCTAGCCTTGTTTAGCATCGTTAGCATCTTGATGGTATACCCTCAGTGTTGTAGCTGTTAGCCCCGTTAGCTTAGCTCCGGGGTATTTTACCGATAATGGAGTGACGCTAGCTTAAAGCCGTGAAGCTGGACAACTGCCGCGGTGTCGTATAGTCACGTTAGTGTTTCTGATGACAGTTAATTAGGATACGAAAAATTATGATGCAATTAAATTAGCTAACAGCTAACGAACATTAGCTGTTAGCATCTTGGACCCTTTGTTTGCACCAGACTGTTAGCTTGGCTCAGTTTGCATCGTCAGCAGGATGAACGGTGATTGGACGGCTAGGCTTCTGGTATTCTTAAAAAAGGGCTGGTTTAGCTGATACTAGGCTAACGGGGCTCACTGTAATAGGGGTTTAGATGATGCTGGGCTAACGGTGCTAATAGTTACTTTGGTGTAGTTGATGCTAAGCTAGCAGACCGTCCCTTAATGCATTTGCAGCTGATGCTAAGCTAAGAAACTTCACGGTTTAGTACTCTGATTGGCTGATATGCAGCGATTAGCTGATCCAGGTGTGCCCTGACCTTCATTACCATCATCATCATGGCCGTTAGATCAGCTATCCTGTACCTGCTGGTCCTCACAGGTGAGTCCGGTCCTTGTGTTCCTCCTGTAAGTGGTCTTCGGGGTTTGGTAGACCCTCGTTGTACTGATGGAGGACCTTCACACTCTGGCTTCATCTCCACGTCTCTAAAATGTACATGTGTCAGTAACTGTAACTGCCTTATCCTCCCCCTCTGGCTCTGTGTTCTCCATGTGAGCAACTGGGTGTCCAGCTGGTCACCTGAAGCTCTTGGCCTTCCTGGAGACTTCCTGTGAGCTCAGAGGAAATTTCACCAGCTTTTCAACTCTAATCATTTCACGTCAAAAGTCTGTCATACACAGTGCTGATGTTGTTGACAGGTGTCCTCTTATTTTCTCAGTTTGAGTCTTAAATAGGTCTGAAATAATTTTAAATACATGTTCAGAGAGTGTGCAGGAGCCCTGCTACAGCAGAATTAAAATCCTCAATCTTTCATTAATGTTAGAAAGCTGCCGTAAAAAACTGCATCGTCACAAACAAAATCAACTGACAGGTAGGTGACCTCGATACTACAACAGAAGGACATCAAAACATAGACAGGCACTGCTCAGGTGTTCTGTTACCTCTCATGCACAGCCAGGCAGGGAACTGAGCTGACATGGGCTGGACCACTTTCGTGGGGTCAGGGTTAAGTCTGGACCTCTGTGTGGGGTCGGGGTTGAGCCTGGGCTTCTGCGTGGGGTGGTAGTATCAGTGATTATTAATTGTCTGATCTCAGGATGCTGTGACATCCATTAACGTTTCTCTAACGTCTCTTCTCTTTCCCAGGATGCATTGCTGCATCTCAGAGGAATGATAACGTTTATGTGTCGGGGATTTCAAACGGTGAGGTCACAGTCGCTAACTCCATAACATGAATAAACTGTAAACAGAACCACAGCGACCATCTGACCCCCCCTCCCCCCCCCCTCTCTGCAGCTTGTGGCGAGGGGGCGGAGCTCCTTCGAGCGTCCAGCGGTGTCATCACGAGCCCCGGCTGGCCCTTTCAGTACCCGTCCAGACTGAACTGCAGCTGGAACATCAGAGCCCGACCTGGAGACACCATCACCATCAGGTAACCGCCTAGGGTTAGGATCACACACAGGTCGATGACATCACACACAGGTCAATGACATCACACACAGGTCGATGACATCACACACTCATTAATTCAGTCATGGCCTTTTTTCCAAAACAGTGGGGACATTGGTAACATGTTAAACCAGAGGGTGAAGAGCTGAGCACCAAGACAGCACACCAAACTCCTCTTCGTCCTGTTAAACCTGGAGTCAGAAACATGTTTCATAAAAGCTGGGACAGGAACCTCTGTCCCACTTGGTCTGCTCTTTCTCCAGGAGGTCAGGTAGCTGACCCCAGACTTACTCTGCAGGAGTTTTGAAGAGTGTCTCACAGCAGAGATCTGACCAAAGTAAAGCCAACAGAACGAGCACCGAGGTTCCTCCAGGGTCTAACGCTGTTCTCTGGTTCTTAAGTTTTCAGGACTTTGAGCTACAGGGTTCCCATCGCTGCTCTTCAGACTGGATGTCCATCAGCAGCTACAGGAGCCTGGATGGACTGAGAGTCTGCGGCTCCTCACTGCCTCCACCCTACATCTCCACCCAAGACCATGTGTGGATCCACTTCCACTCCGACGACAGTCTGACGGGGAAAGGCTTCAGGCTGTCCTACATCACAGGTAAGAACCTAAACAGGTTTAAGGCTTCAGGCTGGCCTCTATCTGTGGTGTTTGAGAAGCCCTAGATGGGTGTAGTTCAAAAACAGAAATGATAAATAAATCTAGAGTCCTTCAAAGGTCTCTGAGGGGACCTTCATGGTCTCTCGGTTGTTGGACTCACATGCATAGCTTAGGTTTGCGCTCGTCTGCCCAAACAGGATCTGGAGATCCTGCACTGATGAGGAGGTGTTAGATTGTTGATTCAGTGCACAAACATGTCCTGAGCTGTTAGGGTTCCTTGCTCAAGGGTACCTCAGCAGTGGCCCTTTAGCTACCAGACCAGATTTCAGACTTGGTCTGATCAGGATATGACCTGAGAACCCTTCAGGGCCCAGCCCAGGTCCTTACAGATGGATCCACTGGAGCTGAAACCACCCCAGTCCAGAGAGCAGATACTGTAGTCTATCTGAGCCAGAGGGTTTGGGATGTGATCCTGCTGTGTTTCAGGCTCTGAACCTACAATCAGCTGCTTACATCATGGTACAACTCTGGCCCTCCCAACAATCACAACAATCAGCTGATTCAGTCTGTTACATCACAGTCTGGTGCAAAGGGGGGGGGAAGTAATCCTGGATTATGGACTGGAGTAAATCCTGTTCCCTCTGAGACCTGACAGGACTGAAGCAGCAGCCTCCTGGAGCAGTAATCTGCACCACCCTCACTATCACACCATTCTCAACCCATCATCCTTCCCCAGGCTGGAGCCAATCACAGCCGCCACTGAGGCGGGGCTTAGGCTGGGCTGGTCTTCTCTGCAGGCACCAAGACCACACCTTTGGGTCCTCATAGTTTTTAAAATAAAAGCCTTAGTGTGTAGGTCATACCTGATGGAGCTGTGTTTGGTGTTGTAGGTAAGGCGGAGGCGTCCGGCTGTGAGGTGGATCAGTTCCACTGCTCTAACGGGAAGTGCGTCCCTGATTGGTGGCGCTGTAACTCTATGGATGAGTGTGGAGATAACTCGGACGAGGAGCTCTGCGTGGACTCTCCGTTCTCCTTCCAGCCCTGCAGTCTGAACCAGTTCCCCTGCCTGTCCCGCTACACCCGGATCTACACCTGTCTGCCCCACAGTCTGCGCTGTGACGGCAGCATTGACTGCCAGGTAACACTTCTGCTCACTTCCTGTTTCCTGTTTACCGCTCTTCACGCTTGTCCTCCTGTTTGTCCTCAAGATTGTTCTCACAAATGTCCTCCTGTTTGTCCTCACGATTGTCCTCACGATTGTCCTCACAATTGTCCTCACGATTGTCCTCATGTTTGTCCTCACGTTTGCCCTCATGTTTGTCCTCACAAATGTCCTCCTGTTTGTCCTCACAATTGTCCTCACAATTGTCCTCCTTTTTGTCCTCACAATTGTCCTCCTTTTTGTCCTCACAATTGTCCTCACGTTTGTCCTCACGTTTGTCCTCCCGAATGTCCTCCTGTTTGTCCTCACGATTGTCCTTAGATTGTCCTCCTGTTTGTCCTCCTGTTCATCCTCACGATTGTCCTCCTGTTTGTCCTCACTCTTGTCCTCCTCTTTGTCCTCACGATTGTCCTCACGATTGTCCTCATGTTTGTCCTCATGTTTGTCCTCATGATTGTCGTCACTCTTGTCCTCTTGTTTGTCTTCATGTTTGTCCTTATGATTGTCGTCACTCTTGTCCTCTTGTTTGTCCTCCTATAGGACCTCGGTGATGAGATTGACTGTGATGTTCCTACTTGTGGTGAACTCCTGAGGAACTTCTACGGCTCCTTCAGTTCTCCAAACTACCCAGACTTTTACCCTCCAGGGAGTAACTGCACCTGGCTGATAGACACCGGGGACCACAGGAAGGTAGAGAAACCTCACCTGGTTAGAGAGTGGAGGTCAAAGGTCAAAGACACTACTCTGATAACTCCTCTCTGGCTCCCCCTTCAGGTCATCCTGAGGTTCACAGACTTCAAACTCGATGGGACAGGTTATGGGGACTATGTGAAGGTCTACGACGGCCTGGAGGAGAACCCTCGTCGTCTCTTAAGAGTGCTGACCGCCTTTGACTCCAGGGCGCCGGTCGCCGTGGTTTCATCATCGGGTCAGCTCCGAGTTCACTTCTATGCAGACAAGATCAACGCCGCCAGAGGCTTTAACGTCACCTACCAGGTGAGATTTGACCCTTGACCCCTGGTTCAGGGTGAGGTCCTGATTCGGGGTGTTGCTCCTAGGCCTTCACCCAGCAGAGACCACAGGGCAGGTGGATGTAGGGGTGCTCCTGAGCGTGGGTTCAACATCAGCACTGCCCCATATCCACAGGTGATGGAGTCCTGATCAGGTATCAGGTTCAGGTCTTCCTCTGCCGGGGCACACCTTGGTCTGCAGGGTCAGGGAAGAGCTGACCCCACAGGAACCAAAGGCTGCAGGTTGCCCATGTGCAGGTACATGTCTTGAGTTCATACCTGTGTTTGTGTTCTCAGGTGGACGGGTTCTGCCTGCCATGGGAGGTTCCCTGTGGGGGTAACTGGGGCTGCTACACGGAGCAGCAGCGCTGTGACGGGTACTGGCACTGCCCGAACGGACGGGACGAGCTGAACTGTTCTTCATGTCAGGAGGACGAGTTCCCCTGTTCCCGAAACGGAGCCTGTTACCCCAGATCGGACCGGTGCAACTACCAGAACCGCTGCCCCAACGGCTCTGATGAGAAGAACTGCTTCTTCTGCCAACCGGGAAACTTTCACTGCAAGGTACCAGGAACTCCAGAGATCGTTATTCAGAACACTTAACATCATTCAGCCTTCAGGGCCTAGAGAGGCCCATTGCAGGATGTCCCAGAAGAGATGTTCTCCTCTAGGAGGTTCTCCGAGACGATCTACCATTGAGATATTCTCCTTTAGGGCATTCTCCCTGAGGGACATTCTTCTCTGGGACGTTCTCCCTGAGGGACGTTCTCCTCTGGGACATTCTCCTCTGGGACGCTATCCCTTAGAGATGTTCTCCTCTGGGCCATTTTCCCTCTAGGACGTTCTTCTGTCAGAGATGTTCTCCTCTTGGACGTTCTCTTCAGGGACGTTCTCCTCTGGGCCATTCTCCCCCTAGGACATTCTTCTCTCTGGGACGTTCTCCCTCAGAGAAGTTCTCCCTCTTGGACATTCTCTTCAGGGACGTTCTCCTGTGAGACAGTCTGGCCCCCTTCTTCTCCTGTATCTGAGTTTGTAAAGTTGGACCCTTGGAGCTTCACCCTGGCTGGAGAACATCAGGAACCCTTTGGGCTCCAGCTCAGGGGCTTTAAATGAAAATATGTCTGTGAGGCTGACTCACCTGAAGGAGAACCTGTCCACAGGATGTTGATGTGTGGTAGTCTCAGACTGAGGCTGTAGGACGTCCTTATGTCTTTGGTGAATTCAGAGGAAGAACGAGGACATGAATGGGTCTCTTGACAGCTCCACCTCAAAGCCCCCAGTCCAACTCTGGTCCACCTCAAAGCCCACAGTCCAACTCTGGTCCACCTCAAAGCCCACAGTCCAACTCTGGTCCACCTTAAAGCCCACAGTCCTCAGAGTCTGGAGCCCCTTCAGCTCGATAACCTTAAAGACGACCTTTGACATGGACAGACCAGCTCCAGCTGTGGTCCAGGTCTCAGGTCGTTCAGGTTTTCTCCAAAGCTCTGATCTAGATGAACCTTCAGGACCTGCTGATTAACTGAAGTAACGGTCTTTCATTAGCTGACTTTTGACCTCTGCCCCTCCAGAATAACCGCTGCGTGTTCGAGTCATGGGTGTGTGACGCTCAGGACGACTGCGGCGACGGCAGCGATGAGGAGAGCTGCCCTGTCATCGTGCCCACCAGGGTCATCACGGCCGCCGTCATCGGCAGCCTCATCTGTGGCCTCCTGTTGGTCATCGCCCTCGGCTGCACCTGCAAACTGTACTCACTGCGTATGTTTGAGCGCAGGTGAGCTCACCTGTGTGCAGGGCCAGCTGTTATTAACTTTAATTATGGTCATATCAACCTTTGTATTCTCTTTATTATCCCTTTATCTTTATTAACCTTTTAATTATCTCTATAAACCCTTTAATTATTTTCTTTAATTATGACTTTTTAATTATTGATAAAACTCTTTAACTTAGTTTGATATTGACCCTTTACCTGCACTTATCATTAGCCCCTCAGGTTCCTGATTCCCAGTTTATTTCTCAGAATCATTTTTTCGTTAATCCAGTGATTGGCTCAAAGTCACGTGGATGAGTCCTGCGATTGGTTGTGGTTTGATTTGAGCCCTGTGATTGGTCCCTTCAGGTCATTTGAGACCCAGCTGTCTCGTGTGGAGGCAGAGCTGCTAAGGAGAGAAGCGCCCCCCTCTTACGGTCAGCTGATCGCCCAGGGGCTGATCCCACCTGTGGAGGATTTCCCAGTATGCTCTGGGAGTCAGGTACACTCTGATGGGGCTCTTTGAATAACACGGGCTGTTGTGTTATGACGTAGACTACACTCATAAACTACACTCACAGACTACACTCACAGACTACAGACTACACTCATAAACTACACTTACAAACAATACCCACAAACTACATTCTCAGACTGTAATCTTAAGCTTAGACCTCAAAATAAATCTCAATCTGCACTCAAAACTACACAGACAAACTAGGCTGGAAAACTATTCTCAAACTTGACTCTAAAACAACACTCACAAATTGGACCCAAAAACAACACTGACAAACTACATTTGGAAACTTCAACCACAAATTACACTGAAACCTAAACTCACTAACTAAAAACCACAAACTACACACACAAACTTCACTCAGAAACTATACTGACAAACTACAAAGAATCTTATTGTATTTTTATTTTTTTATTTTATTATTTTTGGTTTGTAAATCAGTCTTTCCTCTCTCTCTGTTTAGGCCTTGCTCCTGGAATATCTGATTTTTGTTTTTCACTTTTATGTCAATCCTCCCACTTACTCTCTATGGCCAGGCCTTGTTTCTGGAGAATCTGTTTTTATTGTAATTTCCTCTATTTTATTTTATTATTTTTTGTTTTTTCACTTTCATATTAATCTTTCCTCTCAATCTCCCCGCCCAGGCCTTGGTCTTGATTTTATTTAAATTCTTAATTTTCTTTTGTTATTTTTTATATTTTAATCATTGTTTTTTTGCCCTTTCTCCCTGCCCAGACCTTGATCTTGATGTTATTTAAATTTTCTTTATTTTATTTTTATGATTTTTACTTTTATAGTAAAGTTTCCTCTCTCTCCCCAGCAAGGACTCTGTCTTGGTTTTATTTAAATTTTCTTTATTTTATTTTGTTGTTGTTTTTCCTTTTATGGTAAAGCTTCCTCTCTCTTTCCCCATCCAGGACTTGGTCTTGATTTTATTTAAGTTTTCTAAATTTTATTTTATTTATTTTATTAATTTTATTATTTTTATCAGTCTTTCCTCCCTCTCTCCCCGCCCAGGACTTGGTCTTGATTTTATTTAAGTTTTCCAAATTTTATTTTATTTATTTTATTTTTTAATCAGTCTTTCCTCCCTCTCTCCCTGCCCAGGCCTTGGTTTTCATTTTATTTAAATTGTCTTCATTTTATTTTATTATTTTTTATTTTTTAATCAGTCTCTCTCTCTCCCCGCCCAGGCCTTGGTCTTGATTTTATTTAAGTTTTCTTTAAATTATTTTATTATTTTATTTTTTAAAGCCCCACTATGTAAGATTCAGGTTTGTCTGCTCTCGAGGGGCCGCTCTGGTCGTTGGGTGTAATTGCATTATCGTAACACAGCGCCTCACAGTAACGTGCATTTGTTGACATACAGAGCCGGGAGAAGCGAGTCGACAGGACGTCCGAAGACATACATGTAGAAGAAATACTGAAATAGTGAATGACCGAGCGTCACGGCGTCATGAATATCTCCAGCAATCTGAGAAACTCGCCGGCAAATAACCGCTGTTAGCATTTAGTGACTCCGACGCTCTCGCCACCGAGCAAAGTGGGCTCCAATGTTAGTTCTAGTTTTGTTCCTTGCGTTGTCCGATAGTCTCTTTTTGGCCCTTGAATCTGGAGAAAGAGTCCTCCTCACACGCTTTGCGGATGCCATGGCTGCTACTACTACATGCAAAACACCGGCTTCTTTAGCTGGAAGCCAAATCTCGCGTAGTGCCGTAAAGCAGTTTGCACTTCTCCCAGCCGCTCGCGATATGTGTCCCCGTCACGGGAGCAAAAGTTACATAGCCCCTAAACAGAGCAGGGAAGCGCTGTGGGGGGCATTCTCTCTGTTACAGCGCCGAGCTCCACTGAACAGACTTTGGAGAGAATATTTGAAGGCTCAAAAGATCTGCAGTGCTGTTTTAATTAGTCTTTCCTCTCTCTCTCCCCGCCCAGGCCTTGGTCTTGATTTTATTTAAGTTTTCTTTATATTATTTTATTTTTTAATCAGCCTTTCCTCTCTCTCTGCCTGCCCAGTCTTGATTTTTTTTAATCAATTTTCTTCATTTTATTTTATTATTTTTTTATTTTTTTATTTTTTTTTTATTTTTGAAGAATAATTTTTATTTGAAAATATACAAGCACAGATATACAAGATGCTTACAATACATACTTTAACTTTTTCTTTTAAATGGAACAGAGACACCCCCCCACCCCCCGGCCCACAGGAACATAGAACATAGGACACATGACTCTATGTATAAGGGTTCGCATAAAAACAAAAAAAACCCAGATTTTTAAGGGAAGAAATACAAGAACATATTTTGGAGATCAGAGATTTTGAAGTAACAGAGAGCTGCAGTATGTCATCAAGATCTGGGGCTGATGGGATGTTTGGAAAGTTGGGGTCCTGTTGTTGAAAAAAGTGCCGAATTTGAAAGTAGCGGAACAAACTGGATTGGGGATTGCTAAATTTACGTAAGAGATCCTCAAAGCTAGCAAATACACCAGTAATGTACAAGTCTTTAAATTTAGAGATACCATTTCTTTGCCGCATGAAAAATGCAGGATGTGATGCAGCAGGGGAAAAGAGATGGTTGTTACAACTAGAACTTGTATTAAGAAATTGAAGGAACCCAAAATGTTTCCTAAATTGAATCCATGTACGAAGGGTATTAGAAACAATTGGGTTATTTGTCATTTGTGAGACTGAGATGGGAAGACTGGAGGTGACCAGTGCAGGGAGTGATGTTGAGATACAGGATGTAGCTTCCAGGTGACACCAGCCTGAGTCTGGAGTGTGCAGCCAATACAGAATCTGTTGGACATTTGCAGCCCAATAATAATGACAAAGGTTTGGTAAAGCCAAACCACCCTGAGTTTTTGGCCTCTGCAATAGTTCTAGTCTAAGTCTAGGGTTTTTACCGTTCCATGAAAATGAGATAAAAACTCTTTTAATCGATTTAAAAAAGATTTGGGCAGATATAGGGGGACACACTGAAATGCGTAAAGAAATTTGGGAAGCACATTCATTTTAATGCAATTAATTTTCCCTGCCAAAGACAAATTAAGTGTTTTCCATTTCTTTAGATCTTCTTTAACTTTTTCATACAGTGATAAAAGATTTTCATGATATAGTTTCTGAAAATCTCTGGTGATGTTGGTGCCTAAATATTTAAAACCAGCTTTAGACATTTGGAAGGGGAAATCATCTTCTTGTATATGGAGAGCTGGGTCATTAACAGGGAAGCACATGTAACACGCACGCTACCCTATTAAAGTATTTAAGTACAGTTTAGGTACTAACAGATAGCTACACCATTACTATCCGGCTAGACATCAGAAGACTAGATTCGACCCTGGGAGTGGAGAATGAGACACTGAACGCACTTTAAGTTTAGTGACACCATATATTATAAGTGTGAAGTTAGAGCACATTAAACATTGACAACATATATATATTTACAATTTCAAATACAAATGGCCATTCATAGAAAACACCCTATATACAATAATTTTTCCATTTAGCAGCACACATGATTCATAAATGTCCCAAAAAAGAGTTCAAGCTTTGCTTGCAAGGCGCAACAACAGTACTACGGCCCAATGATTGTCCAGTGAGGGGAAAAGTCCAAGTGTTGGGCAGTGAATAAGGGTAGTGGGCGTATGGGCTGTTAATAGGTTGCGAGAGGGGCAAACATTAGGAAAAAGGGCGGCTGCACAAAAGAGCCTCCTACCAGCCCGACCAGAGCAATAGGGGTTCAGTTGATTCCTCCTGGCACAGTCCTCAGGCTTTGTGCCTAGCTCCGAGCTCACCATCATTCTGACCTGCCTAAAAAAACGGGTCTTATATAAATATCCAGTGTGCACACAATGTTCAAAGTAGTACAGCCAAATAGCAGTCTATCAAAGTTCAGAAATTCCAATATTGTACAATATAATCACATTCATGATATATTAATCAATGTGAATAAATAACATAATATCTCTCATATTAATAAATTCATCACAATAAATTCATATGTCCAGGTAAGCATCCAGGACTAAAGTGCATATAGCAGTATCAGAGGCTACCTGAGCTGTAGGTAAGTGCATTGGATGCATTATCTAATGACTAAAGTGCTTTTGTGCCAAAAACAGTACTACACACAATCTTAACACTTCATGTGACAGAACACATTCCGAGAAACAGGCATAGAAGACTATTAACCGCACCAAACAATCAACAGGTAGCGGCTAAGCTAAGCTAGGCTAACGGCAGTCAACTCACCAATTCCATGATTCAGTCGGCGTACGGCTTTGATTCAGATGTTCCGCGGCTTTGGTAGTCGGCTCCTATGTGTTCGACAATTGTTACCTTTAGTTTCGGAATGTTTAATGTTATATTATACGAATAATGACACCACGTACCTGCAGCAAACATTTCCCCCAGCGTGCTCCTCTCACTACAACCGGCAGCACGCCACAGCTGGCTCGTATTACTGTGATTGGGGTCCGCTATGTCACATAACGGCGTGACGGCGTGATGACATAATCACGTACAGCGTACAACACAATGTTATGCATTGTGAGGGAACGAGGATGCATTAATTGTGTATGTTCCACCCGGGTTACACACACACTTTTGTTAAAGTTTATCTTATAGCCAGAAAATATACCAAATCTCTTCCGCAAGTCGATAATACAAGGAACGCTTTTGATGGGATCAGTTACATAAAGTAATAAATCGTCTGCATATAGGGATAAACGGTGCTCTACCCCTCCTCTCTGAATGCCACTGATTGATGCTAGGACTCCATGGCTAAAGCGAACAACAGCGGGCTGACATCCCTGACGGGTCCCCCTTGAGAGCTGGAAGAGACAAGATCGATTATTATTTGTGACTACAGAGGCTTTTGGAGAGGTATATAAAAGTTTTATCCAAGAAGTAAAATTAGGACCGTAACCCAATTTCTTTAAGTATGTAATTAAAAACAACCACTCAACTCTATCAAAGGCTTTCTCCGCGTCCAGCGAGATAACCACTTCTGGAGACTCACTGGACGCAGGAGAATAAATTATATTTAAGAGCCGACGAATATATTGGTAAGTGAGTGTCTTTTTGTAATAAAACCAGTTTGTTCGAATGAAATCACCTCATCCATTGTAGTTTCTAATCGCAAAGTGAGGGCTTTGGCCAAAATCTCAACATCATTATTCAAGAGAGAAATGGGTCGATATGAAGCACACTCTGAACTATCTTTACCTGGTTCAAGTAAGAGAAGAATGGATGCTTCAGTCAGTGTTTTGGGGAGTGAGCCACATGACAGCAAGTCATTAAACATGTCCAGTAAAATTTTTGAAAGTTTGTTAGAAAATTTAAAAAAAAAAACTCAACAGAGTAGCCGTCCAGGCCAGGTGTCTTGCCATTTTGCATTGCCATGATTGCTTTACTTATTTCTTTTTCCTGTAAAGGGAGTTCAGTCTCTGTCCGATGTGCTAAATTTACTGTGGGGCACTGCAGATTGTCAAAAAAGTTATCCATTTCAGTATAGTCATTCGTTATTTCAGATGTGTAAAGACTTGAATAAAATGAGGTGAATATTTCATTTATTTCTTTAGGTTCCATGGTTAACTCTCCGTTTTGTTTTCTGATTTGTGGGATTTGTCGAGTGGCTGATTGACATTTAAGTTGGTGCGCTAAAAGACAACCTGTTTTCTCACCATACTCGTAGACAAAGCCACGAGGTTTTTGCAGGAGTTGCTCTGTCTTCTGAGTTGATAAGTTACACTGAGTTTGGGGGTCAAGCTTTTTTTTAGAAAGTACGGGGGTAGGGAAGATAGAATACTGAGCATCCGCTGTGTATAATATATACTATTTTATTATTTTTAATTTTTTAATCAGCCTTTCCTCTGTCTCTCCTTGCCCAGGCCTTGGTCTTGATGTTATTTAAATTTTTTGTTTTATTTTATGATTTTTTATTTTTTTATCAGTCTTTCCTCTCTCTCTCCCTGCCCAAGCCTTGATCTTGATTTTATTTAAATTTTTTTAATCTTATTGTATTATTTTTATTTTTTTAATCAGTATTTCCTCTCTCTTTCTCTCCCCACCCAGGCTACGGTCTTGATTTTATTTAAATTCTCTTTATTTTATTTTATGATTTTTAATTTTTTAATCAGTCTTTCCTCTCTCTCTTTCCCCGCCCAGGCCTCGGTTCTGGAGAATCTTCGTCTGGCGGTCCGCTCTCAGCTTGGCTTTACTTCGCTCAGACTCCCCTCCTCTGGTCGTCATAGTAACCTGTGGCGGCGCCTCTTCACGTTCTCGCGGTCGCGACGCTCCGGCTCTCTGGCTCTGGTGTCAGCTGACCTGGAGGACAGTGCCGGCACCGGGAGCACGGGGAGTTCTGGATCAGACCTGCTGTCTCCTGACTCTGACGACACGGACACAGAGGGCGAGCGAGGGAGAGAGAGAGGCGTGGGCGCCATGGGCGGTCCCGTGGCCCCACTGCCCAACAAGACCCCACCCTCCTCCGCCGTCGAGGCTGCACTGTCCGTCACGACATCTGCGGCCCCCGTGACCCTGACACCAGGCCACAACAGGTCTCGGGACAGACCTAGAGAGGCCCCGCCCCCCTCCATCCCTGTCACCACAGTAACATCCAGTCCTGACCCTGAGTGCCACAGTCTGCCCCAGACTCCGCCCACATCAGCCCTGCAGCGATTGGCCCAGAACCTGCACCGACTTGCCAGAAACCTGACCCGGACGAGCTCGGCCCAGCAGGACCAGACATGGACCAATCACAGCCCGCTGCACCAACTGGAGACAGGAAGGGGCGGAGCCGAGGCTGCAGAACGCAGAGGAAGCAGGGAAGAAGAAGAGGACGTTGAGCTGCTCATACCTGTCTGTGACTCCTCCCCCTCCTCCTCATCATCGCCCTCATTGGTCAGCGACGTCAGACAGCCGCTGCTGGAGCACCACCCGCACCACCATCACCACGGAAACGGCGGACGAGGGGGGCGGGACGGCCCCTGTGAACACTGCGGGATGGTCCACACGGCGCAGATCCCCAATGCCTGCCTGGAGGCCCGTGGGCGGACTGAGAGCAGCGACGACGAGCTGCTGCTGCTCTGCTAGAGGGCCAACGGGACTGAGGGGCTAACAGAGGGGCTAACATGCTAATGGACTTTTACACTGTAAGGCTAACTGGGAAACAGCAGTGTGAGGTTTACATGTTAGAAGGTAAACTCTGCTGTCTAAACCATCAGAAGTTTGTAAGAGACCAAACAGAAAACTCTCACATTAACATTTGAGCCTTGTCGCTAGCAAGAGACAGCACTTTACCCAGTCTAAGGCATACAGGCCATCCCCATAGTAACATTAGCAGTGTTTGATTTAACCAAAGCCAGCTGCAGAGCTAGCGCTGTCATCATCATCATTAGAGGAAATGGTCTGCCTTGTGTTTTGGCCTGGTTTGTTCATTAGCATGTTAGCTAGGTAAAATGTTAGCATGTTAGCTGGATGAAATGTTTGCATGTTAGCTTAACAAATGTTAGCATGTAAACTGATGGAAATGTTAGCCCGCGGTGACGTTGGAATTAAAGAACCTTGACTTTGGTACGATGGTTAAGTGTTTCCCCCTCCAGTCCGTCCACATTGACACCCTCTTCGAGGTAGACTTGGTACGACCTTTGACCTCCTGGTTGGTACGACTATAAATGTTACCTGACAGAACGACAGATGCTTGCTGCGGACGTCGGAGTCTGCTGTGTTAGACTGGTGCATCAGGGAAAGTGTTTCCCCCTCTGTGCTGTTCAGTGTGGTTGTGGTGGTCATGTGACAGGAAGAGGAAACATGCAGATCAGCTGATGGGCTGAAGTTACTGCAGGGTCACGACCTCTGGGGTCATTATTGAATAAAGTATTGGTCAGTGACGTCGTCGTCGAGACTTTTGATTATCAGGCCAAAGGTCGACCTCCATATAAGGAAATAAGCCACGCCTCCAAACTGTTAAGATCTCTTCACAGACCTGAATGCTCTTCATGAAGGTGATGGGCAGCTCTCTCCCCCAGCTGACCCTGAATGCACCACGATGTGACGTTAGCTCATTAGCTGTTAGCCTTGGTTCATCATGGACAAAGTTCTGGGGGTCTTGCCACGGCTGCTGGACTGGCAGAGGATGGACTGCTAAGGTCCTTAAACCGGACCAGACTCTGGTGCTTCACTTTGCTGAGGCTCAGAGATTTCTGACCCTTCTCTGCCCCCTGCTGTTCTGAGACCAACCCTGCAGGCATGACCTCCAGGGTCGTGTGACAGAGGGCGCCCATCAGGTCTGACGGGAGGAACATAAACTTAAGAACATCAGCACAGAACATCAAATCTGCATAGATGTCTGACCTCACCGTGACCTTGGAGGAAGAACTTGGAACATCCCGACCTCCTCCTCAGACAAAGACAGATGGTGGGACCTCCCGTTGGTTAAAAACCTGAATCCATATTTAAATTCCTGTTGAAGAATTGTCATCGGCCATAATAAGTCTGAAACATCAAACGCAGAGCATCCCTATGACTCCATTTTTGTCCAAAAGTCGAATACATCAGCTGACGGAGGTCAAATCTGCTGAAGCAGAGGACCAAAGTCCTCTGACTGAACCAGATCAAACCCATGACCCCAAAACTGAGGTACTGAACCATGGACTCAGAGTGTGCCTTCACATCAGCAGACCAGCAGCAGTGTTGGTGACTTGGTTGATTGGACGACCCTATTTTAGAACCAGGTCCTAAAGCAGGGGTGTCAAAACTATTACGGGCCCCCTTCAGGAGGTCCTGTATGGTGGACTTCGTGAAAACCATCGGACAAAATGATCACAGTGCAAATGTTCTCTGAGTTTATGTTCTCCTCTCCAAGAACCGTCTGTGCCAGGAGGACTCCATGTGGTCTGAGGACCTCAGGGACTCCTCAGCAGAACTGATCAGTCGTCAGTGAGCTTCAGGTCTTCAGACGGTATGATCTCCATCTCTACCCTCCGCTGTCAGGAGATGCACATCAGAGATGGTGCCACCAAGGTCAGCCTGACCTCTGACCTCCGTCTGTCACCGGCCCCCATCAGATCCATCAGGACGTGCCCCAGTGAACCATGTCTGCATCCTGGACCCTGGACGGACAGGTGACATCACTGAAGATCTCTGTGGCGTCTCCTCGGCTCGTCCCTCCGTTCTGGTCCACAGTCTGTGCTCTGGGAGCTCCTCGTGTGGTGGTGACGAGTCCAGCAGGTTCCCCAAAAACCAGCATCCTCGTGGTC
Source organism: Cetoscarus ocellatus (assembly GCA_037902135.1). Classification (NCBI taxonomy): domain Eukaryota; kingdom Metazoa; phylum Chordata; class Actinopteri; order Labriformes; family Labridae; genus Cetoscarus; species Cetoscarus ocellatus. The sequence goes on from JBAMNC010000064.1 coordinate 65,323, forward strand.
TGGTGGTCTTGATCTGATGGACAGCTCTGTAAACTGGTCCGTTGGTCCCTCTTGTCTCTGAACCGTCCACAGGTGGTCTGTGTGTATTTATGTTTTTGGTACTCTGACCTGGTGTGCGTGTGACTCTGTATTTATTATTATTATTAATATGACTGGTTATTATTATTATTATTATTATTATTATTATTATTATTATTGTTGTTGTTGTTATTGTTATTGTTCCTGTTGTTGTTGATTTGTCGTTGTTTTCTAACCTGCATGATTCGATGGTTTGCTGTTTTCCTTTGAGTCTGTGACGTCAGACTGCACTAAAGATTAAACCTCATGGTTCCACTACGGCTGCTGCGTCCTCTTCTTCTGTTGTTCACGAGAGTAGGACGAGAGAGAAAGACAAGTCCTGCTCAAGGGCAGAGTCAGAGCCACAGAGTCGTGTTATCATTCAGGCAGATTCACACAATGCCCCGTCCTCACATGGGGCCTTGTCCTAAAGACCTTGGGGCCTCTGCAGACCCTCCATGTCCAGTCTGACTTTGTATATCAGCCGGGATGACGAGGAGCTGCTGGGAGATCCTGGAGTGGTCCATAATAATCTCCATCCTGAGTTTAAAATGTCCTCCGTCCATATTTAACTAAGAATGATAATGGCTTCAAATGATGTCAGTGATAACAGGAAAACCCCAAAAGAACCTTTATAAAACTAAGAATTATTTTAATTATATAAGGAGAACCTTTATAGGCTCCAAATGATGTCAGTTATACATGGAGAACCTTAATAGACTTGAATAATTAGAGATGTTCAAATACCATTTTTTCCCTCTCTATACCGATACTTGTGCTGTGGGTATCGGCTGAAAGCGAGTACCGATCCAATACCAGCATGTTATAAAAAAAATATCATACTACGCCTGCATGACTGTGGTATTATTATCCTTGTGGTAAGGCCTGGCTCAGGTTAAACCCTTTCTAAAACATGTATAAGTACAGCAAATTCAAGCCATTTATTTTAAAATTTATTGTTGAATAGAACAGTATAAAAAACAGTAGTGAAAATGCAATTTGACTAAATAAATTTAGGAAAAATTAATAAAAAGAAACTAAAGTGGAGCCAGAATATTTTTAAATAAAAAAGGCATTTAAATGCAACACTATAAAAACAGTAGTAGAACAGTAGAACTTAGATAAATAAATTTAGGAATATTTTTTCTTAATTAAAGTGCAGCCACAATATTGTAAAAGGAATGCATTTAAATAGAACAGTATAAAGACATGGGGCACACGTCGGAGCTCCAAATGTCTGTGGTAAAGCTGACGGCATGCACGTCTTTAAGCATAGGCTACACAAAATGTGTTCCCTAACTGCCTCATATAATTTGGACAGCGCAGTTTCAGAGATATATTTACGACCAACTTGCAAACAGTACCTTGGCTCAACATGCTCAATTAAGCGGCGAAATTCCACATTTTCAAAAACAGACAAGGGTTGGTCATCCAGGACTTTGTCTGATCGGTTCTTTCTTTATCCAGCCCTTCGAACAGGCTCACCAGGAAGTGTTTGTCATTTTTTTATATTTGTTTTAATCAATAATCAAAGGTGATAAACCTGAAAACACAAAATAGGAAACCCAGTTACAATATATTCTTTAAATAAATTGCCCAAAATAATTAAAAAAACAGACGCCTGTACCATCATTTATAATCATATTAAAGCCGTCTCAGAATAATTACATTGACTACGTTACCCAGCATGCTAAGCAATAAAGGGAGCATGCGCAATGCAGCTCTCCGACGTCCACCGTTGTTGTGGAAAAAGAGGAAGTATATAATACAACACAAAGTACAATGCAACGCTATGCAATGGGTTATGAACCAAATCACTGCTTAACCCCAATCACAGATTACAAACATGCTGAGAGCTCCAACCAGACAGCGTTACACATGACTAATACACCCTTATGGCCAAAACTTCCTTATGGCGAATACACCCTTACGGCTAATACACCCTTACGGCTAATGCACCCTTATGGCTAGTACACCCTTACGGCTAATACACCCTTACGGCTAATACACCCTTACAGCTAATACACCCTTATGGCTAATACACCCTTACGGCTTTTACACCCTTATGGCTAAAACTCCCTTATGGCTAATACATCCTTATGGCTAATACACCCTTACGGCTAATACAACCTTATGGCGAATACATCCTTATGGCGAATACACCCTTATGGCTTATACACCCTTATGGCTAATACACCCTTATGGCTAATACAACCTTATGGCTAATACATCCTTTTTGGCTAATACATCCTTTTTGGCTAATACATCCTTATGGCGAATACACCCTTATGGCTTATACACCCTTATGGCTAATGCACCCTTATGGCTAATACACCCTTACGGCTAATACATCCTTACGGCTAATACACCCTTATGGCGAATACACCCTTATGGCTTATACACCCTTATGGCTAATACACCCTTATGGCTAATACACCCTTATGGCTAATACATCCTTTTTGGCTAATACATCCTTTTTGGCTAATACATCCTTATGGCTAATGCACCCTTATGGCTAATACACCCTTACGGCTAATACACCCTTACGGCTAATGCCCCCTTACAGCTAATACATCCTTATGGCGAATACACCCTTATGGCTAATACACCCTTACGGCTAATGCACCCTTACAGCTAATACACCCTTACGGCTTATACATCCTTTGTGGCTAATACATCCTTATGGCTTATACATCCTTATGGCTAATACACCCTTACAGCTAATACGCCCTTACAGCTAATGCCCCCTTACGGCTAATACATCCTTATGGCTAATGCATCCTTCTGGCTGATACACTCTTACAGCTAATGCCCCCTTACGGCTTATACACCCTTATGGCCAATACACCCTTATGGCTAATACAGCCTTACGGCTAATAAACCCTTATGGCTAATATACCCTTACGGCTAATACGCCCTTAGGGCTAATGCACCCTTATGGCTGATACACCCTTACAGCTAATGCACCCTTATGGCTTATACACCCTTAGGGCTAATGACCCCTTACAGCTTATACACCCTTATGGCTTATACACCCTTATGGCTAATGCACCCTTGCGGCTAATACACCCTTATGGCTAATGCACCCTTACAGCTAATACACCCTTACGGCTAATACACCCTTACGGCTAATACACCCTTACAGCTAATACACCCTTATGGCTAATACACCCTTATGGCTAATACACCCTTACAGCTAATACATCCTTATGGCGAATACACTCTTATGGCTTATACACCCTTATGGCTAATACACCCTTATGGCTAATACACCCTTACGGCTAATACACCCTTACGGCTATGCACCCTTACAGCTTATACCCCTTACGGCTTATGCACCCTTATGGCTAATACATCCTTTTTGGCTAATATATCCTTATGGCGAATACACCCTTATGGCTTATACACCCTTGTGGCCAATACACCCTTACGGCTAATACACCCTTATGGCTAATGCACCCTTCAATCAATCAATCAATCAATCAACCAATCTTTATTTGTATAGCGCCAATTCATAACAAGTGTTATCTCAAGACACTTTACAATAGAGCACAAAGCTCTTCATATTATGGATACACATATATGCATAGATACATATATACATATATAAAATACACCTATACATATAAATACAAATATATACATCCAACACCCAACATGAATCCATATAGCCAATCATGAATCCCTCCATCATGGCGGCAAGAGAAAACCTTCTGTTAAGCAGCAGGAAATCTTGAATGTGGACCCCAGTCTCATGATGAACAGCAAATCCACACGATGCTGTGTTGGGTGTGTGGGCGACGGGAGGGAGGTAGGGGAGACAAGTGGACTAAAGTAAGAACTAAAGTTAGTGACAGATCAATGGACCAATCATAGACCTGTCGTCGTCAAATTTGTTTCTGCTGGAAACAAATTTATTAGAGGAGGGTCCTCATGTCTGTGTGGTTGTGGTGCTAATTTTATAGAAGTATAATCAATAAAAGTCTTACTGAAAATAAGAATTTATGGTAGTGACGAACTCATGAGTGCCCAGACCACAAGTGCATCCCTACCATATTTGTCTCCGTTAAGTATAAATGTATTAATGGTAGACCTCTTGAGATGTGACACCTCATTTTCCAGAGGGATCTCATGTCCATGTGGAGCTAAAGATAGTTACTATAGATGTATCAACCATGGATAGAACGATCATGACCCTTATGGCTAATGCACCCTTACAGCTATTACACCCTTACAGCTAATGCACCCTTATGGCTAATACATCCTTATGGCTAATACATCCTTATGGCGAATACAACCTTATGGCTTATACACCCTTATGGCTAATACACCCTTAAAGCTAATACACCCTTACTGCTAATTCACCCTTATGACTAATACATCCTTACGGCTAATACACTCTTATGGCTGATACACCCTTATGGCTAATGCACCCTTACAGCTAATACACCCTTATGGCAAATACACCCTTATGGCTAATACATCCTTATGGCGAATACACCCTTATGGCTTATACACCCTTATGGCTAATACACCCTTACGGCTAATACACCCTTACAGCTAATGCCCCCTTACGGCTAATACATCCCTATGGCTAATGCATCATTATGGCTGATACACCCTTACCGCTAATGCACCCTTACAGCTAATACACCCTCACGGCTAATGCACCCTTATGGCTTATAAACCCTTACAGCTAATGCCCCCTTACGGCTTATGCACCCTTATGGCTAATACACCCTTACAGCTATTGCCCCCTTACGGCTTATACACCCTTATGGCTAATGCACCCTTACGGCTAATACATCCTTACAGCTAATGCATCCTTATGGCTGATACACCCTTACCGCTAATGCACCCTTACAGCTAATACACCCTTACGGCTAATACACCCTTACGGCTAATACATCTTTATGGCTTATACATCCTTATGGCGAATACACCCTTATGGCGTATACACCCTTATGGCTAATACACCCTTACGGTTAATACACCCTTACAGCTATTGCACCCTTATGGCTAATACACCCTTATATCTAATGCACCCTTATGGCTAATACACCCTTACGGCTAATACACCCTTATGGCTAATAAACCCTTCTGGCTAATACACCCTTATGGCTAATACACCCTACTGGCTAATAAACCCTTATGGCTAATGCACCCTTATGGCTAATACACCCTTATGGCTAATACACCCTTATGGCTAATATACCCTTCCAGCTAATACAGCCCTTATGGCTATTGCACCCTTATGGCTAATACAGTCTTATATCTTATGCACCCTTATGGCTAATACAGCCTTACAGCTAAAACACCCTTATGGCTAATACAACCCTTACAGCTATTGCACCCTTATGGCTAATAAATCCTTCTGGCTAATACACCCTTATGGCTAATGCTACCTTATGGCTAATACACCCTTATGGCTAATACACCCTTATGGCTAATACAGCCCTTATGGCTTATACACCCAAATGTCTAATACACCCTTACGGCTAATACACCCTTACAGCTATTGCACCCTTATGGCTAATACACCCTTACAGCTTTTGCACCTTTATGGCTAATACACCCTTATGGCTAATGCACCCTTACGGCTAATGCACCCTTACGGCTAATACACCCTTATGGCTAATACACCCTTACGGCTAGTACACCCTTACGGCTAACGTCGGTAGCAGAAGATGAGCATGCAGTCAGCTTTACCATGGACATTTGCAGCTCGGTGGTATTGGATGGTGCCTGGACTCCAGTAGTCACCGATACCGTGGCCAGCATTTTTGGCAGTATTGGAGCAATTTCCGATACTGGTATCGGAATCAGAACAACTCTAGAAATAATGTCATTGATGCCAGGAGAACCAAAAAAAAACTTTTAAATAAACAATGATGTAGATTATCCTAGGAGAAACTTTAATGTTTCCAAATCTTGTCACTGATACCATGAGATTCCAAAAAGAGTCCTTAAAAAACTAAGAATGATGTAGATCACATTAGGAGAACCTTTCTAGACCCCAAATGAAATGACTGAAACTTGGAGAATCAAATAAGAACCTTTATTAAACTGAGAATGATGTCAATCATACCAGGAGACCCTTCATTGTCTTTGAACAATGTCAGTGATTTCAGGAGAGCCTTTCTTGACTCCAAATGATGTTATTAATACCTATAGAACCTTTCTAGATTCCAAATGATACGAGTGATACCTTGAGAACCGAAAAAGAACCTTTGTAAAACTAAGAAGGATGTCAATACCACTAAGAGAACCTTTATAGACTCTGAATGATGTCAGCGATAACCTTAGAACCATACTAGACTCCAAATGAAATGACTGATACCTGGAGAATCAAATCAAAACCTTAATTAAACTAAGAATGATGTTAGTCATACTAAGAGAACCTTTATTGTCTCCAAAGGATGTTGTGATAACAGGTGTTGTGCATTTATAATCAGTGGACAACTATTCACCGTGTCACTTAATAATGTTGACTATCAGAAATAACTGATAATAACTTACATTAAGTAATGAGATATAATTTACATTAAATCTACCTTGGGGCAACACCTATAAAGGGAAATGATAGTCAATTTATTAAGTCAGTCTCATAACGGTTATTATTAGGTTATTATTATTAGACTATTAATTTGGAACCTTGATTTATAATTAATTTAATAAAAATAACCAAAGTTACCTAATCAATTGTCAGTCAGAGTTGAAGGATTTGGAGTTCTGCAGAGAAGAGGTTGGCAAGATTCATTCTTATGCAACATTAACAGACCAGCAACTGACTTTGAGCTCAAAATCATTTATTGACAAACCAAACATGAAAACATACAATATCTAACCCACCAAAGCCCTATGTACAAGTGTGTGTGTGTGTGTGTGTGTGTTTGGGGGGGGGGGGGGTTGAGACAAACAAAGGCAAGATGGCTGCTCAAAGGCATTTACAACCAGGACCACATGGGGAATGGTGGAGGTTAGGAAAGGTTTCTTTGTTTCAGGTTGATGCCGCTATATGAAGTGGCAAAGTTAAAATACACAGCAGTTAGCCATAGCTTAAACCCAAAGAGCATATTCAATAAATCAATGCAGTGATTGTAGAAACTGAATAGTCCTGTGCTTAGCTGTGCTTCGCTAAACTGTCAGGCCCAGTTACATTACCAAGTCCATGTCTATGGAAAAGGCGTCCTTTGAATCCTGGACTTGAGTCCTACAACACTGCCTTGTAAGGCTAATTCTTACATTAATTTATATTTTTATGTTTATTATTTTATACATTAATTTAATGCAGTCCCATTAATATCAGAATCAGACTGTTTGACCATACAAGATTGATTCACACATTAATTTAATTATATTTATATTTTTATTTTTTCTATATTTATTTAATGCAGTCACATTAATATCAGAATCTCTCTCACACTCTCTCTCCATATCTGCCTCTGCCCCTTTCTGTTTGCTCCTGTACTCGTCTCTGGCTCTGGTCTTTTAGGTGGCCTGAGATCCTTGGTGTAGACTGCCTTAATAACTACAATTACAGACATAACACATATTTGGCCATCTCATTCCAGTTCATAATCATTATAGCAGTTAATGTAGATGTTAGCATGATCTTAATATCCATGGTTGATACATCTATAGTAACTATCTCTAGCTCCACATGGACATGAGATCCCTCTTGAAAATGAGGTGTCACATCTCAAGAGGTCTACCATTAATACATTTATACTTAACGGAGACAAATATGGTAGGGATGCACTTGTGGTCTGGGCACCCATGAGTTCGTCACTACCATAAATTCTTATTTTCAGTAAGACTTTTATTGATTATACTTCTATAAAATTAGCACCACAACCACACAGACATGAGGACCCTCCTCTAATAAATTTGTTTCCAGCAGAAACAAATTTGACGACGACAGGTCTATGATTGGTCCATTGATCTGTCACTAGCTTTAGTTCTTACTTTAGTCCACTTGTCTCCACTTACCTCCCTCCCGTCGCCCACACACCCAACACAGCATCATGTGGATTTGCTGTTCATCATGAGACTGGGGTCCACATTCAAGATTTCCTGCTGCTTAACAGAAGGTTTTCTCTTGCCGCCATGATGGAGGGATTCATGATTGGCTATATGGATTCATGTTGGGTGTTGGATGTATATATTTGTATTTATATGTATAGGTGTATTTTATATATGTATATATGTATCTATGCATATATGTGTATCCATAATATGAAGAGCTTTGTGCTCTATTGTAAAGTGTCTTGAGATAACACTTGTTATGAATTGGCGCTATACAAATAAAGATTGATTGATTGATTGTTTGACCATACAAGACTGATTCACACATTAATTTAATTATATTTTTATTTGTATTTTTTCTATATTTATTTAATGCAGTCACATTAATATCAGAATCAGACTGTTTGACCATAGAAGGCTGATTCTCATATTAATTTTATTATAATTTCATTTTTATTATTTTAAACATTAATTTAATGCAGCCACATTAATGTTATATCAGACTGACCATATGAGGCTGATTCACACAATAATGTAATTATATTTTGTTTTTATTTGTTCTATATTTTTTTATGCAGTCACATCAATGTTATAATCAGACTGTCTGACCATATAAGGCTGATTCTCACAATAATGTAAATATATTAATATTTTTATTTGTTCTACATTTATTTAATGCATTCACATTAATGTCAGAATCAGACTGTTGACCATATAAGGCTGATCCTCTGCCCCTTCTGTTGCTTTAACGCAATCTTTGACTCCATTGGTCGCTGTCTCCGTCAATCAGAGCACCTTTTACCTGATTGGTCGATTCTCTGATAGTTTCCCGCCCCTCAGACACAGACGTCCCTCTCCTCGTGCCCCACAGAACCTTCCAGGCGGTCTCTGTCCGGCTCGCGCTCTCAAGATGTTCGGCCAGCAGGTGTTAGTGCTCAGTAAGTACATGAAACCGTCAGATACTCACCTCTACCTGTCCGAGAAGCGAGCTCCGGCGGGACGGTCCCGGGGCGGCCCCCCGTTAGGCCGCCGTGAACCGAGCGAGCTGCCCGGCTGCGACACAAAGCGGAGCCCGGCTAGCGGCATGTGGACCGAGCTAGCAGGCTAACCGCTAGCATCCCCGTCTGCTTTGAACGAGCTAACAGATTTGCTCTGTTAGCATCGTTCTCTCTGAAGCTCTGATTAGAGTGTAGAGATGCTAAGATGCTAAGCTTCTTCACCCCCGTTACTCAGCATGATGAGGTTAGCGCTGCAGGCTAAAGCTAACTGAGCCCATCATGTAGCATCAGAGCTAGTTTGATGCTAAGCTGATGTCTGCTGTGACAGTTTGATGATCTCCTGTCCATGATGGTGTTTCCTCTGAAGTTCAGTCTGTTAGTCTGCAGCTAGCTGAGCACATCATGTCGCGTCAGAGCTAGTTTAATTAGTCAATGTTCTCCTGTGCATGATGGTGTTTCCTCTTAAGTTCAGTCTGTTTGCTCTCCATCACTGTGAGCTAACGTTACCACACGAGGCTAACCAGCGCTAACAGCCACACCCGTCATTGGTGAAGTGATCTGTCAGTGTTAAATGATCATCAGGGGTTAATAAGTTAGCTCAGACTGGCGCAGGTTACCACGGGGGCCCCGAACAAAAGTCATCATTAAACAGAAATAAGTAAATATTAAAGTAGGGCTAAACCGTACCAATGACATGATGCTTGTTGATGGGGCCAATAGTAGAGTAAACATTAGAGCACAGAGGGGAAATACATTGTGAATGAAGGTCACCTGTGTCTCTCCTTTGTTTCTGTGTGACCTTTTGACCTTCTGTCTCCTGTAGACCAGAACGTGAAGAGAGAGTCGGGACGAAAAGTTCAGACAGGAAACATCAACGCTGCCAAGGTCAGACCACAACCTGCCTGTTACACCCACTGTTGTTTGTGTATTTATGTTTGTTTGTGTTTGTTTGTTCATGTTTATTTGTGTTTGTTTGTTTCAGACCATCGCTGATGTCATCAGGACTTGTTTGGGCCCTCGGGCCATGATGAAGGTGAGAGCACTCGATGACCTTGTTTTGACATTAAGACCCTGACCCCCATCACTGCTCTCTTGGGAGCTTTCAGGAAAAATAAAATCAGCGTCACATAGTGAGACGGGAAGAGGACTTTGTCCACCTGTGTCCCCCAGGACTGTCTCTGTCCTCTTCAGGCTGGACCCCGCATCAGCCGCTCAGTTCAGATCCTTTAAGAACCGTGTCCACGTCCCAGAGTCCAGTCTGTTCTGCAGGAACCAGTCTTTGTCCACTGGGGGTCTGGGTCCGGCTTTTCAGGAGTGTGGTCTTGGAGTCGAGCTGAAGGGTCCTATTCCTGCAGGCTCATGTCCTGGCTCTGCAGGGTCCTGGTGCTGAAGGGAAGGGTCCTACAGGGTCATGTCATGGTCTTGCAGGGTCAGGTCCTGCAATATAACAAAACAAAAACAAACTAAATGTATAATATTTGGAAACCGTCCAACTTGCTCAACCAAAAAGCTCATAACAGATGATGTCGAGATGGAAAGACTGTCTGAATCAGAATCCTTGGTGTTATAATAGATGAGAAACTGGGCTGGAAATCACACATTATCTATATCAGAGGAAAAATATCAACGTCAGTGGCAATTTTATATAAAGTCACATATCTCCTAAATAAATCTTCATCATGCATGCTGTACTGCTCCTTCATACTCCCATACATGAATTACTGTGTGTGTGTGGAACACATACAGAGCCGACCTTCATCCTACAGAAAAGAGCAATAAGAATCATAAACAAATCCACCTACAGAGAACCAACAAACCAACTCTTCACCGAACTTAATATATTAAAATTTAAGGATCTGGTTGACTACAAAACTATCCAAATTATCTATAAAGTTAAAAATCAGCAATTACCAAACAGCATCCACAGGTTTTTTCAACTGAGAGAAGGCACACATCATCTCAGAGGAATTTTTATGTCCAAAAAACAACCAGTGAGAACCGATGTTAAACTTCACTGTGTCTCAGTAAAAGGAGTTACATTACTGGACAGCTGCAGTGATAAACTGAAATCCTGTAAAACAATAGATAGGTTTATATACATCTTTAAAACTGAAATATTAAACAGATACAGAATAGAAAAACAAAGGGAAATCCGTAACATCATGGGTATCGTGTATCCAGTGATGTCACTTTTGTTTTCGTTTTTGAATTTTGTGATTTATGCTGTTATTCGTCTGATTTTGTTGTTGCTTTTTGTTGCTAACTAAATTATTTGCTATGAACTGAACAGTGCTTCAGGGTGAATTTAAGCAAAACACTTTGAGAAGGAATAAGGGGTGGGACTAGATAAGTTTTTTTATTTCTTCCTACACCCTTTTCAAATGGACTCTGGTTTTGAAAGGATTACTGGTAGTAGAAAAAAATGCTGTAGTAGCTATTTGCTTTTACTTACTATTTTATTGTATCTTGTTGTATATGTATTAATGTATACATATATATGCATGTTTTCCATTCAAGTTCAAAATAAATACATAAAATAAAAAATAAAATCCTTAAGGGTCCTGATGTGTCTGGTTCCAGATGCTGCTGGACCCTCAGGGGGGGATCGTGATGACCAACGACGGGAACGCCATCCTCAGAGAGGTGAGTGGGCGTGGCCATGGCTTCAGATTTAAGCAGTTTCACAGAATCAGAAGCTCACGCATGTTAACCTCTGACCTCTTTCTCCATGGTAACAGATCCAGGTCCAACACCCTGCGGCCAAGTCCATGATCGAGATCAGCCGCACCCAGGACGAGGAGGTGGGGGACGGGACCACCTCGGTCATCATACTGAGTATGTTTGTTTATCCCTGTGTGCCAATCACAGGGCACACTCATAGAGACGGTCTCTGTTTGTCTGTCTGTAGTTGGGGCCAATCACAGGGCACACACATAGAGACGGTCTCTGTTTGTCTGTCTGTAGCAGGGGCCAATCACAGGGCCCACACATAGAGACGGTCTCTGTTTGTCTGTAGCAGGGGCCAATCACAGGGCCCACACATATAGACGGTCTCTGTTTGTCTGTCTGTAGCGGGGGAGATGCTGTCTGTGGCGGAGCAGTTCCTGGAGCAGCAGATGCATCCAACTGTGATCATTGGGGCCTACAGACGAGCTCTGGAGGACATGCTGGAGACCTTGAAGGAGATCAGGTAAGGTCAGGTCCAGATAAAGGTCACATCCAGGTGATTGTCAGGTCAGGTCAGGTCCAGGTGATGGTCATGTCTGTGGTTGCTAAATTAGTTTGGACTGTCTGACCTGTGTTCTGGTCCACCTGCAGCCTCCCTGTGGACACCTCGGACCGTTCCATGATGTTGAAGATCATCCACTCGGCCATCAACACCAAGGCTCTGAACCGCTGGTCTGAGCTCGCCTGCGGCATTGCTCTGGACGCTGTGCGCACCGTCGAGCTCGAGGAGAACGGACGCAAAGAGATCGACATTAAGAAGTACGCCAAGGTGGAGAAGGTGAGACCTCCTGACCTTCGTCTGTCCCTCATCTATACCACTTATCCCCAGAGCCAGCCAATCACAGGGCCACATAGAGAGACAGATAGAAAATGCATCTGACGCCGCCTGCCCTTGAATCTTAAGTCGTTGTTGTGTTGCTAACTAACTGCTAACAAGAACTACAGAACTCCTTATTGTTTATTAACGATCGATAATTGGCTCACTGTAACCATGGCAACGAGGAACGACCTGATCGACTCTGGACTGAAGCCACGTTCACGCTGAATGCGACTTGGCAACTGAGATTGCGTTGCCTAGTCGTGTCGCCTGTCCATAAATCGCTCATTTGGTTGTCGTTGCTCAGATGTCACAGCGATCGTATAACAGGATGTATCAGCCGACGTTATTCCACCTGTACCCTTTAAACGCCGGAGGTTTTTCAAGAAAATGTTCAGTTTTGATATCAAGATTTGAAAAGGTTGTAGTTTGAAAGTGGTGAGAGATAAAGGCAGATTGTAATTGAGAAAAACCTTCAGTGTGACAATATTTGGGATGGGAGTAAATTCACTCATCTAATATGCATTTTCTGACATCACCAGGTGGCGGTCATATTGGATCACATAACTTTCACAGGTGTTTATCGATGAAGATGGCATTGCTTGTAGTGCTTCAGTGTGTGGTATCTTTCATTGCGTGGCACACAGACCTACTCCACACTGACTGCACCTGAACTGTGTCTGGCGACAGCCCTTAAAGCAGTGCGATCTGAACACAACGTAATCTTGACATTCGTCCGTGTTACACAGCCAGTGTCGTTCAGTGAGCCTCTGTGGCCTTCCTCCTTTCTGCCTTCCTTCTTGGAGTCCCCCTCAAGCAAAGATGTTATGATGTCCTGAATGAAGGCCTTCAGTGGTTTGTGTGGACCAGGACTACACCTGGCGTAAATGATGTGGGCATTGACCACACTGGCACTCAGAACTGCACTGAAAATGCGGTTGTACCATTTCCTTGATCTGTGAGGAAAGTGGTACGTTTCATTCGCTGATCAGCTGAGTCAACTCCTCCCATGAAGGAGTTGTAACTGAAACACTGGTTTCTCAATTTGGCGAAACACAGTCACATTTTCCTTTGTGCAGATTCGTTTCTGAGTGCATGTGCTGCTGTGAATGGGGGACAGCAGAGTGAGATGCTTCATGTCATGCCGAGCACAAGCCAGCAGCTTATCATGCTGCACGAACACTGGGTCATCTCCCCTTCTCAGAGGCAACTGGGCTGGTTTCAGGCCTCGTGGCATCCCTCTCCTGCTGCAGTTCACTGTCCCACACATCCCAGGTTCCTTGGCCGCTAACTCACTAGCTAAGGCTGGTGATGTGTAATAGCTGTTCATGTACAGCTCATGCCCTTTCCCTGTGTGTGGGGCCAGCGCTGACGAACAATACGATGTGTCGCAGCTAAATCATCATCTCCTGCATTTTGTCCAGTGTAGATGGACCACTGTAAAACAGCCTGAGCTGGCCTCACTCAGAACAAATGCTTATTTGTCAGGTTTTTGGGGTTGTACAGCTTCAAAGTTGACCTTCCCTTTAATGAAATGATCATTTCATCTAAGGAAAGTTCCTTGTGTGGACCATAGACAGCTGAAAAACAATCAAATCAGTTATAGGACGCACTTTGAACAGTCTTGTCATGACCTGGCTGACCGTGTCACGGTCATCATTATTCATTAAGTGGAGGAACGAATGGATGATCTCAAATCTGTTTCTAGACATCACTTTGCCAAACCTGCCCAATAATCCTCAATCTCAGACTTTTCCACATGCCCCATGTCACTACATGAGAGCTTTCATCTCGGGGACTGTGACATTATACCATCATGGAGTCTGGAGTTTGGTTTGGGGTTTTCTGTCTCTCAGAACTGCTGAGCTTGTCTGTTTGTTTCATTTGTGATTAGGCTCCAGAATTCACCATCCAAAAAAAGAGACAGGACATCAGTGGGCTAAAAATTTGTCAGATCCATGTCTCCACAATACCCGACAGGCTCATCAAAATGTCTGATCCAGTTGTGGTACTCTTCCTCATCCCTCAAGTAAACCCAGCCATCATCATCATCATCATCGTAATTTACGCCCTGCAGCTTCTCCCTCGTCTGCCCAGAGCTCCGCGGTTTTTTTCATTCCTGCTACCCACCATCATTATTTGTGGTGTTTTGAGCTCCCCTGCTTCCAGACCATGTCCCCTCCTCAGCATCTTCACCCCGGCCATGGTGAGGCAGAGCATCGGCCTCGGTGTGAGCTGCTGGGGGACTGTCATGGCGCACGGACCTGCAGCCGCTGCAGGTGGACGCGCCGTCAGTTTGGTCTTCACCAGACGACTGAATGCCAACGTCAGAGGGTGAATGTTCCTCAGCCAGTACTTGATGAAGGGCTTCGTCAGCGGTTAACAGACCTCTGGGCATCGTGAGTTTGTCTCTCTGCTTTACAACCAGTTAGCCCCGCCCCCTCGCGGCTGTTCGATGGGTGCATCTGAATAGTCCTTTTTTCATAAGGAACCTCCCTTACTGAAGAAATGACCCAGAAGCATTTCAGCGTCGACCATGATAAGTGCTGTCCGAATTGTCCAAAAGTTAAGGAAAGGAGGGTCGTTGCCTCTTTTCTTATCTCCTTCAGCTTAGGAAACACTGGACCATCCTTTTGAAAAGGAAAGGAGAATTGAACGCCCCATAATGCCTTGCAGCACGTGACGTGTATGAAAATGGCTCCTGCCAAAGGTTTCCGGAAACTTACGAAGGAGAAAGGACGAGTTTTGTGGGACTTTGAAGATATGAATATAATACTGTGTAAACGTTTTTGGCAGGTATAGAGATAGAGATATGCTTCAAAGTCAGTGCTTTCAAAAATATAAACGTTAATTCATTTCCTTTTTAATCATTTTTAAATTGGTGGACAGATACACAATTACATGTTATAATTTATAAAGTACTTACTGTAAAGCACTTCTTTTTCTCCGTAACTGCCTACAGTGTAGATGAATATTAAACATTTAACTGTGGTACTTGTTTCCTATATTAATATTATATATTAATCACCACATTTTCATCTATCTTAATTTATGAAGTAAATCGTGCCAATAATAAGACAGAACAATGGGGTCTGTAATAACGTTTATTAAAAAACAATCAGTAAAAGGACAAATGAGGCATTTTACTATACTTCAAATATAATGACAAATTGAAATAATGTTCACAGTGATATATGTGAATGAATCAGGGAGAACAGTGCTTCTGAAACATGTATTATCAGACCTCAGGTAAAGTGACCAGTGATGCTCTCACCTAACCTCACGGCTGAGAGCAGAAAACACACACTGCATGACCAAAGGACAAACACCTGTCACAGGTAAATCCTCTGATCATGATTGTTAATGTTAACAGGTCAGACGACACAAAACAACGCTGTGAGGTAAAGCAGAGGACAAAGACACTTCTTGTAGTTCATTTTCTGAACATTGTAGTTCGTCATGGCTTACCTATGTCACAAGAAATCGTTGCCGAGTAAATATGACACAAAAGTGAAAGTGCAGTCGAATTCATCTTTTACTGCAGTTCTCCTTTCCTTTCCTCTTATTCCCTCCTTTCCTTGACCCTGTGACATTTTCCATCGAGGTTAAGGTAAAGTGGATAGGAAAGGACTTAGGGGGGACTTTTCGGACGCACCCATTGACTTTACATGGAGAGAGGTCGCCCAGGTCACTTTGGGTGTGAACACACCTTGAGAGGAGACGTGTTTGTAGTTCATTAGCAGCTTCCATGTTTGTAGTTCATTAGCAGCCTCTGGGTCAGCTGCCATGTTTGTAGTTCATGGACAGCCATCTGTAGTAAATGTGATTGACAGCGTGATTGTCCAATCAGCTCCCAGGTAGGTCTCTGGACGGTTCCCCCTCCCCTTCTGTTCCTCGGCCTCATGAGTGAGACTGAGCTGTCTGTAGGGTTCAAATCCCACCTGAGGTCCAGGACCCGAGCACCCTCCCCCCTTTCCCCGAGTCCGCTGGTCCCAAGCCCCCCCCCCGTCTGACCCTGGTCTGTCCCTGGTCTGTCCCCTCAGGTTCCCGGGGGGATCATCGAGGACTCGTGCGTGCTCCGAGGCGTGATGGTGAACAAAGATGTGACCCATCCCAGGATGAGGCGGCTCATTAAGGACCCCAGGATCATCCTGCTGGACTGCTCTCTGGAGTACAAGAAGGGCGAGAGCCAGGTAAGACCGGCACACCTGGCTGCCTCACACTCACCTGATCCACGCTCTCTCTGACGCGCTGTGTCTGCAGACGGACATCGAGATCAGCAAGGAGGAGGACTTTGCCCGGATCCTGCAGATGGAGGAGGAGTACATCCAGCAGATCTGTGAGGACATCATCCGCCTCAAACCAGACCTGGTCTTCACCGAGAAGGGGGTGTCAGGTACAGGAACACAACAGGAACACCTGAGACCGCCCAGAGGTGGCAAGGACCTAGAACTGAAGGTCCTGGTCTTCATCTGTACAGCTCCAGTTCATAACAGTGTTCTCTCAGGACACTTCACAACAGAGCAGGCTGAAGACAAAGTCTTCAATTATAGATACACATATATACACATACACAAATACGTCTGATAAATATATTTATCTACAAGTACATCTGATAAATATATCTATATACACATACATCTGATAAATATATTTATATACACACACATCTGATAAATATATATATCTACAAATACATCTAATTAATATATTTATATACAAATACATCTGATAAATATATTTATATACACATACATCTAATTAATATATTTATATACAAATACATCTGATAAATATATTTATACACACATACATCTGATAAATATATTTATCTACAAATACATCTAATTAATATACTTATATACAAATACATCTGATAAATATATTTATATACACATACATCTGATAAATATATTTATCTACAGATACATCTAATTAATATATTTATATACAAATACATCTGATAAATATATTTATCTACAAGTACATCTGATAAATATATTTATATACACATACATCTGATAAATATATTTATCTACAGATACATCTAATTAATATATTTATATACAAATACATCTGATAAATATATTTATCTACAAGTACATCTGATAAATGTATTTATATACAAATACATCTGATAAATATATTTATCTACAAATACATCTAATTAATATATTTAAATACAAATACATCTGATAAATATATTTATATACACATACATCTAATTAATATATTTATATACAAATACATGTGATAAATGTCTGTAATTGTAGTTATTGAGGCTTCGTGACTCCACAGCAGCAGGCAGTCTACACCAAGGATCCCAGACCATCTACAAGACCAGAGCCACAGACGAGTACAGGAGCAAACAGAAAGGGGCAGAGGCAGATATGGAGAGAGAGTGTGAGAGAGAGAGGGATAGAGCCCAGTGTGCCAGATCCCCCCGGCAGTCTAAGCCTATTGCATCTCAACTATGTGTCTAAACTATGGACTATGAGCTGGTCCCTAACTGAAAGCTTTATCAAAGAGAATGTTTTAAGTCTAGCCTTAAAGGTATTGAGGGTGTCTGCCTCCTGAACTGTGGTCGGTAAATGGTTCCAGAGAAGAGGAGCCTGATAACTGAAGGCTCTACCTCCCAGACTACACCGTGTCCCAAAAGTTTGTGCACCACAGAAAAAGTCAACTTAGATTGTGAATATTTAACAGAATGCATTTATTCAAAAGCCAGCGTATCCCCCTCGCATCTTAATTACTGCCCTCAGCCTGTCAGGCATAGAATGCACTAAATTCTTCAGAATGGAAGGTTCAATGTTGCCCCACTCCCGCACAGCCCTTGCACTGAGCTGCTTCATGGTGGTAGGGGGTGGGCTGTGGAAGACCCGACTGTTCAGGATACCCCAGCAGTTCTCAATCGGGTTGAGGTCCGGGGAGTTGGGTGGCCATTCCTCTTTGTGCAGAAAGCCAGGAAGCTGCTCAGAACACCGCTGCTGAGTTGTACGAGCAGTATGTGCGGGGGGCACCATCTTGCATGAAGACCATTTCCGCCCGCCTGTTGAACATCTTCCTAGCTGTGACGGGGCCCGATTTCTTCTTTCTGGTGAGTATGGGAAGTAGCACTAGCTGGAGAATGTTCTTAACATAATACTCAGTGTTGATGGTGGTGCCCTGGGGTACAACATGCAACTCAGACAGCCCTGACGAAGAAATCGCCCCCCAGACCATACAATGGGCGCTGCACTTGACCTGTTCAGAAGGTGGTACTTCCACTTGATTGTCAGTGTAAATGCGGTCGTTCTGGCTGTTGGGAGTTGGAAATAAGTAGAGAGGGCACTCATCAGAGAAAACCCAGTTTTCCCAGTCTCTTGGGGTCATTTTAGCATACTTCTTTGCAAAAGCAAGCCACTTCTCCTTTTGCAGTTTGGTAAGGCGAGGAATCCGCTGTCTTCTGTATGCTCTCAGACCCAGTTTCTCAGTCAGAAAACGATGGATGGTACTCTTAGAGACTGCTTCCCCAAGATTTTTCAGTCTTCGACTGAGTCTGTGGCAGGATTGGTGTCTCTTCCCCTTGGCCTTGCGGATGAGGTCCTTGGCCCTCGAACTCAAAACTGAGGGGCAACCTGCACGGGGCATGTCTTCAAGGGAGTCACAGCTCTGGTATCTCTGCCACCACTTCTTCACCCATCGTATGCTTCTGCCAAGGTCCTGGGCTACCTCCCTGCAAGTTTTCCCTGCCCTGTGCAAGGCAATGGCTTGAGCACGGACTTGAGGCTCTGAAAGTGCAGCTTTTCCAGATTTTTGTTTGGCCATCGTGGCAACACTACAAAGAAGGTTCTCTCAGTGACATGCTTCATGGTCGACCAAGAAATTTATAGGCCTATCACAGACAGATGAACTAATTAAACAACCTCACAACACCTGGCCGACCAAGTGCAACCCATTTTGGAGACAAACAGACAAAAATGTTGCCCATTGGGGTGCATGAACTTTTGGGACACGGTGTACTTCTAGAGACTGATGGAACCACGAGCAGGCCAGCATTTTGGGAGCGTAATGTTCTAGATGGGTTGTACGGCACTACAAGCTCTTTGAGATAAACTGGTGCCTGTCCACTGAGAGCTTTATAGGTGAGAAGAAGAATCTTGAATTCTATTCTAGATTTTATTGAAGCCAATGCAGAGAAGCTAATACAGGAGTAATGTGGTCTCTTCTCCTAGTTCTAGTCAGTACACGTGCTGCAGCATTTTGAACCAGAGGTAACAAAAGCATGGACTAGCTTTTCAGCATCATTCTGGGACAGGATAGGACTGATTTTAGCGATGTTATGAAGATGAAAAAAGGCTGTTCTTGAACTTTGCGTTATGTGAGAGTTGAAGGATAAATCCTGATCAAACAGATCTCTAACAGTGGTGCTCAGTGCCAGGCTAATGCCAACTAGGGCAGTTAAATCAGTAGAAAAGGTTTCTCTAAGGTGTTGGGGCCCAGCACAATGACCTCTGACCTATGAGTGAAGAACATTCCTGATGACCTTTGACTCACTTCCTTTTTGGACACTGCAGAGCTGAAGCTCAACACGTCTCTGTTTGACTGTGGGGATAGATATGACCCGTATGACCCTCTGAGATTTACTCACCAAACAGAACACACACACACACACCCACCCTGTGCTTTAGCCCCGCCCCCCTCCCCACACATTAACCAGTATTTTCATGTAGGAAACACTGATGACCTTTAACCTCTGCCTCCTTTCCTCAGATCTGGCTCAGCACTACCTGATGAAGGCCAACATCACCGCCATCCGCCGCGTAAGGAAGACCGACAACAACCGCATCGCCAGGTAACCTGCTGACATCATCACTCAGCCAATCAGCAGCCAGCACACCTGTAAACTCTCTCTCTCTATCAGGGCGTGCGGGGCTCGCATCGTCAGCAGGACGGACGAGCTGCGTGAGGAGGATGTGGGCTTGGGGGCGGGGCTTTTTGAGGTGAAGAAGATCGGTGATGAGTACTTCACCTTCATCACCGAGTGCAAAGACCCCAAAGCCTGCACCATCCTGCTGCGAGGGGCCAGCAAGGAGATCCTGGCGGTGAGTCTCATACAGGTGTGACCCAGGGTCAGAGCATGTTTGACCCCGGGGCCATCTTATCCCTCCAGTCAGTGGAATCCTCCCTGATTGATTGATTGATTGATTGATTGATATTTTAATGATCAGTGACGAGCTGGGTCGTTGCTCCTCTTACGGTGTTCCATCTGCTCCTGTCAGGAGGTCGAGAGGAACCTGCAGGACGCCATGCAGGTGTGTCGGAACGTGCTCCTGGACCCCATGCTGCTGCTTGGGGGCGGCGCCGTGGAGATGGCGGTGTCAAAGCGTCTGACGGAGCGTTCCCGCGCCCTCACAGGAGTTGAGCAGTGGCCGTACCGCGCTGTGGCCCAGGCTCTGGAGGTGATCCCCAGAACGCTGATCCAGAACTGCGGCGCCTCCACCATCCGAGTGCTGACGTCCCTGCGGGTAGAACTTTATTTATAGCCAGTCTGTTCACAGTGACGTCACTGAGAACACGGTGATTACAGTGAGAACACAGCAATGTCACTGATGTCGCAGTGATGTCACCGTGTTGACAGTGATGTCATCATGTCAGGTTCTTGTCTCAGGGTTAATCACGGCGTGTTGGCGTGTTTTCAGGCCAAGCACACAGAGGAGCAGGGTCACCGCTGGGGCGTGGACGGGGAGACGGGCTGTCTCTCTGACATGTCTGCTCTTGGGATCTGGGAGCCGCTCGCCGTCAAAGCTCAGACCTACAAGACCGCCATGGAGGTCAGAGGTCACCCAGATTATGGCTGACGAATGATGGCGGAGGATCAAGCCAAGCTAACGTCTCTCTCTGTCTGCAGACGGCCATCTTGTTGCTGCGGATCGATGACATCGTGTCTGGTCATAAGAAGAAGGACAAAGATGAGCCGATGGGCGGGCAAGGCGCCGAATAACCATTACAGCCACAGCGGCAGAGTCACTCCGAGTGTGTGTGTGTGTGTGTGTGTGTGTGTGTGTGCGTGGGGACCAGGAGGCTCAGTGAAGTTAATAAACGTTAATAAACGTTAGTTACTGTTCAAGCAGGAGTGAGTCTGTGATGTTTGATATGAAATAAACAGAACAAACAAAAACAAAGAACATGATTTTTATTTGTTTTTATTTTTTTCATGGTTTTGTTCATTTGCTCTGGGGCCTGAGGGCTGTCTCTGATTCATACAGTTGTGTTCAAAATAATAGCAGTCCCACATCACTAGCAAGATAAATCACTGCTTTTGTTAGAATTTCAACTTCTACACTGCAAGTAAGTTTCTAGAAGGTTTAGTAAAGGTATAGAAACCAACAGACCCAACAGGCATGACGTGCATGCTGCTGATTCTGTGAAACTGAATCATTAACTGAAAGGGGCGTGTTCAAAAAAAACAGCAGTGCTGAGTTCAATTAGTGAGGTAACTGATTGGGTGAAAAAAATAGGTGTTAAACAGGTGGCCCTTATTTAAGGATCAAGGCAACTGATGCTGCATATGCTGGCTGTGCATTTGTCCCTGAAAAACAGAGTAAAATGGGTCGTTCAAGACATTGTTCAGAAGAAGAGCGTTCTTTGATTAAGAAGTTAATAAAAGAGGGGAAAACCTATGAAGAAGTTCAGAAAATGATAGGCTGTTCAGCTAAAATGATATCAAATGCTTTAAAGTGGCAGCCAAAACCAGAAAGGTGAGGAAGACAAAGAAAAACGACTATTCAAATGGATCAGAGAATAACCAAAATGGCAAAGGCTCAGCCAATGATCAGCTCCAGGAGGATCAGAGAAGATCTAAGGTTGCCTGTGAGTACTGTAACAATCAGACCACGCCTATGTGAAGCCAAGCTACCAGCAAGAAGCCCCCGCAAAGTCCCATTGTTAAAAAAAAGACGTGCTGAAGAGGTTACAATCTGCCAAAGAACACATTGACTGGCCTAAAAAGAAATGGCCCAATATTTTGTGGACTGATGAGAGTAAGATTGTTCTTTTTGGGTCTAAGGGCCACAGACAGTTTGTCAGACGACCTGGAAAAAAAAAATGCTGTTCATGAGGCAAAACCAAGAAATGCAGAGCAATTGTGGAACGTAGTCCAATTGTCCTGGGCTTCAATACCTGTTGACTGGTGTCAGAAGTTGGTAGGCTCCATGCACCACAGATGTGAAGCAGTTGTCTGAAACCGTGGTTATGCAACTAAATATTAGTTTATGATTCTCAGGAAAGTTGAATCATCAAGCAATTCTTAATTTATACACTACATTTCTGAGTTTGTAAATAAAGATGTCACCACTGCTGTTTTTTTGAACATTATATTTCTTAAATATTATCAAATTCAATTACTTTTTCCAATTTTCTTGCTTTGAAATAGAATGTGCAGTGTCCCCAATACATTTGTGTGCATTAAAATAAAAATTATTTGAAGAATTTTGGGGTTTACTCACCTTTTAAACACACTGCTATTATTATGAACATAACTGTATAAAGATGATGATGGTGATGAAATGTTAAAAACAAATTATTAAAATATCCCATATTTTTGTGTATTTTAAGGATTTCTTCTAATGAATACAAATTAGTTTTGTTTAGATTTTTAAAAACAAGGATACATATTCTGAAGACTTTGAATCATATTGGTATTAGAATAGGAATATTTTACAATAATTAACCAAGTACATTATAAAATGTCCTCCCTTTCCTCTATTAGAATGAGATTTAATTTACACTTTAACAAAGAAGATTACATTAAAATGAACCTGACACCACCATACAAAACAGAACAAAACCTTGTGTTCATATTTCATAACTAATTAGCATGATGGTTTTTAGTTCACATTGTGTTACCATTATTTATTACTTAACAAATCTTTACATTTTTGCCATAGCTTTGGGCCTCTTCTCTCACATACAATAATAAAAAAACAGGCATCATTGTTTGTAATTTAAAAAAAAAGTCAAATTCAGGCATCTATAGCTTCTGTTAACACTCATAAAATAATTATATTAAAAAAAAGGTCATTTTGAAGATTTGTTAGAGGATATTCGTTTAATCCATATTTTAGTTTTACCAAACAGCATGTAAAAATATTCTGCAATTTAGAAGAAAACAGGTTATACAGTGAGACAAATGTATGATCTTCAAAAGTTTTAAATCTTTGAAAGAATGATTATATTATCTTTTCAAAGATTGATATGGATTTGTGCTGTAAATACACTTTGACTGATTGGTGGATGTATGTTTTAGGCTGCTCATGCATTCAGGAGGTCTGATTTTTTTTGCCACACTCTCGCTCCTTATTTCAGCGGCTCAATTTCTTAATGTAAATTTGATGTGTTTGACTTTCTGGTAAGTTTCCATTGAGGCTGTTTTTTCATTTGGAGTGAAGTATGCGCATGCGTCTTCCCTGTTTTAATCAGAGTATCTGTGATCTACCTCGAGGTCTTTTGAAGAAAGCTGTGAACGAGCAGTTATCTGAAATAGTTTCATCTTGACCAAACAGCTCCTGCTCAGCCTGGATTGGCCTTCGTGAAACACATTAAGCCAGTGTGCTCAGAGGGGACTTGGTAAAGCCTGGCTTTAGTTATCCTGGATGTCCTAATTCCACTTTGGTGAAATACCCCCCTGGACTGATGACGAACTCTGAGATCAGGAGATGGTTCTTCATAGTCTTCGTGGACCAGACCGAGTTTGAGAGGAACACGTCCTCGTCCAGGGACCTGCTCAGGTGCTCACGGCCGTCTGTGAAGAACAAATTATTGACTATTGATCCACAATTAGAAGTGGTGGCGTTGGGCTCCATGGCCATTTTTGTAGTCCTTTATCAGTTCAAATTCTTATATTTATTTTCAAATCCATATCTAGATCCTCAAAAATTATTTTATTTGAATGTTGAGTCTGATTTCTAGTCAAATTTGACCTTATATTAACTAAAAACTTTTAATTTTCCTGTGATTTTGACCAAATAAACACCTGAAGGTTTAATTTTTTCTTGTGAATTTGAGTCTCATAAACCAAAAAATTTTTGAACTAATGTGCCTGATATTTTTTTAACAATTAAACTGGAAATCTTTCAGTTCTTTTTTTAAAGTTTTGACAATAACCAGAGAATTGTGAGATTTTTTTCTTTTCTATTATCATTTTCTTTTCCTGACATCTTAAATCAGAAAGTTTATTTTTCTACTGTAAATGTTTTAGTTTTTTCTCTTGTTAAAGTTCGACCTGAGAAACCACAGAATTTTGAGGATTATTGTTTATCATTCAGGGTTTTTTACTTATACGTTCTGTTTTTCAGCATTTTTCTCATAATTTCTCTGATTATTTCCTCTGCTAAGGAGGTTATGATTTTGCCGGTATATGTCTGTTTGTTTGTTTGTTTGTTTGTCTGTTAACAAGATTACATAAAATCTACGGGACAGATTTTGCTGAAATGTTCAGGAGATGTTGGTGATGGCCCAGCTTAGAAATGATTCGATTTTGGTGCTGATAACCTCCATAAGTGAACGATGGTTTTTGCTCAGTAACTGTTTAAGTAATAATGATATCAACATGATTCTGAGTGCAGAGGGGTATTTCACCAAAGTGGTATTAAGACATCCAGGATAACCAACTTAAGCCAGGCTTGACCGAGTCCCTTCTGAGCACGCTGGCTCAATGTGTTTCATGAAGGCCAATCCAGGATGAGAAGGAGCAGCTTGGTCAAACCAGATTAAACTACTTTGGATAACTGCTCGTTCACGGTTTTCTTCAAAAGACCGTGAGGTAGATCACAGATTTACTGATCGAAACAGGGAGGACGCATGCGCATACTTCACTCCAAATGAAAAAACAGCTTCAGATGGAAACTTATCAGGAAGTCAAACACATCAAATGTCCTTAAAAAAGAAATACAGCCGCTGTAATAAAGGAATGAGAGTGTGACAGATAAAATCAGACCTGCTGAGCAGCCCAAAACATACATCCACTAACCAAAGTGTTTTTACAGCGTAAATCCATATTAACCTTTGAAAAGAACCAATGAGAGATGAAATAACAAACATTAGTATGACAATTAAATACAGCCTATAGTGAGAGGAAGACAGGAAGGTCCTAATTATTACATATGAGGAGTTTATGACGTTCGCAAATGTGTACATTTATACACATAAGCTTATAATTTATTACTCTCTCTCTATACATATACATATATTTATACACACACAAAAAAGTATATGCACGCATATACTGATAATATACAGGGCCGTTCCTAGAACTTTGGGGCCAAATGAATAGTTGTCAGATTGAGCCCTGTTCACTGTCCTATTTCTCAGCACAAGCATCTTAGGAGCATATTTTTTAATAGATACGACGGTACATACTTTTTTGAATACTCATAACTATGATAGTCCATTTGTGTTGTTTGAAGACATAAATAAGTTCCAAACAGTGGAGGAAACACTCTTAAATCAAGATTATAGGATAAATGGTGAATGAAACTATATCTAAAAAGATCTCTCTGGCATTTGGACCATTTTAAGCATTTAAAATATATTTGTGTATCATATAATCAGTCTGTAAAAGATTTAAAACTTTTGAAGATCATACATTTGTCTCACTGTATAACCTGTTTTCTTCTAAATTGCAGAATATTTTTACATGCTGTTTGGTAAAACTATGGATTAAAGTAATATCCTCAAATAAATCTTCAGAAGGACTTTTTTTTAAGATAATTATTTTATGAGTGTTAACAGAAGCTATAGATGCCTGAATTTGACTTTTTATTTAAATTACAAACAATGATGCCTGTTTTTTTATTATTGTATGCGAGAGAAGAGGCCCAAAGCTATGGCAAAAATGTAAAGATTTGTTAGGTAATAAATTATGATAACATAATGTGAACTAAAAACCATCATGTTAATTAGATATGATGAAATATGAACATAATGTTTAGTTTTGTTCTGTTTTGTATGGTGGTGTCAGGTTCATTTTTATGTAATCTTTTTTGTTGAAGTGTAAATTAAATCTCATTTTCTAACAGAGGGAAGTGAGGACGTTTTATAATGTACTTTGTTGTTGTTTGTTATTGTAAAATATTCCTATTCTAATAAAAGTATGATTCAAAGTCTTCAAGAGTTTATCCTTGTTGTTAAAAATGTAAACAAAAGCAATTTGTATTAATTAGAAAAAAATCCTTAACAAAATAGGCTACACGAAAATATGGGGTATTTTAATAATTTGCTTAAGTTACTCATGTGATTTGTGTTTGCTTTTGGTTTAAATCCTGTTTTTGTCTTTTATCCTCAATTTAAATTGTCTTTGAGTTCTTTGAAAAGCATTTTTAAATTAAACGTATTATTAACATCATTCCTTTACCTCCTAAAATCATTATCGTTATGATACCAGTCAGAAACAGGCTAATTTCAGATGAGAGCGCTGCTGACCGGACAGCAGGATTAGTTAATCCTGACTGCTAGCCTGGTCTGGAGCAGGCTAACAGCAGGATTAGTTAAACCTGCCTGTTAGCCTGGTCAGGAGCAGGCTAACAGTCAGGATTAGTTAATCCTGACTGCTAGCCTGGTCTGGAGCAGGCTAACAGCAGGATTAGTTAAACCTGCCTGTTAGCCTGGTCAGGAGCAGGCTAGCTTCTCAGAATAAATCTCCATGGTAACTGATGTGCCTCCGCTTTGGTGAAACTAAATCACAGCTAAATTCATCCAGGATAACTGGAAAATCCCGGTTTAATCCCATATCTAGGTTTTGTGAAATACCCCTCTGGTGTGTGTTTTCAGGGTCATGAATCAGGTTATAATGGAAACTTAATCATAGATCTGTCGCCCATAGATGTCACAGACATGTGACATTGTTCTCTGTGCTGTCCGCTTTCTTTTCTCCTCCAACGCTGTTGTCTTCCACCTCTTTGTCAATAAAGTTTTGGATTTCCTGTGGGCGGGGCTTGTCTCCGTCAGCTGACATAGGAAGCCGCCGGGTCATGTGACCTGCTGAGCCCAAACAAAGATGGCGGCCGTGTTGTTTGCGGTGCTGCTGAGCTCGCTCCTCAGGCCGAGCGTCGGCTGGTTCGGCGGAGACTCTTACCGACGACAGGTGAGGACATGACGGCACCAGGTGAGAGGGGTCAAAGGGTGAGGACAGGTGAGGAGCGCGAGGACAGTGGCAAACAGGAAGTCAGACTGAGCGTGAATCAGAGGGCTGAGAGCTAGGGCTGGGCAACAGGGGGGACGGATCATGATTTATTTTATTTTTTTATAATATTTAATTTTCAGTTTTTAAACTTAACACGAAAGAAAACACAAAAGCATAATTACAAAGCCCTTCCCTAACCCACCCCTATACCAAAAAGAAAATGGACCAAAAACAAGAGGCCAAAAATAATAATAACATTAACAGTGATAATAATAATGATAATAATGATAAGACTTAGCACTGGTGACCGAAGGCTTGTTGATTCTAATTCTCTTCTCCATGCTGTCCACTATAGACGTCATCAGGGGATCTATCTGCCAGATCTCTCTAAAAGTGTTTGTGATCTGTTTTTAAGTTGAGCACAGCTCTTCATTTCTGAAACCCATCGTGCTGTAGGGAG
This sequence comes from Cetoscarus ocellatus, assembly GCA_037902135.1. Lineage (NCBI taxonomy): Eukaryota > Metazoa > Chordata > Actinopteri > Labriformes > Labridae > Cetoscarus > Cetoscarus ocellatus. Next base: position 93,570 of record JBAMNC010000064.1, read on the forward strand.
TTGGGAGTCAGACTTCCATGTGATGGCAATGCACAAGGCCAATGTAAAGACCTTTTGTGTCTTAATTGTGCATCAATACTTTAGAGTCTCTGAACAAACAGACCTGAGGATATGACGGGAGATTTATACCTAGAAGTTCTGACATGATGTCAGAGAAATCATGCCAGAATGTATCAAGCTTAACGCAGACCAAGTGCAGCGCAGGAATGAGCCCTCTTCTGTACCACATCTGAAACACAAGCCTGATATCTCAGGTTTGTACTTCTGCCGTTTCTGTGGCGTGATAGAGGTTTGGTGGAGGAAATCATCATGGCTCAGTCTGTATCTGGAGGTAACGGTGATGGTTAAACCTTTTTGACATAGCTCAGACCAGAGCTCTGTTCCAGTTTTCACACCCAAGTCGGACTCCCATTTCTCCCCTGATTTATGTGACCCTGGTTTTGGAGCATCATCCATCAGACAAGAACACACTTTTGAATTGGGAGGTGTGTTACCCTCATGGAGCAGTCTGTCCAGATCTCTGAGTGTGGGTCAGGTCATTTTAGGTCCCAGAGTGGTTTTGAGAAAGGATCTTAACTCTAAGTAACAAAAAAAGTTCCTACTGGACAGATCAGACTTCCTCCTCAGGTCCTCAAAAGACATCAGCCATCCGTTGTCCTAACAGTCCTTTAGGTAACCAACTCCTTTCTGATGCCATGTTTCCAGAGTCTTGTTATGGACTGATCAGAGTCTGACCCCTGACCCCTGACCCCAGGCTGAGTCAGAGCTTTGATTTCAGCTGGTGGGCTGTGCCCACTGAGGAAGTCGTTAATGTGCTTTTTAATTATTATTATTATTATCATTATTGTTAACTTTTTGTTGACCTTACTAAGACCCACCCCCTTAGTTAGTGTTGCTCACTTGTCAAGCTTTCCCTCCGAGAATGAGAGACATGGAGGTTTCAGTGATCTGAGTGATATACCTGAGCAGAGACCTGCAGGTAGACCTCAGAGAGGAGCAGACAGAAGGTCTCAGGTGTGCTTCAGAGACACATTCAGCAAATCAGAGGAAGAGGACATTAAAACAGAGGGGGTTGGCACGGATCATCCAGCACCGCATGTGTTCACGCTTCACATTAAAATCAAAGAACAACAGTGTTCTTGTACAGCAGGTAAGTTCATATTTGAAGCTAATGTTAAGTTAGCGTTCATTATCGATGTGTTTGCCCATCTCTAAATGCTAACAGATATCAGTACGTCAGAACCTGGCTCTGTTACTCGTATTTCTTTTGCTCAGATATCACCCAGTGGCTCCAGGTTTAACAGAAGGAAACAGCTACTGAGACGTCTGTTTGCTAACATCATCTTACCTAACACACAGAGCTATGGTTAGCTAGCGTCAGTTAGCACCTTACCTGAGAACAAACGTAGGTGTTCTTGTGCTTCATCCACACCCGGCATCTGAAGGCAGCAAAATCTACACCACCCTCCAAACCTCTCAGATATTGACTGTCAGATTTGCTCAGCCCGTATGCTCGCCACGTAGGCAGATTGTTTTCTGCTGAAAGCTCGACAGGCCTCTCCTGCATAGTTACGGTTGCTAATGTAGGATTGGACAGTAGCTGTTGGTGGGAGGGGCTTAGCGAAGGGTCAGTTGTAGTGAGGACCAGGTGAGGCCCTGGTGCCTGCAGGTGTCAATCATCAAACCAGTCATCTCGTTTGAAAGACTCTGATTGGTGGGGCTCTTTGTTTCTTCTTCTGTCCCTCAGTTAACCGTTCAGTTGAACCCTGGCTCGCCCTCGACCCCCCCTGGTGGTGACCTTCTGCATGTCAGGGCCGTGGGAGCCAATGACACAATCCACTTCCTGTTCTGCAGCCAGGGGGCGCCGACACTGCTGCAAGTCCACACCAACACCTCTTCTTCTAATGTCACGGTGGGTCTCTACTTCCTGTTTATCAATTCAGGAACAGATTTAAGGTAGTCTGACACTCTGGGGAGGTACTGTGGAGCCACCCTGATGACCAGGAGTGCACGTGAACTAGTTTCTCTGTTTCAGGTGGACTGGCCGCAGTTTGATGCTCGAAACATCAGCGGGAGCTTGAAGGTGGAACCAGAGAGCAGCATCCTCTACAGCAACGCCATCGTCTTCAGCAGGGTCAGTCCACCTTAAATCATCAATCTATTACTAATCATCACTTCACCTTAAATCTACAGTCGGTGATAAACCATCAGTCCACCTTGAAGCTTTAGTCTACTATAAACTATCAGTCCACCTTAAATCTTTTGTCCATTATAAATCTTCTATTATAAATTCAACTTAAATCTACCGTCCAATACAACCATCAGTCCACCTTAATACTTCAGTCCATATTTGAACATCAGCTTGGCTTAGATCATCATGCCGTTGTAAACCATCAGTCCACCTTAAATCACCGTACCATTATTAACCATCAGTCCACCTTAAATCACCGTACCATTATTAACCATCAGTCCACCTTAAATCACCGTACCATTAACCATCAGCCCGCCCTAAATAATCAGGCCATCATGAAACAACAGCCCACCTTAAATCTTCAGTCCATAGTTAATCATCAGTCCACCTTAAATCTTTGTTTTAGCTGTGGGAGTATGATGACGTGAACGACACGGCCGATGTGACCTCTGACCTCTTCCCTCCGTACGAGCTGCAGGACTTCCTGTGGTCCCGTCTGAACCTCTCTGGCGCAGCGTCTCACCCGTCGGGCGTCGGCGCTCAGCTCTGCTCTTCGACCTTCGGTGCCGGATCACTCTGCCTGCAGGTCAGTTTCTCATGCTGGAGCTGTCCAATCAGATCAGTGCGTCCTTATCAGACTAAGTGACATCATTTCCTGTTTGGTCCTTTCAGCTGTCTGTGTTTGAGTCGGAGGGGCGTGGTCAGTCGTGGCCCCGCCTCCTGCACACGGCCAACTCCTCTCAGATGGCGGTGTGGTTGGATGGCGTGATGCCCCGGGCGGCTCGTTCCAGGTTCATGCTGGAGATCCAGGCGGTGGGCGGAGCTTATCCTCTCAGCAAGGTGGATGTTCAGCGGTCGATCGATGACGAGTTCACGCCGTCGATTTTCAAGGTGAGACGATCGTCTCTTCTTCTGGAGGTCAAAGTTTCCATCAGCAGGTAGACCTAAACCAGATCTGCAATGACCCCCTTCAAACTAGCATCAGGTCTTTGGGCACACCTGGGCACCCCTGGGCACAGCTGCTGAAGGACCTCTGCAGGTAGGCCGTCCCAGATGCCTTGGAGAACCCAGAATCAGCTGTGACACTGGACTACAGCCCTGCTGAACCTCTGACTGTGTCCAGGAGGACCCACATGACCTGGTTCTGGTTTGAAGGTGAAGGGGGGTCACTCCAGGTGTGGACCTGACTCTTCTGACAGCCTAAACCAACCGCTCTCAGGTGAAGGACCGACTCTGAGTCAGGCCGAAGAACCAGGTGGACTTACAGAAGATACTGGGCCAACCAGGGTTAGGTTAGTTTAAGTGACAGAGGCTTTTATTTTGAAAATCTGTTTTATCAACATGACTTCATCAACATGAAATCATCAGCATGACCTCATCAACATGACATAATCAACATTACATTATCAACCTGACATCTGGTCCCTTGAGGACTGCACACCTGTCTCAGGTGAGACGTCTCCAGCCTGTTTCCTCAGGTGTTGGACTAACGGAGGCAGAAGATGGAAAAATAAAAATCAGGGTTAATCAGCCAATCACATGCCCCTGATTAACATGGAGACATTGCACACCTGACTCACCCTTTGCACAGTTCTGTATCTTTGATCTTGATAATCTGTTGACCTTTGACCCTCAGGTGTCTCAGTGGGTGGCAGTGGTGAATGGTTCCTCTGACGTTCTCAGTTTCGCTCAATGGAAGCCCGTGGCGTACCGTCGGTCCGACCCCGCTCTGGAGGACGCCACGCCGTGCCGACACTCGGAGCCTCGGCCTCAGAGCGGCGTGGAGGCGGCGGCGGCGTCTGCGCTGGTCCAAGCGTTCTTCAGAGAACCGCGGAGCGTCGGCCTGAATGTGAGCTTTGGCATCGCTGGAGACCCCTTCTACAACAGCACGCGCTTCCTCCGCTGGTGGGTGCCCTTATTTTGAAATCCTGTCCAAATGTTTGTTTTTATTTTGAAGGTCTTAGATTCTGCAGCATCAGTTTATTTCGAGCTCCTTCACAATAAGAGCACTTCCTTTCTGACAGGACGGTGCTGGTGGGCATCGGCTCCCCTCCGGTCGACTCCTTCTCTCCACTGGTTGTCAGCGTGATGGCGGTCGGCCTGGGGACTCCCATGATCCTCCTGCTGCTGGGCGGAGTCTGTGTCTGCGCCCGAAAGAGGTCTGTGCCCACCACTCTGGCTTATGAGCCAATCAACTGAAAATGGGGGCGTGGCCAGTAGAGACTGTTTTTAAAGACTCAGTGACTGATGGACAGGTGACATCACAGAGACACTCAGCCAATCAGGAGCCGGGATGTTTAACATATTAAAGCTTTCTTTACGTGTTTTATATCGATGACGCAGTGATTTTACTGATTCTCACTCTGATTGTTTTATTTTTTTTATCTCCTGATCTTAAATCTGATTTTCTGATCGATTAAATCTGTTCAGACTCAAAACAAAATGTCTGTCTCTGACTTCACCTGAGGGCGACCGAAAGCATTGATGACATCAGTCTTTGATTGCCCCTCTATGCTCTCTCTATATGTAAGGTCTATGTTGATGGCCCCTCTATGCTATCTCTCCATATTTAAAGTATATGTTGATCGCCCCTCTATGCTCGCTCTCTTTGATGTCTATGTTGATTGCCCCTCTATGCTCTCTCTCTATTTGAATTCTATGTTGATCGCCCCTCTATGCTCTCTCTCTATTTGAAGTCTATGTTGATCGCCCCTCTATGCTCTCTCTCTATTTGAAGTCTATGTTGATCGCCCCTATATGCTCTCTCTATTTGATGCCTATGTTGATTGCCCCTCTATGCTCTCTCTCTCTGTATGTAAAGTCTATGTTGATCGCCCCCTATGCTCTCTCTCTCTCTATTTAAAGTCTATGTTGATCGCCCCTCTATGCTCTCTCTCTGTATTTAAAGTATATGTCGATCGCCCCCTATGCTCGCTCTTTGATGTCTATGTTGATCGCCCCTCTATGCTCTCTCTCTATTTGAATTCTATGTTGATTGCCCCTCTATGCTCGCTCTCTATTTGAAGTCTATGTTGATCGCCCCTCTATGCTCTCTATTTGATGTCTATGTTGATTGCCCCTCTATGCTCTCTCTCTGTATTTAAAGTATGTTGATCGCCCCTCTATGCTTGCTCTTTGATGTCTGTTGATCGCCCCCATGCTCTCTATTTGAATTCTATGTTGATCGCCCCTCTATGCTCGCTCTCTATCTGAAGTCTGTTGATCGCCCCTCTATGCTCTCTATTTGATGCCTATGTTGATGCCCTCTATGCTCTCTCTCTGTATTTAAAGTCTATGTTGATCGCCCCTCTATGCTCTCTCTCTGTATTTAAAGTCTATGTTGATCGCCCCTCTATGCTCGCTCTCTGTATTTAAAGCATATGTTGATTGCCCCTCTATGCTCTCTCTCTCTATTTGAAGTCTATGTTGATCACCCCTCTATGCTCTCTCTCTATTTGAAGTCTATGTTGATCGCCCCTGCATGTTTCCTCAGTGTCCTGGTTGTTGAAGAGAAAGAAACACAATCAGATTTTTTGTCTTTATTAAAATAAAATCCAACAGGAAATCCTCAAATCACTGTAGAGGACGAGGGCTCAGAGGGAAATCAGCTGATAGCAGCCCCCCACCCCACCCCACCCCCACCTTAAACACAACCCCCCCCCCACACAGTGAAAGTTCATGAAGAGGTTTTGGATCATCAATCAAAACCAGAGTCAAACCGGTTAAAACTGGTTTACACAGTCACTGGGATCCACAAAGGTTTTTTTTTTGAAAAGTAACTTCCTGGTTATGGTTTTAGTCTCTGAGACTCTTTGGGGTCAGGGTCCGGTTCTGTACCCGGTCTGCCGTCTGTTTTACATAAAGGGCCAACCAAAAGGGTCTCTGTTGGTCCCCGTAGTCCTGATCCTTGCACTCAGTCTGGACCAGCGCCTCTTTAAAATACTGCAGCAGAGTAAGAACTACACGAAGTCCAGGTCTCCGTACTGTCCTAGATGGACTCAATCTGGCGGCGGACTTTCTCCGAGGCGAGACGGTCCAGCGAGCGCTGACGGAGGATCACCAAGACGGCGAACAACGCCATCAGAGCCAACATGGCCGCCTCGAACTTCCAGAAGAGATGTTCCTCCATCACGGCCGAGCGACAGCTGCCAGATCAGGGAGGGAAAATCATTTAAGGAACTGATGGAGGACAAAGACCAGAAGAAGAACAGAAAACATTCACGCCTGACCTCTTGTACTCGTCACGGTTGCTGCGCGTGCAGTTGACTCTCTCCACGTATCCTGTCGCTCCGCAGGCCAACCACGACCTCTGAAACATGAGAATGACCTCGTCAACCACACCTTACCATGACAACAAGCTTTCAGTCTTAAGGTCATACAAAAGGACGTACGGCCTGGAAGGCGCTGCACTGAGAGCACTCCGCCGTCACCACAAAGTCTTCCAGCAGCCAGCAGGGGGCCACAGGGGGCTTCAGCGCTGCAGGAGAAGGTCAAAGGTCAGATGGAAACATTACACAGCTGGTCATATTTCCCACGAGGCTTTGCTGCTGCTCACCTGTGGTCTTCTCGTCACTCAGCAGTGCCGCTCCAAACACCCTGAAACAGAAGGATGCGGTTTAGAGTCCTGAAACACACGCAAGTCCTAAACCTTTGAGTTCCAGAGGGCCCGTGGACTCTGGTGCTTGGGTCCTGAATCAAAGCTGAGCCTTAATCAGTCCGGATCCCCTAAAACACCTGAGTCCAGGTGGTGTGAGGTTTGACTTACCTGAGGGACACGAGGCCCCAGAACAGGGCATGGAGGACCAGGACTCGAGGCCGACAGCACGCCACGGGGATCCGGCAGTCGCTCTCCATTGGCCCCGCCCTGAACCAGGACCACGCCACCGTAAGAACCTGAGACCTCCGACAGACGACCTGGAACACGTTCCTGCTGGATCAGAGCGCCGAAACCTGGAACACAGACAAGACCATCAGCACCTGGACTGATCCTGTCAGGTAAACCAGTCTCTGTCCCCAGGTCTCCGTCTGATTGGCTGTTTGGGTTTCTATTCAGATCAGCTGATTCCTGAACTCGGCACAAACTACATGCCACTACGGTAACAGGAGGGCCACTGGTCCTGAATCTCACATCTAAAGACAATAAACTCTAAAAAAAACTTAATCCTACGGCTAAAAGAAATATAAAAGCTCTGCCCTGAAACCAGACGTGTTTTATTTCTGCAAAAATCGACTATCTGATGAAATTTTATTTCATGGCATGAGATCAGTGTTTGGAAACATTTAAAATAAAACATACATTACTGATAAAACATGGAACATAAAACATTATACATGTAAAATAAACAAACATTACTAATAAAACATTAAACATTTAAAATAAAACATACATTACTGATAAAACATGAAACATAAAACATTATACATGTAAAATAAACAAACATTACTAATAAAACATTAAACATTTAAAATAAAACATACATTACTGATAAAACATGAAACATAAAACATTATACATGTAAAATAAACAAACATTACTAATAAAACATTAAACATTTAAAATAAAACAAACATGTATAACAAAACTTTCAACATGTAAAATAAAACATTAAACATTACTAATCAAACACTAAACATAAAGTTAAATAAAGCACTTAAAGCGTAAAATAAAACATTACTAATAAAACATTTAACATAAAACATTAAACTTATAAAATAAAAATGTAGTCATTTATGTCTCTAGTTTTCTTTTATAAAACAGAAATCACACAACCAGAGGAGAAGTTAGCATTCTATGTAGCCCCTAAAGGGACATCGGCAAAACAAAAAATTAAAACTATCTGAGCACCAGATAGTTTTAATTTATTATTTTTTCAGCTGATGTCCCTTTAGGGGCTCCGTACCATTCTGCCTTGCGGTGAACATTACATTGTGTGATTCTGATGTTGGGCCTCAGGAGGGCGGCGTGCTCGCCCATGTTTTTATTTAAATTATTAAAGATTCTGACAGTTAGTTTTGGGCCGTAACATCCGGCCCTACACAGAGGTTAATTGAAGGTTAAAGGTGAAATGTCCCTGTTTTCTTACTGAGGTGAAATCATTGACAGTCCACTGATCATTTAAGTAATTCACCTCAGTGACGTAACTGAGGGGTCCAGACTCACCTGCTGCAGGTACCTGTGGTGTTGGTCAGTTTTCCTGCTGCTTAAATTTTTAACCATAATCGATTTATTTACTCCTGTTTGTTTTAATCACTGATATTCCGTCTGGTCTGACCATCTCACCTGTTTACCTGTCCACCAGCTCATACTTAGACCCATTATCTGGCTCTCGGGGTTAGCACATGTGCTAACAAGTTACCGGAGCTAATCATGACGCCACGTCACCTTTACCTGCCTGAGTGACGACATACGGAGTGGGCTGAGCTCCAGGTGATCGCGGTGAGAGACGAGCTCCAACAGAAACAGACATGTTTATTAAAAACCACCGGAAACGGGGCGGCTGTTAGCACGGCCGAGGCTACATGCTAACGTTAGCTCGTCTCAGAGCGAGAACTCACCGTCACACGGCCGCCATCTTAGGAAGAGCGCGGGAACAGGAGCTCGGAGGCGCGGGAACCGGTTACCGCGTAACGGCCCGATCAGGTGATCAACGGCTCCGGTGCAACCGAGCTGATCCACAGACTGATGTTACCGGAGCATCCCGCGGCTCCACACCAACAGGTAAGCAGCGGAACACGTAGGAGAAACTTCCGGTGAAGGGTTTCAAAATAAAAGCTCTGTGTTGTAAATAGTTTGGATGCCACAGTACCAGTTTGATTTCTGTTGAATAAATAAAGAAAAACCTCTTCTCTGCCTCATCAGGGAGAAAACACAACAGTTTTGTATCCATGTGATTCTCGCCGTTTGTTAGATTTACCACTACCTTTTACGAAATTATGAAAATAAAGACTAAATTGAATGGAAGTGTATTTTGTGTCAATATTAAAACGGAAAATGAATATGCTTTACATTTTTAGACTACTTACATAATATTTGACCAGTAATTAAGATTAATTTTCAGAGGTTAAATTTCACATTAATTGTCAACAACTATAATGCTCTTTTTCATTACATCTTTTAATTTACTAAAAGATTACCTTTTATATTTAAATTTCTGTTCAGGTGTACTGTATTCAAGTGTTTGTTGGTTATGGTGTGTTCTCCGTCATATTAAGATAAGAAGACAAAGACACGAACACATCCTCCGACTCCACAGCTGATCGTTTAAAGCTCTGACAGACGCAGCATCGGCGACCTTTACTGTGAAGGCCAAACACGTTACTTCCGGGTCAGGTGTCCTTCCGCAGCTTTGCGCAGACTGTTTTTGTGTTGGAAGAGCACGAGTAAGCAGAGGTGACGTAGCATCTGCTTATAATTTGAAACATTTTAGATTATCATTAAAAACTGATCTGTGAGCAGAACTCGTGTCACAGTTATCAGACACTGACACAGTCACTTTTGCTTTACTGTATTAAATTTATCGATTTTTTATAATAACAATTTTATGTTTTATAATTATTTTATCATACTATTACATTTTATCACGTTTATTTGATTCTTTACATTCATCATATTTAGTAACATTAATTATATTACATTATGTAAATTATTTTAAATATAATATCATATTTAATCCTGTTTATTTTATTTTATTACATTTATCATATTTTATAACATTAATTAGACATTTTTATTTATTATTTTATCGTAATATTATATTTTATCACGTTTATTTTATTTTGTTACATTCATCATATTTTATTATCCCCCTGCCAAGGAGGTTTGTTTGTCTATTTCTGTTTAAAATAACTTGAAAAGTTAGGGATGAGTTTGGATGAAATTTTCAGAAAATGTGTGGAATGGGATAAAGAACAATTGATTCGATTTTGGGACTGATCCGGATCACCATCCGGATCCAGGAATTTTTTAAAGGATTCTTTAACATTGTGAGATAGGACCATTTTCGGCATTTGTGCATATAACTCCACAAAAAAATGGACAGGGCACTTGGTATAAAATATGCAGGACAAGTATCAAACATGTTCTACAAGATATCAAAGTCTGAGAGTCTGTTAGGGGGTGGACTGAAGCTGCTTGGCGGAGGTCTGCACTCTCAGAGTGCTTTTCTAGTTTTATTATATTGTATTTTATCACATTTATTTTATTTTCTTACATTTATCATACTTTATATTAATTAAACATTTGAATAATTTTTTATTATATTCTATCACGTTTATTTTATTTTCTTACATTTATATTTTATTACATTAATTATGTTAATATAATATATTTAATCATGTTGTTTTATTTTCGTACATTTATCATATTTCAGTATATTTAGTACATTTAAATATTAATTAAATTTATAATATTTACTGTATTTTATTTATTATGTTTTATGATGGTCATTATATTTTATTACATTTATGATACTTTTTCTAATATTTATAGTATTTCAGTCATATTTTTATATCTTTTTTTGAAATAAATGTTTTATTTCTTTTCTTTTAATATATTTCAGTATGGGTGGCACAGTGGCTCATCAGGTTGACTGGTGACTCTAAATTGCCCTTAGGCATGTGTGAGAGCATGAATGGTTGCCTGTCTCTCTATGCGGCCCTGTGATTGGCTGGCGACCAGTTCAGGGTGTACCCTCTCACCCAATGTCAGTTGGGATAGGCTCCAGCCCCTGTGACCCTGAGAGGTATAAGCAGTATAGAAAATGGATGGATGTATGGATACTTTGATATATTTTATTATATTGATATATTTATTAAATTGTACATTATTTATTATATTTAGTTACATTATGATATGTAGCTATATTTAGCTTGTTTTACCAACATTACAGCTGATATAATAGAGGCAGACTGGGCTTACACGTGGCTGAGATAGCAGCTGAAAACATCTGCAGGAACACTCACGTCTGCAGTGCAGATCATATGATTAAAACAGAATTTCCCACTCTGAGAGTTTATATGTTGCTCTGGGGGAGGTTTTGTCTCCTTCACTGAGATAGAAATATGACACAAACATGGACAGGTGTAAGACAACGGCATGACACAGGGGTCAGGATCTTCAGTTATTGCTTTAGTAAAGCTTTCTTAAAGCAAAGATAAATAAATACAATGTTTTACAGCATTAAAAAGTGACCAGAGCTGACTTAAACTCAGGGTTTGGCTGCTTCAAGTCAGCTGCACTGTTTGCTTTTCACTTTAAAGAATTACAGGTACAGTTGTGTTCAAAATAATAACAGTCCCACATCACTAGCAAGGTAAATCACTGTTTTTGTTTTTTTCAACTTCTACACTGCAAGTAAGTTTCGAGAAGGTTTAGTAAAGGTATAGAAACCAACAGACCCAACAGGCATGACGTGCATGCTGCTGATTCTGTGAAACTGAATCATTAACTGAAAGGGGTGTGTTCAAAGAAACAGCAGTGCTGAGATCAATTAGTGAGGTAATTGATTGTGTGAAAAAATAGGTGTTAAACAGGTGGCCCTTATTTAAGGATCAAGGCATCTGACGCTGCATATGCTGGCTGTGCATTTGTCCTTGAAAAACAGAGTAAAATGGGTCGTTCAAGACATTGTTCAGAAGAAGAGTGATCTTTGATTAAGAAGTTAATAAAAGAGGGGAAAACCTATGAAGAAGTTCAGAAAATGATAGGCTGTTCAGCTAAAATGATAAACGCTTTAAAGTGGCAGCCAAAACCAGAAAGGCGAGGAAGACAAAGAAAAACGACTATTCGAATGGATCGGAGAATAACCAAAATGGCAAAGGCTCAGCCAATGATCAGCTCCAGGAGGATCAGAGAAGATCTAAGGTTGCCTGTGAGTACTGTAACAATCAGACCACGTCTATGTGAAGCCAAGCTACCAGCAAGAAGCCCCCGCAAAGTCCCATTGTTAAAAAAAAGACATGTGCTGAAGCCGTTACAATCTGCCAAAGAACACATTGACTGGCCTAAAAAGAAATGACTCAATATTTTGTGGACTGATGAGAGTAAGATTGTTCTTTTTGGGTCTAAGGGCCACAGACAGTTTGTCAGACGACCTGAAAACACTGAATTCAAGCCACAGTACACAGTGAAGACAGTGAAGCATGGTGGTGCAAGCATCATGATATGGGGATGTTTCTCCTACTATGGTGTTGGTCCTATTTATGGCATACCAGGGATCGTGGATCAGTTTGAGTACATCAGAATACTGGAAGAAGTCATGTTGCCGTATGCTGAAGAGGAAATGCCCTTGAAATGGGTGTTTCAACAAGACAATGACCCCAAACACACCAGCAAGCGAGCAAAATCATGGTTCCAGACAAACAAAATTCAAGTAATTGAGTGGCCTGCACAATCCCCGGACCTTAATCCCATAGAAAACTTGTGGGCTGACATAAAAAATGCTGTTCATGAGGCAAAACCAAGAAATGCAGAGCAATTGTGGAACGTAGTACAATTGTCCTGGGCTTCAATACCTGTTGACCGGTGTCAGAAGTTGGTAGGCTCCATGCACCACAGATGTGAAGCAGTTGTCAGAAACTGTGGTTATGCAACTAAATATTAGTTTATGATTCTCAGGAAAGTTGAATCATCAAGCAATTCTCAGTTTACACACTACATTTTTGAGTTTGTAAATAAAGATGTCAACACTGCTATTTTTTTGAACATTATATTTCTTGACTTTCTGTAAAATATGATCAAATTCAATTAGTTTTTCCAATTTTCTTGCTTTGAAATAGAATGTGCAGTGTCCTCAATGCATTTGTGTGCATTAAAATAAAATTTATTTGAAGAATTTTGAGGTTTACTCACCTTTTAAACACACTGCTATTATTATGAACATAACTGTATGCACAATAACATATATATATATATGATTATTAACTGAAGAGGTTCCTCATATCTGCACTCTGGCATTGAGGATGAAATTTATCTTGACACTGAATTGAGCCAAAGTGCCCCGTTCATCATACAAAAGAATATAAGGACAGAGTTTAAAATGGTTTAAATCAGTACTTAATGATTACTGTATAATAATAACATTATGATTATGTCCTTTTCTTTTGTATTATATTACATTGCATTTCAGTTCTGTTACATTATTTATTGTTGTTGTCTGGCACAAAATACTTATCTCCACAGTTCCATTGGGAAATGAAAAAAGCTCAATAACTGAATAAATAAATATGATTTTGTCCTGATGTCAAATGATTTCTGATTATTAACTGGTTAAAAAAATCAAAAACATATCACCAACATGGAAGGTGACCAATACCAATGTTTTATATAAAAAATAGTTTTAGAAATGACAGTGTATGATATAATACAAAATAAGATCATTTATCATTGATTTTTTTATTTTTTTATTTAACCAGATAAAAACCCATTGAGATCAAGATCTCTCTCACAAGGGTGACCTGGCCAAGAGGTCAGCAGCACACATCATACTAAAAACATATTTGAGGGATGGATCTAATTGGCTGATGTCATACCCAGATCCTGATTGGACTGTCAGAGTTCTCAGACACAGGTGGACCTGAGGGTTCGGGGCTGGTTTATTTCCCTCTGGGGGGTGTTAATAAAAACTCTGGATTCATAAAGGCCAAATCAGTGATAATATATGAATAATAACATATCCCCTGAGGCTGGGGCGTCCAAACTGTCACCTGAAATGTGGGCACGCTGGCCCAGTGCACTGTTAGCATTAGCAACCGATCGGAGCCAGGCCAGGATAGGAGCCTACGGCACAGCCTGTGAAGGGATTTTGGGGCAGCCTTTCCCTTTTTCATGGGGCAATGGTCGACCCTACCGCTGGATTGGCTTCACCACTTCAGACTCATTCAGACTCAAAACAAGAGCAACCTGCCCCAAAGTGCCGATCTCTCTGGGAGGGTAGCCAGCCTGACTGTTCATCAGCCAGGTCAGGTCGTTCAGGTCAGTTCAGGACTTGAACCGGCCCCCCTCCGGTCCCCTGGACTGAGCTATGGGCCAGGTGTCCAGTGGACTTTGGGCCACAGTTGGCCCCCAGGCCACAGTTTGGACACCCCTGCTTTAGAGTAACAAATACAGTTTAGTTTAGACGTGGACCAATCAAGTGTCTCTGAGCTCATAGAAACAGGTTCACCTGGAGGCCTATTATCAGGTGAGGGGTCTGAACGCACCTCAGTTACCATGGCGACAGAACACATGACAAAGGTAACGGTTTGTTTGACCTCTGGAGCTGGATTGTCAGGGTCTCAGATCACAAACATCAGCAGGAGCACCCCCTTTGGGTGGGATCTCACACAGGAGGTCTGATGGTCTTCAGGTCTGACGGTCCTCTTGGTCTTCAGGTCTGACAGTCTTCAGGTCTAACGGTCCTCATGGTCTTCAGGTGTGACGGTCTTCAGGTCTAATGGTCTTCAGGTCTAATGGTTTTCAGGTCTGACGGTCTTCAGGTCTAACAGTCTTCAGGTCTGATGGTCTGATGGTCTGATGGTCTGACGGTCCTCATGGCCTTCAAGTCTAACAGTCTTCAGGTCAACCCGTCCTCAGGACTGATGGTCTTCAGGTCTAACGGTATTCAGATCTAACAGTCGTTAGGTCTAACGGTCTTCAGATCTAACAGTCTTCAGGTCTGATGGTCTCACCAGCTCCTAACTGGGATGTGAGCTAATTCCCGTGACCTTTGGGGTCAACATGGATCATGTTTTACCTTCACATGGTCACCAGTGAACATGCTCTGTCCTTCAAACATCACCTGTCCATCACAGCTGATCGTTTCCATGGAAACCAACATTTAGCCCCCAGAGTGAAGTGTTGACGGGGTTAAAGGGCACAGAGGGAGCCACCCAGAGGGTACACCCTGTTGTCTGTCTGTCTGTCTGTCAGTCACAGGCTATGGACGAAGAACCGAGAGCACCCGGAGCCCCGTGGACACATGCACACCTGGCCCGAACGAGCCTTCTGGCCTCTCCCCCTGATTGGCTCCTGGCCCAGCCCCCTCCAACAGAACTTCTCCTTGTTGCACTGAAAGAAGAAGAAACCCAGAAACACATATCTCTTGGAGTTTGCCCTTTAAACTTTGACCATATGCTCACCCAGCGTCAATGATGGACTGTTTAGATTTTAGAGGTCAAAGGTCAAGGTCTTGGAACCTCTGGGTCTCCCCTTGCTCGTAAACGTAATATCTTAAAAAAAACGTCTGAAGGTATTTCCATCTAACTTTGTTCCACAAATGGCCTGACTCAAGGCTGACCTGGTAAGTGCCTTAAGGTCAAAGGTCAATGTCATACAGCCTCTTGGTAACACTTTGCTCATGAGAATATCGCAAACATGATATCTCAAGGGATTTTCTTCATACCTCGCACATGTATCTACCATAACAGGCATGAAGGACTAATATCCTGGATGTCAAAGTTCAAATAGTCAAGGTCACATAGCCTCTTGGTCACATTTTGCTTTTGATTGTGATCTTATGAACTCAATATCTCATGAATACCTAAAAAATTTTCCCTTAACCTTTTGTCAGGTGTCTGCTCTGACTCATGTATGAAGTGAGGACATTTTACAGGTCAGAGGTCAAAGGTTAAGGCACAGCAGCAGCTTTGTAGACATCATTTGCTTTTTAGTAATATCTCCAGAAAGCTTTAAGAGGTTTTCATAAAACTTTTACTTGAATGCAAGGATAACCTTAATTGATTTTGAAGATCAAAGGTCAAGGTCATGGCGTCTAATGGCTCGTGGACAGCAGTTGGCCCCTGGGCCATAGTTCGGACCCCCTGGCTTAGAAACTCTATAACCTTGACCTTTGACCTCTGAAACTTGAACACACCTTCCTTAACATGAGTAGAAATTCATGAACGGTTTGAAGAGAATTTCAAGCAGAAGATAAACATGAGACTCAGTGGCCTTGACCTTTGACCTCCAAAATCTAATCTTACTTCCTTATCTCCTGGTGGACATTCACTCAAAGTTTCACTCAAAAGTCCCTGAAAGACATTCTCAGACATCATGTCCTCCATATTCCACCTGATCCAACCAGCACCTGCCCAGGTGTGATTACTCACCAGCACGGTGACCCTGCGTCTCTTCAGGCGCCGACAAAGTCCAGGAAGTCGTCTGAGCCGCTCTGCGCTCACCGACGAGTCCATGACCAAGTCCGACTCCATCGACACATTGACCTGAAACAACACAAATGACTTTGTTTCTCCTGATAACTTGCTGAGTCTCCTCAAAGTAAACATGAGAGCCCTCTGACATGCGTCACCCACAAGAACACAAACTCCCAGCATGCACTGCTCTACCTGCAGCTGAGGGGAGGCGGGTGTGAAGCTGGGCAGACTGCAGGAGGCCCTCTGCAGGCACATGGAGAGGGTCCCCAGCAGGAACAGTAGATACACCCTCATCTGTCAATCAATCAGCTAATCAATCAGTCAATAAATCAATCAGCCAATTAACAATTCAACCACCCCATCAATGAATCAACCAGTCAACCAATCAATCAGTTTATTAACAAATCAATCAATCAACAGTTAATCAATTAATCAATTAGCTAATTAGCAAATCAATCAACAAATCAATGATTCAACCAGTCAACCAATCAATTAATCAGTCAATCAGTTAATTAACCAATCAATCCACCAGTCAATTAATCAACCAATTAATTAGTTAATTAACAAATCAATCAACAAATTAATCAGCCAATTTACAAATCAAGTCAATCAATCAACCAACTGTTCATCAGCTCTTTTCTTCTTCTTCTGTGGACTACGAACAGGAAGCACTGATCCTCTTAGTCTGCTTTACTGTCACATGACCAGGTGATGACATCACACTGCTCTCGTCTAATTGTATCAGCCCTCTTGAAGACAGGAGGTGTGTTCATTGCTGCAGCACCACTATTACCCTAAAGAGAAATCTTTTATGTAAATGTTTGGACATGATAAACCTTAAAGAGACTGATATATGACCCTAAAGGTCAGCCAGGTGTGGCATCCTGAGGTCAGTTAATATATTAACTGGAGGACTGTGGCTGATTCAAACATGTGACTGACTCTGAACTCTTTGACAAGTCCACACTTTTTCCCTGATGTGGACATTCTTACCTGGATATGAGTTTTTATTGCTGCAGGTGTTGAACCTTAAACCTGTCTCCACTGTGGAGGTGAAGACGCCTCAGGTGTTAATGTCCTCAGGTGTTAACGTCCTCAGGTGTTGCATCTTCATCTCAATAATCAGTGAGGGCAGCCTCTTCCTCTGCCTGCAGTGTCAGGGAGATGCCCAGCAGAGGGCACTGTCCTCCATAAATTCACCTTCAGTTTATTCAGAGACAGACGCCATGACCTCCGGGGTCACAGCCACTGATAGGGATGTGCAGTCCTGGAGATCTGATTACAGCCAAACTCTTTCAGGGACACTGATAAACTCAAAGTCTGTTCCCTCTCACAGACCTGGTCCAGTTTTTATGGCATCTGGACTGTGCAGAGGCAGACCAGTGAAACCTTTGATTCTAACAAAAATGATAATTTATTGATTCTAATGTTTCATTTTCAGAGATTAATATATGAAGTGATTTATCTGGACTGATGTGGAGGAGCATAAATCCTTTTTGATGTGATATAGGCTGAAGTGAGGCAGTCCTGCAGGGTTCTACAAGTCCAGGTGCTGCAGATTGATGGCCTCTAATGTTGATGAAGATTCTTGTGGAGCAGAAGATCAGGATTTTTTATTAAACACAGCTAAGAGAAATGCTCTCTCCCTCATTAAAGAAAATTAATATACTCAGGTTTACTTCCTGTGGTTTATAATGTCATAACTATACAGACTCCTCCCACATGTGTGTTTTCACAGGCAGATGCCATGACCCCATTCACACCTGCAGCAAAACCCTGAAATGATCTTTAACCTGATGGGTTCTGTTGAATCTCCAGCAAGGCCTGATGACATGTCTCTGCAGTCCAGCCCTGAAGGTCTTGAATGCTCCTCCCTCTCCGGGATTATTCTGGATCACAGCAGATATAAACTCTGAAGAGAACACGTGATCAAACTTACATGATCAAACCAACATAATCAAACTAACATGATCAACTAACATGATAAAACCAACATGATCAAACTAACAAAATCAAACTAACATAATCAAACTAACATGATCAAAGCAACATAATCAAACTAAAATGATCAAACTAACATGATCAAAGCAACATAATCAAACTAACAATCAAACTAACATGATCAAAGCAACATAATCAAACTAACATAATCAAACTAACATGATCAAAGCAACATGATCAAACTAACATAATCAAACCAACATGATCAAACTAAGATGATCAAACTAAGATGATCAAACTAACATAATCAAACTAACATGATCAAACTAACACGATCAAACCAACATAATCAAACATACATGATCAAAACAACATGATCAAACCACAGGAATCACCAAATGGCGGACCTTGGTCCGGATCTGGACCGAGTGATGGTTCTGTCCGGACCTGTGACCAATCTCGGATAATTCATAAGAATAGATTTTAATTGAGCATTTATTCCGACAGTCGTGGATATACAGCGGGCGCTGCTACTCCAGTTAACACCAGAACCGCTATTTTGGTCTGATCACAAGCTGGTCATGCCATGAGTGTTCCTAAATATATGTTCTATATGTTTTCTGAAGCTTATAAGGTTGTTTAATGAAGCACTAAAGAGGAACGAGACATAATGATTCATTTAGCGGAGGTGATTTACCTGCCGCTATTGTGTTTGCAGCACGAGCTGCAGCAGCCAAACGCACCAGCAAACAGGAGGCAGGGCCAAATAACCTGCTTGTGCAAAAAACCAAGACCCTCATCATCTGCAAGCACTGCGACCAACCTGTGTGGGAAATGCTGATGAGGGCTGAGAGCTTCTGCGCTGTAGTGGCACTGTGCTCTCCACGGGGCTGATCCTGTTCTTTTTCTAATTGTTTACTAATCGAGTTGATCATTTGTTCGTGTTATTTTCATTGTTGCAGTTCTACAGTTTTTAGCACTAGTTTGTTTACGAATGTTTCATATTTTGCAAGTTCTAGCAACACTGTTCTGTTTATTTATTTATTAGCCTATGTGAGTGTGGGTTCATGCAATGCGTGTAGCGCTGTTTGTGTGTGAGAGAAAGAGAGGGAAAGACTGAACGACAGAGAGAGAGAGAGCAAAATCTGGAATCTGCGAAAATAAAATATTTATCTATCACTTTCTTTTTACATTATATTGTAACAACACAGCGGAAAAACAGTCACAGATGACAAATAGTTGTACTTTTAAGAGTTAATTTCTTGTATTATGAAGATGTTGACTTTTTTTACTGGAAGTGTAGGTCTTCATTGTTTTAGGCTGTGACCTCTCTTATTTAAGAAGAAAGAGGAAAAATATTTAGTCAGTGCTCTGTATGCACTTGCTTTTTCCTAAAAAGAGCCACCATCATTGTTTTCTGAAGATGTTGACTTTTTTACTTGATGTGTAGGCCTTCAATTCTTGGCTGGGAACTCTTTCATGTAAGAGAAAAAAAATGGTTATTTGGCTCTGTTTGCACTTTTTTATTTATTTTATTTTAGGTTTTTCTTTTTTAATCTGAAATAAAGGCCTTAAATTAATTTGCCTTGGACTATTTTTATTTATGGCAAAGGGGCTAGCTGTGCACTCAATTAACCATATCCTGCATTAAAAATGTCCCCTTTGTGAACAACTATCATTTAAAACACATAACAGTGGTTTAGACAGGAAAGCGGGCAGCGTCAGACTGAAGTCTCCTGTGCGTGTCGGACACTTTTCTGAAACAGCTTCTCCGAGTGGGGGTCAGGAACAGGAAGTGCTAATGCTAGCTCCTGCTAACACCCCTTACTGATCTGTATCTGCGCAATTTAATCAAAAAAGCGTGGTGACGTCAGAGAGACCCTGCTCTGATGAAAAACATCATGACGTTACGTCAGCTGTGTTTCCTCTTAGGCTCGCCATCATCCCTGTGTGTGCGCGTGCGCGCATGTTTGTGCGTGTGTGCGTTTATAAATACTTTAAACCGTCGTAGTACTACAGCCGTGCGTGTGCGTGTGCGCGCTTCTATGTTTATCTGCAGCTCTATGTTTAGACCCCCCTCCTCCCGCCACCAGCTGATCTTTGTTGTGCGTGCCTCCGTCACAGCGTAGCCCCGCCCCCTCCCCGCTCAGCCTATGGAACCTGTCCTTCTGTCTCCTCTGCCGCCGCTCCGTCCGTTCTTCATCTCCGCAGCGGGACCTCACACAGCCGCAGGCCGAGCGGGAGGGCCCGAGGTGCGGCCGCGATGAGCGCAGCGGGCCGACGGGAGCCGCGGAGCCCCGGGGGAGGAGGCACGACCGCGGCGTGAGGAGGAGCGAGGACCGCGGCGGCTCACGGTGAGGGACCGAGGGAAGGATGGAGGGTGAATGGAAGGTGGACGGATGCACGGACGGACGGATGGATGGATGGATGGACGGCAGGACGGATGGATGCATAAACGTGTGTGCTGTCTGCAGACAGTCTGACCGCTGCTGTGTCCGCTGTTGGAGTGTGCAGAGCTGCACACAGCTGCTCCTACAGCCGCACACCATGTTTATTTATTTATTTATTTGTTTGTTTGTTTATTTGTTTATTGATCTGTCTGTCTGTCTGTCTGTCTGCGTGGACAGTCTGGAGGGCTGTCCTGATGGTCAGACTGACTCTGCTCAGGGAGTCTGAGGGGGTCCTGTTTTGTCAGCCTGAGAGTTCAGTCTCCGAACGCTTCATTCTGTCTGGGCTCGAGGATTTCTGCTCACCCATGGCCACTTCATTAGGTACACCTCTGTTGTCCAGGTTGCATCTCCTTCACCCTCAGGGAGCTGAAACATTCCTCAGAGATGTTGGTCCAGATCTCCATGACAGCTGCTGAACATCCATGATGAGAATCTCCTGCTCCACCACATCCCAAAAGAAGCTCTACTGGACTGAGATCTGGTGACAGTGGAGGCCACTGGAGTACAGCGAAGAAACCAGTCTGATCTGAGCTCTGAGACCTGGAGCTGCTGGAAGTTTCCATCAGAAGATGGTCCACTGTGGTCATGAAGGGATGGACATGGTCAGCAACAATCCTCAGGTAGGCTGTGGGGTTTGAACCATGCTCAGGTGGGACTAAGGGACCACCAGCAGCAGCCTGAACCACTGATCCAAGGCAGGATGGATCCATGCTTTATGATGTTCACACCAAACTCTGAGCCTATATCTGAATGTGGAGCAGAGATCCAGACTCATCAGACCAGGAGACACTTTTACAGTCTTCTGTGGTCCAGTTCTGGAGAGTCAGACCCTCAGTTTCTGTTCTTACCTTACAGGAGTGGACCTGGTGAGGTCTCCTGCTGCTGTGGACCATCTGCTTCATTTGGATGTGTTGTGTGTTCAGATATGTTCTTCTTTAGACTCAATCAGAACTAGGGATGGGAACTGAAACCAATTCCAGTTGAGAGTCGATATTCAGCTTTGTTCTGTGTGCTTTTCAAATACAAGACGTCACACTCTCATCAGAGGCAGCCAGCATAAATAACAACAAAGAAGTCTAAAGTCATGGCAGACAGGGGACAGAAGTGGTCCAAGCTGTGGCTTAATTAAATTAATAATGATATAAAAGGAATGCTAAGGACCTGCAGAGGCATTTGTCTCTGCAGCATTAATATCGGGAGTGTCTGGTCTTTGACATCATCACCACTGAAAACGTTTTTCAGCGGGTTAAATCTCAAGTCCCATCCATCCCTAAGATGACACTCACCTGTTTCCACTCACCTGGGGAGTACTCCAAACAGGGGCTTTTATTTTAGCAGCTGTTTGAACGTTTTGTAGGCGTCTAATTCAAGTGAGAGAGTATTTTTAGAAAAACAACAAAGCTCATCAGCTGAAGGTTAAATATCTCATCTTTGTCGAGTATTCAGCTGGTTATCGATCCAAAAGCATTTGAAATCACTGCGATCTGCTTTTATGTGAATGATGTCCCAACTTCACTGGAATTGGTGTTAGCAGAGCAGAGGTGGGAAACTGGCGGCCCGGGGCCGCATGCGGCCCTCTCCTGTTGTCAGGTGTAAATGTGAAGAGGACATTCTCAAAGCTAAACTGCATTATTTTATTTTATTTTATTTTATTATTATTATTATGGCTGGTTGGATGGTTGGATGGATGGTTTTACACACTCTGACTCACTGGTTTCTTTTCTCTCTCTCTCTCTCTTAGTCAACATGTCCACACGACCAGGTCGCAGTCCAGGTCCAGGTCGTGGCTCTGTCCCTGGTCCAGGTCCAGGTCCAGGTCCAGGTCGTGGCTCTGTCCCTGGTGCAGGTCCAGGTCCAGGTCGAGGTTCTGGCCCTGGCCCAGGTCGAGGCTCTGGCCCTGGCCCTGGCCCAGGTCCAGTTCCGGGTCGTGGTCCTGGACCTGCTCCAGGTCCTGATCTTAGCCATTTGTCAGAGGAGGAGCGGAAGATCATCCAGTCGGTGATGGAGAGACAGAAGAAGGAGGAGGAGAAGGAGCAGAGCGTGCTGAAGTAAGTACCTAAAAACTGATGACCCGCCACAGACCACATCCAGTCCGAGCCCCCTGAAGGAAACCCTGGTAGATGTTAGGGCCCTGCTGAAGAACCAGACCCCATCACACCATCACGCCCCCTCCCACAGAGACCTCCTGGCTCCACTGAAGCATAGACCTCAGACCCCCCCAGCCACCCACCCACCTCGCCCCCTCTATATCTGCCCTGCCCCCTCACATCACCTCTGACCCTCTCCCTACCCTCAAATCCAGACTCAAAACCCCCTGATCAAGACCACCTCCCCACTGAAACCATCCCCTCCTCATCGACCCCCCTCCTCCTACTACCTGGTCTGACATTTATTTTATTTGTTGATTTATTGATTTTTTTAAATTGATTATTGGACAGTGTCCTTAAGTGACAAGAAAGGCGCAATTTATAATAATTATTATAGTTATTCTAATAATAATAATAGTTAATAATATATATTAGTTACATATATGTATATATATGTGTGTATTTATATATATATACATATATATATAATTGTTATTAGTAATATTATTTTATTGTTATTATTATTGTCACATTATTTTTTTTAATTATTGTTGTTTTTGTTACCATTATTATTATTATTATTATTATTATTATTATTATTATTATTATTATTATCATTGTGATTGTTATTATTTTAAGGGATTACATATTGTATGGGTGAAAAGTATTGTTGTGTTTTTTTTCTACAGTGACATTTTTTTTGTGATTTTTTTTTTTAACGTCCAGAGTAATGCTGAGTCTTCTGTTTAACCCTTTATTGGCCTCCACCAAGGAGGCTGTGGATTTGGAAGCATCTTTCTGTTTGTTTGTTTTTTAGTTTGCTTGTGTGTTTGTTTTTTTAATTAGTTAGATTATTAGTTAGTTAGTTTCTTATATAGTTAGTTAGCTTGCTTGGTAGTTTTTAGATTGTTTGTGTGTTTGTTTTTTAGTTAGTTTATTAGTTAGTTTTTTATTTGGGCCTTTTCAAATCTAGACTGAAAACTTATTTATTTATGATGGCTTTTAATATTCTGTAGCGTGGTGACACTTTCACTTTATTTTGTCTTGTATTTTATTCTATTTTATTGCTTTTATTTTTTTTTATTGTTTTTATTTATTGTTTTTATTTATCATCTATTGTAAAGCACTTTGGTTCATCAAAAGGGTTGATGTAAAGGGCTGTATAAATAAACAACACTTACATTTACATTTTATTTAAATTGTTTTTATTTATTTAGTTAGTTTGCTTGTTAGTTGTTGGTTGTAAATTTCATTGTACCCCCCACAGTACAATGATGATTAAGGTTAATTCTATTTTGTTCTATTCTAGTTTTTTAGTTAGTTAGTTATTTTGTTAGTTTATTTAGTTTGTTGTTTAGTTAGTTTGCTTGTTAGTTTGTTATTTAGTTAGTTAGTGAGTTGGTTTGTTTGCTTGTTAGTTTTATTTGCTTGTGTGTTTTGTAGTGAGCAGGCTAACTCAGAGAGGATTTTGAGGGCCTTTTCGGTGAACGTCGGTCATGGCTCATGGAGGAAGTGGTCAGATTTTGATGGTGGTCTGAGTATGCTGATCCATGAATCTTTGAGGCTGGATACTTTGACACATTTCTGATAATAACTCCTGTGATCATGTCCGAAAATGAAATATAACCACATATGTTCCCCCTCACATGTTCTGAATTTGTAAACATTGTTGGGGCCTGATTGGACGCCGTGGGGGTTCAAACAAACTGCAGTTTGTCAACTTAATTTATCATCATTTTATGTATTTATTCTTTTGTCAGTGTATTTATTTGTTTATCTGTTTGCCATCATCATCGTCATCTTCATCATGTGTCTGCAGGGATCAGGCAGAGTCGGAGTCTCAGTCCACCTCGTGAGTAGACAAAACATCTCCCACAATGCACCTGTCCTGCCCTCGCTCCGAATCCTCAGACTGATAACGTCCCCCAAACCCTCCCTGTGCTCTGGATTATCCCATCAGCTGACTGTGTTTGTTACCTGGACAGGTGGAATCCTTTCTCAGGGATCAGTCAGCTGGTCAATAGCGTCGCCGCCAACGTGTCCGAGGTTCTGCAGGTCAAAAGTCCGATGGACGACCTGACGCAGACGTGAGTAAGAGCTGAGGAAAGAAACCAAAACAACCCCTTGTTACATTTAAAAATACAATTCCCTCTTGATTTAAAACTACAATTCCCTCTTGAATAAAAACTACATTTCCCTCTTGAATTAAAACTACTTTTTCCTCTTAAACTACTGGTGCCTTCCAGTTGTACTGAGAAGTCAAGATTTCCAAATGGGAAATTTCAAATGGATCGCCCCCGAGGATGGGGATGGCTGTTCCCAGTGTAAACAGTTATTAAGCACCTGTAATATTCCGTTTATTAGCACTTCTGACTCGTGTTTGTCGCACTAAATCAGCCGTATAGTATTTTTTGACGTGTATATATATAAATGCAGGTATAGTGTTATTTACATTCTTCATGTGGTATGTGCTAACTTCAACGCAGTGCGTGCTAACAACGGCTAACCCAGTGGCTAACTATAGCCTGGTAGACCGGTGTTGTGCCGCAGAAAGCACCCCTGCTGTGAAATGCACCCCCTCTGGGGAGCGTGCGCGTTAGGAAAGTGAAACGATTGGCCTTAATATCTCAGACAAACGCAGGGGAGAATACTATTTTACGATTTAATTATTTGTGAGGGAGATACAGGAGAAGAACATTGGTGGCTTACAGTCTTTAAAGCTGGCTGGCGTATATTTTCACAGAATATACCGAAGGTGTCTGTTTGCGTTCGCCATTATCCGATTCTGTGTGGAGAAGAACGTCTTACACTCTTTAGAGGAGCTTTAAAGGCTGTAAGCAACCAATGTTCTTCTCCTGTATCTCCCTCACAAATAATTAAATCGTAAAATAGTATTCTCTGCGTTTGTCTGAGATATTAAGGCCAGTCGTTTCACTTTACCAACAGCTGAGAGGTGCGCGCGCGCTCCCGAGAGGGGGTGCTTTCTACGGCACGTTTTTCTGTCTTTGTAACTGGAACGCTGATAACTCGGAGATGACGTCATTCCCACTTCCCTCTTCCCAGTTCAGATGTAAATGGAGCGCAGCATGAAGATCAGAAAAAGCTGCAGCTACTCCTCTCCAAGATGGCTGCTACAGAGACACTAGTCAGGGGACTTGTTTTTCTTTTCCTTGTTTACAAACATGTTTTTTTTCCTCTTTGTGAACAAACATGTTTGTTTTCTCCTTTGTTTACAAACATGTTTGTTTTCTCCTTTGTTTACAAGCATCTTTTCTTTGTTTTCAAACATGTTTGTTTTCTCCTTTGTTTACAAACATGTTTGTTTTCTCCTTTGCTTGCAAATATGTTTGTAAACAAATGTGTTAAACATGTTTGTTTTCTCCTTTGTTTACAAACATGTTTGTTTTCTCCTTTGTTTACAAACATCTTTTCTTTGTTTACAAACATGTTTGTTTTCTCCTTTGTTTACAAACATGTTTGTTTTCCTTTTTGTTTGCAAACATTTCAATGTTTGTGTGACCCCCTTCAGGAAGTTACATCAGCAGTTTGAGCAGTATAAGGACCAGGTGAAGAAGCTGGGGGAGGAGCCTCAGCCCAAACAGACGGTGAAGGCGGAGCCTCCCACGTGCGGTGTCTGTAAGAAGACGAAGTTCGCCGATGGCTGCGGCCGAGCGTGTTGCTACTGCCAGAGCCTCTTCTGCGCTCGCTGTGGGGGGCGTGTCCAGCTGAGAGCCAATAAGGTCAGAGTGAGTGAAGTGATGCCAAACAAACAAACAAACACACAGGTACATGTCGTCAAAGGCGTGGGCCTCAGAGCTGTAAAAACAGGTCTGGAGGGACAGGTCTATCAGGTCTATCAGGTCTACAACCAAGGGCTGTCCAAACTGTGGCTTGGGGGCCAGCGGCGGCCTGTGATTACCTTCATTTGTCAAGCAGCAGGGTCCTGAAACAGAGACGTGGTCCAAGACCAATCATGACGGTCAAGCTGGACCTCACGAGCTTCCTCTGGACCTCAGGTCTGAGGTCTGAGGTCTAAGCGAGGAGTCTTCGTCTTCAGGCTCCATCAGGTCCATGAGGTCTCTGCGGTACCTACCAAAATAAAAGCCCTGACCGCAGTATGTTAGCTACCAGAATAAAAGCCCTGACCACAGTATGTTACCTACCAGAATAAAAGCCCTGACCACAGTATGTTACCTACCAGAATAAAAGCCCTGACTACAGGAGCATCTTTGTGCCCTCCAGTGGTCACAGTTGGAGCTGACCCTGTTACGATGATGTCATGTGACCAGGTGATGTCCATGTCATGTGTCCAGGTGATGTCCATGTCTGTCCAGGTGTTGTCCTTGTCATGTGTCCAGGTGTTGTCCATGTCATGTGTCCAGGTGTTGTACATCTCACATGACCACGTGTTGTCCATGTCATGTGTCCAGGTGTTGTCCACCTCATATGACCAGGTGTTGTCCATGTCATGTTTCCAGGTGTTGTCCATGTCATGTGTCCAGGTGTTGTCCATGACATATGAACCAGGTGTTGTCCATCTCATATGACCAGGTGTTGTCCATGTCATGTGTCCAGGTGTTGTCCATGTCATGTGTACAGGTGTTGTCCATGCCATATGACCAGGTGTTGTCCATGTCATGTGTCCAGGTGTTGTCCATGTCATGTGTCCAGGTGTTGTCCATCTTATATGACCAGGTGTTGTCCATGTCATGTGTCCAGGTGTTGTCCATGTCATGTGTCCAGGTGCTGTCCATGATGTATGAACCAGGTGTTGTCCATGTCATGTGTCCAGGTGTTGTCCATGTCATGTGTCCAGGTGTTGTCCATCTCATATGACCAGGTGTTGTCCATGTCATGTGTCCAGGTGTTGTCCATGCCATATGACCAGGTGTTGTCCATGACACATGAACCAGGTGTTGTCCATCTCATATGACCAGGTGTTGTCCATGTCATGTGTCCAGGTGTTGTCCATGTCATGTGTCCAGGTGTTGTCCATGCCATATGACCAGGTGTTGTCCATGTCATGTGTCCAGGTGTTGTCCATGTCATGTGTCCAGGTGTTGTCCATCTCATTTGACCAGGTGTTGTCTATGTCATTTGTCCAGGTGTTGTCCATGTCATGTGTCCAGGTGTTGTCCATGATGTATGACCCAGGTGTTGTCCATGATGTATGACCCAGGTGTTGTCCATGTCATGTGTCCAGGTGTTGTCCATGTCATATGTCCAGGTGTTGTCCATCTCATATGACCTGGTGTTGTCCATGTCATGTGTCCAGGTGTTGTCCATGTCATGTGACCAGGTGTTGTCCATGTCATGTGTCCAGGTGTTGTCCATGAAATATGAACCAGGTGATGTCCATCTCATATGACCAGGTGTTGTCCATGTCATGTGTCCAGGTGTTGTCCATGTCATGTGTCCAGGTGTTGTCCATGCCATATGAACCAGGTGTTGTCCATGTTATATGACCAGGTGTTGTCCATGTCATGTGTCCAGGTGTTGTCCATGTCATGTGTCCAGGTGTTGTCCATGACATATGAACCAGGTGTTGTCCATGTTATATGACCAGGTGTTGTCCATGTCATGTGTCAAGGTGTTGTCCATGACATGTGTCCAGGTGTTGTCCAGGTGTTGTCCATGTCATGTGTCCAGGTGTTGTCCATGCCATATGACCAGGTGTTGTGTATGTCATGTGTCCAGGTGTTGTCCATGTCATGTGTCCAGGTGTTGTCCATCTTATATGTCCAGGTGTTGTCCATGTCATGTGTCCAGGTGTTGTCCATGTTATATGACCAGGTGTTGTCCATGTCATGTGTCCAGGTGTTGTCCATGACATGTGTCCAGGTGTTGTCCAGGTGTTTTCCATGTCATGTGTCCAGGTGTTGTCCATGCCATATGACCAGGTGTTGTGTATGTCATGTGTCCAGGTGTTGTCCATGTCATGTGTCCAGGTGTTGTACATTTCATGTGTTCAGGTGTTGTCCATGTCATGTGTCCAGGTGTTGTCCATGTTATATGACCAGGTGTTGTCCATGTCATGTGTCCAGGTGTTGTCCATGTCATATGTCCAGGTGTTGTCCATCTCATATGACCTGGTGTTGTCCATGTCATGTGTCCAGGTGTTGTCCATGTCATGTGACCAGGTGTTGTCCATGTCATGTGTCCAGGTGTTGTCCATGACATATGAACCACGTGTTGTCCATGTCATATGACCAGGTTTTGTCCATGTCATGTGTCCAGGTGTTGTCCATGTCATGTGTCCAGGTGTTGTCCATGACATATGAACCAGGTGTTGTCCATCTCATATGACCAGGTGTTGTCCATGTCATGTGTCCAGGTGTTGTCCAGGTGTTGTCCATGTCATGTGTCCAGGTGTTGTCCATGCCATATGACCAGGTGTTGTCCATGTCTTGTGTCCAGGTGTTGTCCATGTCATGTGTCCAGGTGTTGTCCATATCATTTGACCAGGTGTTGTCCATGTCATGTGTCCAGGTGTTGTCCATGTCATGTGTCCAGGTGATGTCCATGTCTGTCCAGGTGTTGTCCTTGTCATGTGTCCAGGTGTTGTCCATGTCATGTGTCCAGGTGTTGTCCATCTCACATGACCACGTGTTGTCCATGTCATGTGTCCAGGTGTTGTCCACCTCATATGACCAGGTGTTGTCCATGTCATGTGTCCAGGTGTTGTCCATGACATATGAACCAGTTGATGTCCATGTCATATGACCAGGTGTTGTCCATGTCATGTGTCCAGGTGTTGTCCATGTCATGTGACCAGGTGTTGTCCATGTCATGTGTCCAGGTGTTGTCCATGTCATGTGTCCAGGTGTTGTCCATGAAATATGAACCAGGTGATGTCCATGTCATATGACCAGGTGTTGTCCATGTCATGTGTCCAGGTGTTGTCCATGTCATGTGTCCAGGTGTTGTCCATCTCATATGACCAGGTGTTGTCCATGTCATGTGTCCAGGTGTTGTCCATGTCATGTGTCCAGGTGTTGTCCATGTCATATGACCAGGTGTTGTCCATGTCATGTGTCCAGGTGTTGTCCATGTCATATGACCAGGTGACCAGGTATGACAGGCTGGATGATGTACTTAACTTGTTGCAAAGTTCAAAGAAAAATGAAACATAGAAAAAGTCAAATCTTGCATGAAAATGAGCCAAAAAACAATAATATGATCCCCCCCGTTTTACTAATTTGCAAAGTATATTATATATCGTCCTCACTTCCCTCTATGAAAAAATGAGATTTAATTTACACTTAACGGAAGAAGAAGATTACGTAAAAATGAACCTGTCACCACTATACAAAACAGAACAAAACCTTGTGTTCATATTTCATATCTAACTAACATGTAGGTTTTTAGTTCATATTATGCTATAATTATTAGTCCATGTTTTAGTTTTACCAAACAGCATGTTAAAATATTCTGCAATTTAGAAGAAAATAGGTTATACAGTGAGACAAATGTATGATCTTCAAAAGTTTTAAATCTTTTAATGACTGATTATATGATACATAAATACATTTTAAATGCTTAAAATGGTCCAAAAGTCAGAAAGTTCTTTTTAGTATATAGTTTTGTTCACCATTTATCCTACAATCTCATCTGAAGAGTGTTTTCTCCACTGTTTGGAACTTATTTATGTCTTCAAAGAACATAAATAGACATGGTGTTGTCCATGTCATGTGTCCAGGTGTTGTCCATGTCATGTGACCAGGTGATGTCTCTGTCATGTGACCAGGTGTTGTTCATGTCTGTGTCCAGGTGATGTGGGTGTGTAACGTCTGCAGGAAGCAGCAGGACATCCTGACCCGCTCGGGGGAGTCGCTGCTGTCCGTCCATCACAGCTCACACGGGGCCTTCCACCCTCCACACCAGGGGCATCTGAGCAATGGAGCGTCTGATTGGTCAGTATGCAGCGACAGGAAATGAGCTCATGATGTGTGGCAGTGTTAATTAGTCTGTTGATTACAGTGTGTGAGAGAGACAAGATTAACGGAGGAATAATCCTGCAGCTAAGAGCGGTTTACTGCCACGGCTGAACACAGCGCACATACAAGGTGTGTCAGAAAAGTTCCAGGACTGGTATCACAAAAGATTTATTTTAGACCCAAACTTCAAACTTAGAGTTTTCCCCTTCAAAGTAATCCCAGCATGTCTACAAAGAGATACTGCGGCGTTTGCTTCATTCAGTGAGCGAGAAGAGGCAAGAGTTGTGGCAGGACAAGTCGTGGCTGCTTCACCATGACAACGCGCCTGCTCACCATGCCCTGAGCATCCGCCAGTTCCTGACCGAGAAGAACATGGCCGTGCTGGAGCAACCTCCCTACTCACCCAACCTGGCTCCGTGTGATTTCTTTTCTCTTCCCCAAGCTCAAAGGGGTCATCAAGGGGACCCGTTTTGAAGACGTGGACGACATCAAAAAGGCCGTGACAACGGAGCTGCGGAGGATCCCGGAAGAATCCTTCCAGGAATGCATGAAAACGTGGCAGAGAAGGATGGGAAAGTGCATTAGACTCCAGGGGGATTACTGCGAAGGGGAAAACTTGTAGTTTGTAGTTTGGATTCTAAACAAACCTTTTATGACACCAGTCCTGGAACTTTTCTGACACACCTCGTACATGCACGCTCACGCTCACACACGTGCACACTCAGTTGCTAAAAAGAGACACAGTGACATCACAGAGGCGTGAACACTCTGCACAAAACAACAACAGCAACACAAACAACAGCATGAACAACAACAACATGAACAAAACCAACAACATGAACAACAACAACAAGGTGAACAACAAAACAACAACATGAACAACAACAACATCAACAACAACCAGAACAACAATAACAACAATGTGAACAACAACATGAACAACAATAACACTGACAACACCAACAACAACATGAACAACAACAACATGAACAACAAAAACATGAACAACAACATTAACAACAACAACATGAACTACACCAACAACAACGGGAACAACAATAACAACAACGTGATCAACAACAACATGAACAACAATAACCTGAACAACAACAGCAACAACAATGTGAGCATCAACACCAACAACAACATAACCAACAACAACAACGTGAGCAACCACACCAATAACAACATGAACAACAATAACACCAACAACAACGTGAGCAACAACAACAACATGAACAACAACGACAACATGAACAACCTCACCCACAACACCGACACCATGAACAACAACAACAACAACAACATCAACAACAACAACAGGAACACCTTAACCTGTGTTATTGTGGTTCAGCGTCCCGCTGTAGCTCCACTCCCTTCAGGAGAGGCAGGACTATCTATCAGCACACCTATATGGAGAATGTTCAGCCTTTATATATATATATATATATATATATATATATATATATATATATATATATTTATATATATGGTATTACTAAGTAAACCAGTACTAACACGGCTCTTACTATATAAAAATGTATAGGAACACCTTTATCTTAAACAAGCAAGCAAACAACAGGAAGGCTTATTAAAGCTATCAGCAAACTAATGCTAGTACTAAATGCTAATACAAGCTATTTATAAAGAGGCTTACAACAAACAAGCTAGGTTATGCTATCAACAAACAGCCTAACAAAAGGCTAACACCAAACACAGGCTATCCACGAGCAAGCCACCATCTGAACAAGCTAATGACACACAGGCTAACTGTAATCAGGCTAACAACAGAAAGCAATTGCAGATCTAATGTCCACATTCCTTATTGGTCCATTCCTTGTGATTGACAGGAGGTCATACGATGATGGCGTGGTGGGCAGGATGCCTCGTTCGCCCTCAGATCAGGGTCTGGAGTGCCACGCTTGCTCACCTCGAGGTTATCATGGTCACCAGGCTCCACCAATGAGAGACGAGCGAGGCCGCTGGTACTCCCAGGTGAGCAGCTCTCAACAAAGTGTAACTGGATTTGTGTACTTCCTGTCTGGGTGACCCCAGGAGCCGGCCCACTAGAGCGATAGGCTCCTGTCTCGGGTGAGAACCCGGACTTGGACTTGTTTAATAATGGACCCTCTTTCTCTCCTGGGTCAGGACCAGGTCCAGGATGATCTGGAGTGGCGGCGGCAGAGGGAGGTGGAGTTTCAGGCTCGTTACCGTAGCGACCCCAACCTTGCCCGGTACCCAGTGAAGCCACAGCCGAGCGAGGAGGCCATGAGGATGATGGCCCACGTTGGCCGAGTCCGTCACCAACGACGCCACAGCGACGTCTCCCTGGCAACCCCCGAGTCCGACCACCCGACCCTGACCTATCCAGGTAGGAACTCCCCGTTTGGTTCACCTGTAGGCCCTCAGCAGAGCAAAGCATCATGGGAAGGAATCATCTACCAATCACAGCCTTGTAATCAGCCTGACTTCCTGGTTGTATTCCAGCTGTCCGTCAGCATCGATGTCAGGAGTTGGTCGGACCTGGAAGTCAAAGGTCTTTGTCTGTGGACCGGGCCACCAATCACGGCAGTCCCACCTCGCCCCGCCTGTTACCACGGCAACACCTGGACCCTGAGACCGCTGCGACGAGGAGGAGGGGGGGGGCGAAGATGTACGTGATTGGAAGTTTCAGCAGCTCGGAGGAGGAGCTAGTGACCACGCCCGAGTACACCAGTGGAGAGCATGAAAGTGAGTGGATACATGCTAACTGCTAGCTGGAGGCTTGCTTGTTTTCAGACAAAGCTAGATGGCTAACTGCCTCCTTCATGTAAACAGGTTTTTACTTTAGGCTTGCTGGCTGCATGCTAAAGGCTAACTTATTAATTTTATCTAATGCTGGGTAGGTTCATGCTAACAGCAAGCTAAGGGCTAACAGAGGTTTTTTAGAGGCTTGATAGCTTCTGTTAATAGCAAGCTTCATGCTTATGATTGTTAGTCAAAGGTCATAGGACTACGTACTAAAAGCTAATCTCAGGATTATGAATTTTGACCTGTGGCTAGTTGGCCACATGTTAACCACTAACTTCATGTTCACAGCTGAATCTAAAGGTTTAAGAATTATATGCTAACAGTCAACTTAATGCTAATGGATTTTTAAGGACTCACTGGCTACATGCTCAAAGCAACGTGCTATTTTACTGTTACTTTTGCTTAAGGCTAGTTGACTTCATGCTAATAGCTAGCTTCCTGCTAACATAAATTTCTTAAGTAATGTTGGCTATGCTGACAAATGTTCTTTATGCTTTAGAGCTACATGCTAACAGCTAGCTTCAGGATAATAGAGTTTTTCCCTTAATGCAAAGCGGACAAATACTACGAGCTAAGTTTAGACCAACAAATTTCTACCTACAACTGGTGCTGAATGCTAACAGCCAGCGTTGGGCTGACTGGTGTTACTCAGGGCTCAGTGGTGACATGCTATATGCTAATTGTTGTCTATTGTTGATGGGCTGGGCTAAATTAATTAGGCAGGCTGGCCAGGCTAGTAGCCTATTGATGCTAACACTTGCTGTGTACATGGCTAAACCTTCTCGGGGTGAATGAGGGCAGACGAGTGACCTTCTAGATGACCTCAGGAGTCAGAGCTGAGGGAGATAGATCAAGTCCATCTTTTGTGGTATCTTCAGTGTTCCTCAGGTGTAACGTTTGGCCCCAGGTGTTGGGTTCTGGGCTATGAGCACTACCTGCAGCCTGCATGTACGGAGCCTGGGTCTCAGTTTGTCCATTACATGTCCACGTGTCCACGGGTCTGAAGAGTAGGGGTATGTCAGCAGATCCTGGACCTTCAGGCCATCACTGAGTGAATCTGAAGGTTGATAACCCTCTAATACTTTGAGGTGGATGATGACCTATGACCTTCAGTCAGTCCATCATGAACAGGACGTCATGTGTGGAGTTTGCTGCCCCCTGCTGGACCAAACAGAGAAAGACCAAAGAAGAAGAACATCCCTAAAGGTTTGGTTTAAGCCACAGGCCTTCTGATGGTCCAGTGCTGGATCAAGATCCTAACAGCCCCCCCAGGACCTGCTGAGGGTCTTCAGGAGAACCTCAGGGTCTGTTCTGAGGTGTTCTGTCCTGTAGGAACAGAGAGTGTGTTCTCTGACTGTAATTAGCTCAGCATGCTAATCTTCTTACAGGTGAACCCCGTGTTCACCTTCACAGACACAATGTTCTCCAGGCAGCCGGTGGGGGGGGGGGTCACCGTAGAACAAACAGAGAACCAGACAAACAGTCAGAGAACATCTCACAGACATAGTGAGGGCTCTGCTGCTCTGGGAGGTCCCTCAGATGTTCTGAACAGCCCAGCAGCAGAAGAATGAATCGGAGCTCTGATTGGCTGTCTCTCTGCAGGTTGCTGAGCTCTGATTGGCTGTTTCTCTGCAGGTTGCTGAGCTCTGATTGGCTGTCTCTCTACAGGTCTCAGTGACCATGTTGTCGTGGTGAAAGTTAAGATAAGATAAGATAAGATATCCTTTATTAGTCCCACAGGGGGAAATTCCAAAATATACAGCAACTGCAGGATACAAGAGAAGTACTGAAAGATAAGGTAATTACAGATCAAGTACAGTAATGCAAAAATAGAAATAAAATTTTTTTGAAAAATGTAAAAAAAGTATATACTATACAGTCAGTGGCATATTTACAGTCCTGATGTACATGTTTGTTGTTTGACAGATGGTTATGTACATGTTGATATTTTACAGGATGAGATTTGTGATATTATAATATAAATATGGTGGCTATGTACATGTCTGGTATTTTGCAGAGAAACATTATCACATATAAATATAAATGTGGTTTATTGCACACTGGAGAGGTTTTTGTTATAAAGTCTGACAGCTGCAGGAAGGAAGGACCTGCGATACCTCTCCGTCACACACTTCGGGTGGAGCATCCTGTCACTCACGGAGCTCCTTAGTGCAGTGAGTGTGTGTTGGAGGGGGTGGGAGTCTTTGTCCATCATAGAGGACAGCTTGGTTGTAGTCCTCCTCTCCACCACCTCCTCCACCAGTTCCAGAGGGCATCCCAGGACTGAGCTGGCCTTCTTTATCAGTTTATCCAGTCTCTTCCTGTCAGCTGCTGTGATGCTGCTCCCCCAGCAGACCACTCCATAGAAGACTGCCGAGGCCACAACAGAGTCATAGAAGGTCTTCAGGAGTGCCCCCTGCACCCCAAAAGACCTCAGTCTCCTCAGCAGATAGAGTCTGCTCTGTCCTCTTTTGTAAAGTGCGGTAGTATTATGAGTCCAGTCCAGTTTATTGTTAAGATGAACACCCAGGTACTTATAAGATGTCACCATCTCAATGTCCCTTCCCTGAATGTTCACTGGTGATGGGGGGGAGTGGGGGCGCCTGCGGAAGTCCACAACCAACTCCTTGGTCTTATCAGAGTTGATGTGCAGGTGGTTCTGCTGGCACCAGTCCACAAAGTCCTGGATGAGTTCTCTATACGACTGGTCGTCCCCGTCTGTGATGAGGCCGACGATGGCAGAGTCATCAGAGAATTTCTGGAGGTGGCAGGTGGGTGACAGGTGGGAAAAGTCCGCAGTATAGAGGGTGAAGAGGAACGGCGCCAGCACCGTTCCCTGGGGGGCCCCTATACTACAGAGGGCAGTCTCTGACACACAGTCCCGGGTCCTCACATACTGTGGGCGGTTGGTGAGGTAGTCCACAATCCAGCATGTGAGGTGTTGGTCCACACCAGAGAGCTCCAGCTTGTCCCTCAGGATGGCCGGCCTAATGGTGTTGAAAGCACTGCTGAGGTCCAGGAAAAGGACCCGAACAGAGCTCCCAGGCGACTCCAGGTGGGACAGAGCTCGATGGAGGAGGAAAATGATGGCGTCGTCCACTCCGATTCCAGTCTGGTACGCAAACTGCAGTGGGTCCATGGACGAGCTCACCAGGGGGCGCAGGTTGGCAAGGACCAGCCGCTCCAGGGCCTTCATGAGGTGGGATGTGAGGGCCGCATGTGTGAACGGTCCTGCAGGTTGTTTCTCAGAACATCACTCGTCATGCTGAGGAGTTAATCTTAAGCTCCGTGTCACTGGACAGGAAGTCCCATAGTCAGTGATAATGAGTTCTGATTGGCTCAGGGGATTTCTGGCCCATCCCCTCAGGTCTGGAGGTGACAGAGCGGCTCAGAGTCTCCGCTTCTGCCGTCCTTAACACAACGGAGACAAAACATAATCCTGAAAGTCCCCAACAGAGCCTGAAGCCAGACCAGCACAGGTGTAGACCAGCCTGGAGGGTCCTGGAGGGTCCTGGAGGGTCCTGGAAGGTCCTGGAGGGTCCTTGAAAACCTGGAGCACCTGCAGATTGTGCTTATGTGAGTGAAGACGGGGACACCTTGGTCCTCCTCTCTCCTCAATTGGATTAAAAGAGGAGAGTGTGGATTAGTGGGCTGTTTCAGGAGTTGCTGTGGAAAGACCAGAATAGAAGCAGGGACAACTGGAGACCACTGGAGACACCTGGAGACACCTGGAGATAACTGGAGATAACTGGGGACAGCTGGACCATTGACCAAGGAGACGACGTGTGCACACACCTGTAGACGTGTCTGCAGGGTGCACACTCCTCGAAGGATAAACAGCTCACCGTGTTATGTAATCAGCTGGAGTACATGGGAAAGGAGCCATATCAAACCAATGAGCTGCAAACTTTTACAAACAAGTTTCCTTACGGAGCAACAACCAATCAGATCCCACCCTGTCTAGAAGTTAGGCTTAAGCTCATGCTAACACGAAGCTAACTGTTAGCTCTGTCAGAGGAGGCTGAGCCACAGGGATCTGGCTCAACCTGACCCTGACCCAGACCCTCTGGGTTTTTATGACCCCAGGCTCTATTGAAGTCAGCTAATTGATACATTGGCCCTCAGATCAGCTGATTCATCTGCTCACTCACTGGCTGGTCGATCAGTGGCTGCACTGATGGACGCAGCTTCATGCTAACCCTGCCCTCAGGGGGGATGAGGACGCTCTGCTCAGTGTTCAGACTCCATTAATCTCATTAGCCTCAGGCATGAACTGCTCCACAGCCTGCAGGCAGAGCTCAGGGCCCACTGAACCCCAGGACTGTGTGAGGAGGAGGAGCAGAGAGGAGCACCACTCCTTCTTCTGCTTCATCCTGCTCCTCTTCCTCTCCTGAAGCCCCTCGACCTCCACCTTCTTCATGGCGTTTAAACAGACCTGTGAGTAAAGCTGCCACCTCCTGGACATGTTATGAGTTCCAGACCTGGTCTTTCGGGTCTCGCCTGTATGGTGGGTTGATTAGGATGGTTGATGGGTGATTGATAGTAATGGCTGATGGGGTGGTTGATTAGGATGGTTGATGGGTGGTTGATTATAATGGCTGATGGGGTGGTTGATGGGTGGTTGATTATAATGGCTGATGGGGTGGTTGATGGGTGGTTGATTATAATGGTTGATGGGGTGGTTGATCAGGATGGTTGATTAAGTACCTGATTTTGGCGGTAGTATTTATTAACTTAACAACGTGGTAGACGACCAATTGCACTTTTTCATGAAACTCATAAAAATGGAGATAGGAGGATTGTCACTAACAGTGAAGATGGATGTGCTTCCCTGCAGCACTGATGGAGCCTGAGTTGGTGTGCAGGTGACACCCCTCCATTTGAGATCCACTTGATTTGGGATGTGTAGTGGCAGGAATCTGGTGATGTGATATTGTGATAGATGAGTTCAAATGTTATACAACTTTAAGGACTCTCGACATTGTATGCATGATCAGTGTTGTTGATATCACTTCTGGTCCCTGGGTCATTCAGAAACTGACCCAGAAATCATTACTGCTGTTAATGTTTGTCAGAATCCAGAATAGTTCAACATCTGAAGGAATAAAATGTCCACTGATGCACTGGTGCAGTGGTTTGTACTTGGGAATAATAGTTGAGAATCCTCTTTGATTATTGAATTGATCAACAAACAAACATTTTAAGCTGCCTCTCTCTGATGGTAAAAACCTGCTTCACCCCTCAGTAGCTCTCCAACTGCACCCTTCTGTTTTCACAGAAACCAAACAAAAATTCAAACAAAAAAATAACTAAAGAAAAACTCTGACAATAACAATACTGACCAGAGGCTGAACTACAATACAAACTGAATGTCACAGCTCTTCTTGTATTTTAGTAAATTTGAGAACATCAGATCAAACCTGTGGACCCAGGACTGTGTGACAGAGTTTTGGGATTCTGGTTATTATCCAGAATTATCTTATTATCTTACATGGCTGGCACTGATTGATGCATATAGAATTAATTCATTACATAATTCATTTTAAGCTGAGATGCTCAGTTCACTATCAGTTCACTCTCTGCCTCTTTGTCCAATCAGCTGTTTGAGTTCTGCAAGTCTACCTTCAGTCCTGGTCCAGGTGTGTCCAGGTCCAGTTGTAGCTCTGAATGTAGGCCTCTTGTAGTTCCCCTCTGTTTGGGAGCATTGGTCGTGTTAAGCGACACTGACTGATGTGGACTGCTCTGTTGAAAACCACTCTGAAAAGCTCTGACCTTTGACCTGTTCTTCATTGATGTTTGGTTGATAGGAGACATGGACAGCCAGTGGTGGGATCATGGTACCTGGCAGAACGAGCCTGCACCTTTATCCATGGTAGGACTAAGCCCCGCCCCCTTCCCCCATCCACCATTGACTCTTTTTTTTACATTCAATCAACTGAGTAAACAGTTGTTGTTTGTTTTTGAACCTTCATGTGTTTTCCACCAATCAGCATCCAGTGTCATGGCAACCGACCAAGGATGGAGAGCGTCTGATTGGTCGAATTCTGTTAAATAAGAGGATGAAGGATGGGACAATTCCTGCAGACACCGGGGCCCTGCTGGGACTCAAGGTGAGGCTGATCACCATCTACCTGTTCATCATCTACCTGTCTGCTTTTGCCTCTGCTGCTGCTTCCTGCTCTTACTCTTTCTTTTCTGTTGTTTGTAATGTTGTGGAATATTTCATATAAACTAAAGATTTAGATGAATGGACAGATGTATCCATGGACAGAGGGATGGATGTTCCAAAGGATAGATGGATGTACTGATGATGGATGGATGGATGGGTGGATGGATGTTAGGGGTGGGCAAGAATATCGATTCATCAATGCATTGCAATTATTCCCCTCCCAATTCTATATCAATTTAGCAAATCCTTTGTATCGATTCACCTCCTGGCCAGTGGGGGGCGCTGTGCACTTTTTCAGTGTTTTTCCAGCTGCCGCTGGTTGCAGATGAAGACATGCTTGCCGAGTGATATGATTGAGAGCAGAACATGAGAGTGATTTAAAGGCGGTTTATCAGTGTTTTCTGTGTAAATAATTTAAAATATCAAGCACAACAGCATTAGTATCATTCTGGAGTGTTTTCTTTCCATTCTTTTGCCGTATTTTCTCTGTGTTTTGCCGTATTTCTGATGTATTTCCCCATGTTTTACCAGCTTTTTTTGTCATTTATCATCCTTTTAATCATAGTTTATTTTTTAT
Organism: Cetoscarus ocellatus; assembly: GCA_037902135.1. NCBI lineage: Eukaryota > Metazoa > Chordata > Actinopteri > Labriformes > Labridae > Cetoscarus > Cetoscarus ocellatus. The sequence continues at coordinate 133,842 of JBAMNC010000064.1, forward strand.
GGATTCCTTGAATAGTCATTTTAGAAATACTGGAGGAAGACATGTCGAGATCTTTGTCTTCAGCTTCACAGGAACTGCTTCAGGGACTATCATCAGTAAAAAAAACGTCAGGACATGGTCTAATATAACAGGCTGTAACATGGACACTAAATGCTGTAGTCGAACAAAAATGTTTGAGTTTATGTAAAATGGGTGAAGTTTATTTTTGGTCATCTCAGAAAATTTCCACATGTTCATTTACAAGTGTTTATGAAGAGAATCCTGTGGAAAATTCAAAGCCATTTTTACTATTTTCTTGTAATTACACACAGTTTTAAGCATTTATAACATAATAATGACAAATACTTGCAAGAATTGTTTACTTTTGTTTCTTGTGAAAAAAGGTTGAAAAATGTATTCAAAGGACAATTCCTGACACATTTATTGACAAAAAAGATCAGGTGGGACATTTATAATTATAGTGTAAACTGTCATGTTTTTACTTTTGTACTCCATATGCACAAATAAGTTATTACTGTGCAAATTTTTATTTTCAGATGTTTGCTCAAAATTATGAGGTGACATACCACATATTATCACACTGGCATCAAAATTTAAAAAAAATCAAAAATTGTCAACAGGTAATCTAATTATTTGTGTATTTCTACTTCTTACTGAATCGATACCGAATCGAATCGCCACCCAAAGAATCGAAATTCGAAATCAAATCAAATCGTGAGGTTCTTAACAATACCTAGCCCTAATGGATGAATGTTCTGATGATTGGATGTACTGATGGATGGAGGTTGGATGTACTGTGTTTTGGTGCTGGTCAACCTGAGTTCCTGGCTCACGGCGGTGTGTTTCAGGTGGTCGGGGGTAAGATGACGGAGTCGGGTCGTCTCTGTGCCTTCATCACTAAGGTAAAGAGAGGAAGTCTGGCCGACACTGTGGGACACCTCAGACCAGGTAAACATCTCACAGCCTTTTGAAGACCCCCCGACCTGTGAACCATTTAGATATCCAGCCCTCTGAACAGATCTAACACCTGTCAGACATTGATACCCTCACCTGGTGTTTGTGGTCCCAGTTTTACAGTTCAGGCGCCACAGACCCAGGTCTCACAGAGACCAACATGATCAGATGTTCCTTCAGGAAAACTCCAATCTGGAGGCTGGTTGGCTTCAGCACTCTTGCTGTCACCATGTTTTTACTTCCTGGTCTTCTTAATATTTCACTTGTCTAGGAGCACAGTCTGGTTCACGTACGCTACCATGTTTGGGATCTGTAAAAGTATGATGACCTCCTGGTCTGCTTGGTCTCCTGGGCTGTGGTTGGTCTTCAGCCTGGTCTGACATCATCTCTCACAGACATGTTTAGCGATCACGATGTCGGGAGGCTTATTGACCCTACAGCTTAGCACCTTCCGGACCAATAACCAGCTCTAACGAGCCTTAAAACCAGGAGGGGGGTAGATGACCCGAATATGTCCTGCTGTTCCAGCTCCATCCAAGCAGCTCTCAGAGCTGCTGCTAAGGGCCTGTTTCTGTCAGAGAACTTCCTGTTTTTTCTGTTTTCCGTTGTTCTCATCACATCCTCTGACAGGACGCTCTCTGTTCTCAGGTGATCAAGTTCTCGAGTGGAATGGACGAGTCCTGCAGGGTGCCACGTTTAACGAGGTCTACAACATCATCTTGGAGTCCAAAGCTGACCCACAGGTGGAGCTGGTGGTGTCCCGACCAATCGGGTGGGTCACAGGTCTCATATGTTTAGTGCCAGTCAATGAGAGAGAGAACAACATGTTTATTTCAGGGCCTCTTAAAGATCAATTTTATTTGAAATATTTCTGTTTTAATCTCAGCCTGACTGATTTTGATTGGTTCCCCTCATGTACCTAAAATTAAATTTATTTCTGATTAAGAAGTGGGCCATATAAAGAGAGTGAAAGGTCCCCATGTGGCCCCAGGTCTGCCAGCTTGACACCCCTGATTTAAGAGCACATGAAACTACACTGAATAGAAAGACTTTATTGACAGAGAACAGGAACTCAAAGAACTTTGCAGAGTCAAGGAAAAAGAAACAAAGATACAAAGAACGGCCAGAGGATGCCTGAAATTTCTGAGCTGGAGGGACGTCCAACTAACAGACTGTCTTCATGGTTTTCCTTCTTACAGAGATGTCTCCAGAGCAGCAGACAGCGCCGTCATCTCCCTGGACTCCAGTGAGTATACTGACAAAGACACAAAGAGACCAACCAGACAAACCAGGACAAAGACAAACCAGACTACTCTACCAGAAAGGCACAAAAACCATTCAATTGTCCTCTATATTCTGTTCTATGTCCTCCATGTTCACTCTGAAGGCTCCAGCTCCTTCGACTCTCAGAAAGTGGGCCCATCAATCTCTGTCACCTCTCCCATCAGCCCCGGTGTCCCGTCAGGACAGGTCTCTGTAAGTTTACCCAGCATACACTGCACCACCACACTGAACCACCAACAGCCAGCTCTGTTAACTGCTGTTTCCATGGCGACATGTGTTTGTTTCAGACTGTGAACAGGCGAGCTCTTGTGCCAAGAATCCAGGTAACTGTAAATGTAGAGCAGAGTGAGACATCTTATCCTCGTCCTATCTTTGTCCCTGTCTGCCTTCTTGTGCGTTCCTTTGACCTCAGAGGTCAGATGTTCAAGGAGGAGATCGCTGAGGCCGTCCCTGCTGAGGCCATCCCCGATCCCCGGTGTTTGACCAGCATTCAGAACTTCTGACCTCCAAGGTCAAGTGGAACGCACTAGTTCTAGTTGTAGTTTAATGTCGAGTCAAAGCCCCGCCCACCTGCTGCTGCCCGGGTAATCATATGTGTAGAGTTCTGGTCTAATTCTTTAATGCAGAACTTGGGTTCTATATAAAAAGCAGGGGTTCTTTGAGGCAGAACGTGGGTTCCTTGTGGCAGGATATTGGTACTTTGAAGCCTGCTGCCCACAGTGGTACCCCCACATTTCTGCTGAAGGTCTTAACCCCCCTGACTCCAGGAGGGGTGCAGAATCAGAGGGTTCTCCTCTGAGCTGTCTGGCTCTGGTACTAGGTGAATGTTCCTTGACAGTGTTGGGTTCCTGTTCTCTGTGTTCTGCTCTGATTTGAATTTTCACCTTTCAGGTGAAGCTATGGTACGACAAAGTCGGTCATCAGCTGATCGTCACAGTTCTTGGAGCCAAAGAACTTCCTGTCCGCGATGACGGTCGACCTCGAAACCCATACGTCAAGATCTATTTCCTTCCAGACAGAAGGTAATAGGAGAAAAATGGTCAGAGTCTCGGTTCTGTTGGTTCTGGTGTATTTGCAAACATAATGATGTTCTGTGTCCTCTGGTTCTTTTCTGTATCTCATGGTTCTTCAGTTGAACCTGCTGAAATGTCCCCAGGTCTGATTTCTGTTCCCAAACTCTGTCTCCTTCTCTCTCAGCGATAAGAGTAAGAGGAGAACGAAGACAGTCAAGAAGTCAGTAGAACCTCGGTGGAACCAGACCTTCATGTACTCCCCAGTCCATCTGAGAGAGTTCAGAGAACGTATGTTAGAACTGACGGTGTGGGACCAGGCCCGAGTCCGCGAGGAGGAGAGCCAGTTCATGGGAGAGGTGAGACAGCATGGAGAACATGTAGAGAATATTCTTCTTCTCCTTCTGTTTGATCGGAGGATCGCTTTTTTGGTGTATACCGCCATCTACTGTACCGAAGGACTTTCAGGCCTTCTACTACTGCAAAATATTTAGATACATCACTCCTCTAGTTCTCAATATACTTACCAATATACCCAACTGGCAGGGGAGACACCACGACCACAAAGGCGGTCCACCCAGGGCGAGCCATGTAGAGAATATGAAGAGAGTTAATTTTTATATTTATAATTTGACCAAAGCTCAGGTGATTATTTCCCAGTCCTCAGAGCTGTAACCCCGCCCCCTCGCTCTCCTGCAGGTGCTGATTGAGTTGGAGCATGCTCTGTTGGACGATCAGCCTCACTGGTACAAGCTGCAACTCCATGACGGCTCCTCTCTGCCGCTGCCCAACGCCTCCCCCTACCTGCAGAGGAGAGGACTGCAGCCCGAGGACTCCCCGAGCAGCAGGAGGCTGCAGAGTGAGACGCACTCCATTGTTTGTTTGTTTGTTTGTTCTCAGCTCTTCATCCTGTTTATTATTTGTTCTTTTTTACATCCTTGTTGGTGTCTGTGACTTTTCTCCCATGATGCTTTGCCAGACAAAGGTCATTACTATAACTCAGGTAAATACAGCTGCCTGTGTGGTGTTCCTGTGATTGTTCATGAGTACAGAATCAAACGTCTAAATCAGCGGTTCTCAAACTGTGGAATAAAACACAGCTAAACCAGAAGCACAGAGTTTAAATCTGGGATCATTATGTTGATGGACTTCAATAGTTTTACAGCTGTTTTATCATTTATCTGTAAACTAAAATAAATGTGAAACAGAAAAATGAGACAATAACCAGCTGTGTCAGTGCAGTGAGTATCTGAGTGAATAACTGATTTCTCTCTATCTAACAGTAACAGTCATCTTTAATAGTAACTATAAATATAAATATGTGTACAGTATAGATCAGTGAATAAAAGGGGCTGACAGACACATGGATGCTGCCTTTATCGTCACAGTCAGTCTCTGTTAGCCTGCAGCCTGACTCCTCCCACACCTGATAACACCTGACGGACAGCTGCTTAACCAGTGAGAGTCCAGAAACAAAATCAGTGTAGAATTTTTACTCTTACTAAATATAAGAGTCACAGAAATGAAAGCATCTTAATACTGATGGAGAAAAGACACACCTGGACCAGCCTCAAGGCCTGCACCACCATTTGAGAACCACTGGTTTAGAGGGTTCAGTCTGTGTTTTGGGTTCTTGTGACTACTATAATCCTCTCCAGATGTTCCTCAAAGGTTCTGTTGGTGGTTAATGGGTGTGGCTCAGTTTTGGGGTGTTTCCAAATCATTAGGACAGCCTCAGAGGCTCTATTGACAAACAAACAGAGCTCGGCCTCAGTGAGCACGCTCAGTGTGCCGCATTAATCCACCGACCGTCCTGCAGGGGATTACACAGAGAGCTGCTTACAGGATTAACTAACACCCTCCCCTGCCCCCCCACAGGGTCTCAGAGGATCAGTGACAGCGAGTTCTCGGATTATGACTGCGAAGACGGCATCGGGGTGATCTCAGGTGAACTCCAATTCCCAGCATGCACTGCAGGTCCTGCTCAGACCAGAATGGTTTTCAGGTTCTCGCGGTGGCAGAGGGGTTCCAGGGTTCAACATGTTTGTGACGTGGGGAGGTTCATACACTCGGGGTTAGTCAGTCAGTCATGTGACCTGCTTTATCAGGAGAGGACGAGTCCTCGGGTCTGCAGGTCCTTCACGGGTTTATGTGTTTGCTGTTTATTCAGTAAAAACGGAGCCTGAGGGTCAAAGGTTAATCAGTGCTGAATAACCAAGACCAAATCTGATCGAAGTGATGATGGTCGAGCAGACCGAGCTCGCTGCGTCCTGTCTGGTCTTCGTTTGTTGTCTGAATTAGCTGAGCTGCTGCTTCTTCTTCTTTGGTTTTAATAAAGTAAAAAACTCACTACTGCCTCCTACTGGGCTAAAGTCTGGATCAGAGAAACTTTCTACAGCACAAAAACAACATTAAACAGGTGGAGATAATCCAGCAGAGCGTTCCTGTTGTCTGAGTTTAGGGGACTCTAGAGGGAGGGGCTGCCATGTCTGTGTTTATCAGAGCACATTTATTTAATCAGGAGGAATAAAGTGACTCAGTTTACTGCAGTCGTTCTCCGAGCACCTGCTGCGTCAGACACACATACTGAGGTGACACTCGCCACCCGCGGAGACGTTACTGTTACTCACCAACAAATGATGGGACCAAAGATAAAACTCTAGATGAACAAATGTTTGGCTCCTCCACAGATTGTTTTAATTTCACAAATGAAGCCGTGCACTCTCCCTCCTCAGTACAATATTTTGACTGATTTCTGTTTCTGCTTGCTGCTAAATGAACGCTGTCATTGTCTGAGGAGTGATTTATTTTCATGATTTATTTTCAGGACTTATTTTTAGGATTTATTTTCATGATTTTCCCCTCTGAACACTGTCATGAGAAATATGAAACATCCATTGAGGTTTGATGAACTGTTATGTACTGTAGGAGTAACAGAATCAATGCTAATGCTAATAATACTGAGACTGTTGCCATGGATACACACTGCGACTGTCTGTCCATCGACCCCTGACCTTGTGGCGCTTTACATCCTGGTATTTTCTTTCCGTTCTCAGACTCAGTTTCACTGAAGTTAGGAATGAGTCCAGTCTGTATTTTGAGGTGCAGCCTCAGTATCCACAGTGACTCATATTAAGCCCCGCCCCCTCTGTCTTTCAGACTACAGGCAGAATGGGCGGGACTTCCACAGCTCCACCCTGTCCGTGCCGGAGCAGGTGATGATGTCCAATCACTGCCCTCGGTCCGACATGGCCAGGATGAGGTCACGCTCGCCGAGCCAGCCGCCTCCTCACAGGTAACCAGTTGTTTGACCTTTGACCCTCTGAATGTTTTAAACTGCAACCCGCTGATCTTTGACCTCTGGTTGGCAGCGGTAACCCTCTGTACCCGTTGTACCGCGAGGACGCCGTGCGGCTTCTGCGTGGCTCCAAACTGAGCCGAGCGCACTCTGACGCCAGCCAGTACGGCAGCCAGGAGAGGTAACCTGTGGACAGTCCCGTTAGTGATACTAGTTAGTGAAAGAGCCACTGGTGGTGCTGGTTAAGATAATGGTAGAGTACTGGGTCATAATACTGGTTATAGTGGCGGTCCTTTAATTGGAGACGTTTAACATTATGGTCATTTAACTGAACAGTTAACTGGTAAAGCACTGGTCATTTTACTGGTTCTGGTGGTAGCTATAATGGTTACTCCGGTCCTTTTACAGGTCATCCAGCTGGTAGTTATACTAGTTATGGTACTCATCATTTTACTAGTAATGAGAGTAATACTGGTTAATGTAATGTTCATACTGGTATGGGAGTGGTAGGCATACTAGTTATAGGATTGTTTTTTTTTTCTGGTCATGGGGCTGGTAGTTAGACTTTAAGTAATGGTTGTTTGGCTGGTTAAAGGTTAAGTACTACTACTGGTTTGAACTGTTAGTAATACTAGATATATCAAAGGTCATGTAAGTGCTTATGGGGCTGGTAGTTTTAATGGTATCGGTTATTTTTAATTAGGCTTTTGGTAAAGATGGTACTAGTATCGGTCAGTTTGCTGGGTATCACTCTTGATAGTACCAGGGAGTCTGGTTGTAGTAGTCTTTATAGAGTTGGTCATGATACTGGTTATTAGACTGGCCTTTAAACTGGCTACAGTTTGGTTATTTAGCTGGTTAAAACTTTATATTTTTTACTAGTTAAAGTGCTTGTTAATATATTGGTGTTGTCATAGGTCATGGTGCTGGTTTTGGCTTTTTGGACTAGTTAATGGGCTGGTAGTTATGTAAGTTAGAGTATTGTGCCATATAACTAGTTTTTGGGCTTGTAGTTATGTTGGTTGTAGTATTGGCCATGTAACTAGTTTTTAGGCTGGTAGTAATGCTGGTAATATTATTACTAGTTATTGGGCTGGTGGTTATGTTAGTAATTGGCCATATTACTAATAATAAGGCTGGTAGTTATTTTACTTAGAGTTTTGGCCAGATAAGTAGTTATTGAATTTGTAGTTATGTTGGTTAGAGTATTGGTTGTAGTACTAGTTATTGGGCAGGTAGTTGGGGGCTCGGGCATGAGCCACCTATGCTCTTCCGTGCATTTATCTATTTTTTAAATTTATTTTTCTTCATCTTTCAGCCACTTTTTTGATTCGCTTCTCCTCCTAGGGCTTTGAGAAACCCCCCACAAATTATATATCAAAACGTGTGGCTTGGTCCCGATCAGTGTCCTATGACTTTACTAAAAATTTCGTGAATTTTTGGCCGAGATGTTCGCGAAAAATGACGAAAAAAGTGAGGTTGTTAAACTTGTTGTAGTACTTGTTACAGAAGCTGATCCAGTGGTGATGTAGCTGTTTGATTGGCTCTGGTATGTAGTAGATGTTGTCGTAGTTCGTAGTTTGCAGTTAAACTCTCAGTCCTTTGTGAGCTGACTTCCTGTCTGTGTGGATGTAGGCGGAGCTTCAGGAGGATGTCCGTCACCAACTCCCTCGACTCCCATGAGAGGTACTGTCTCTGTAGTTTTTGTACTCACTGGTTCAGGTGTAGTAGATGCAGTATTGAAGGCTGTTGATCAGTGGTGGGGTCTCACTGGTTCGGGGGTTCAATCTCCAGCTCCTGTACTCGCCCTGCTGTGGGTGTGTGAATGTGATTACAGGCACATAGCAGCCTCTGTCATCAGCGTGTGGGCAGGTGTAGGTTTGCAGGTGTGACCTGGGTGAGAGAGCCCTGAGCTGTCAGGTGACCCCAGGTTCTCAGGTGTATGTTTCTGTTTATAAGGTACTTTAACGGTCCCAACCAAACCCCCTGGATCAACCACATGGTAAACGGGAGCTGTGAGGAGTTCAGGTGAGCTCTGAGGGATTATGGGTAGTGTAGTTTTTAGCCTGGTTCACACCTCTGCATTGGAGCTACACTGTACTGTAGCCATGTTACCTGTGCTCCTCCACAACACTATGGGGCAGTGTGACTTATATTGTGGCTCTGACTTATATTGTGACTTTCACTCACTGTGAGTAAAATACTCTTGTCACCTTGTCAGAAGGTAAAAATAATTTGTTAGCTGGAGCGCTAACAGCTGAACGGGCGAAGTCCATGTGACCAGTGGAGGCTCTTGTTTCGACAGGGCAGCGGGAGTGTGATTCCGGCTCATGGTCTCTTTACCAACACGTCCAACCCACTAACTAACCCTGCTAACCAACAACTCCCCCACCCAGTGGCGCAAAAAGGGGGTATGCACTATATGCGGCGCATAGGGGCGCCAAAGTAATGGGGAAGAAATTATTTCAAATCTGTATTTACTGTAATGAACGGCAGTTTGTGCATGTGTCAATAGTATGATCAAGAACAGGCATGTCGGTGACTGATAGGGCGCCCCTTCGCTTCTTCTTCACCCCCTCGCTCTTCTCACCCCCCACCCCCCATAGCGCACACTCCAGAAGGCGCGCCCCCTGGAGTAAGAGTGTTTTCGTTTGACTAAAGAAAGCTGTCAGGGGCACAAAACAGAAAAAGGAAGAGGGAGAGGGAGAAAGATATTAGAGTGTGACGGCCCCTGTTCATATATTTAAAGAGGACTTAATCATATCTGTTCTCTCAGAGGTGACTGGACTGGCTGGTAAAACATTCAGATGTTGGCCCGCTGCTCCACCGTCTCTATAAAGGCTGGCTTTCAGTGACCTGTGTCTCTCTCTCTGATCCCTGCTCTCTTCGCCCCAGCTCCACGTACATTTATTTGGTTTTCTTTGTCAGTGCACCTTCAACACCTTGCACCACATCATTTTCACACACTATTGATATTACAGACAATACATACTACATGCTTGCATTTATTATTGGTTGGCTTTACTTTCATTTGTAATAAATTATTTGATTATTTTTGAAAACTCACTCCTCCCGTCCTTTTGCCATGGTCATTGAGCCAGGTTGTGACAAAAGGAATGGAAAAAAGCTTTTCTATTTTTCTTTTTTCACCATGCTGTGTTTCACGCGGACCGGTAGACGGTTATCTGAGTGGCTCAATGTCCAAGTTTGTACTGTTACTTAAGATGCACTTCTCTGTTTTAAAATTATGAGGCAGGAAAGAAGCTGATTGATGCATTCAGACTTTTATAAACCTCACTTATTGACCTGTCAGTGTTACAGAGGAGAGACATGCTTCATGCCGGCTTCTTCGGGTGCTTTGTCCCCCCACTCTCTCTCTCTCTCTCTCTCTCTCTCTCTTCCCTGCGTGGTAATGTGACAATTATGACCGATTACAAACTCTCCCCCTTTGGCACATCTTTGTTTGAGGGGTTTTTTTTTTCAAAATCCTTTGGTCCCCTGAAGAATTTCATAAAAGTACATTTTTATGATTAGATGCTACTTTAATAGAAATGCTATTGCTGTTAACAGAGACTGAGACAGAGAGTAAATAGGTCAGAGGTCATGATACAGTCAGGATTCAACAGATCACAGAGCCAGCTTTACCCTAAAACCTGTTCCTGGGTTCAGATATGGTGGTTGCAGAAATTGAAAGTGAGCATCCTTTGAGAAATAAATCACATTTCTGGGATGTAATAGTCCAGCTTTCTGATATCATCATACCATTGTGTGGATAATGAAGAATTATAGAGGGGGAAATGTTGCACTTATAATTAAAGTAGAGGACGTTATAATAGTTGTGTCTTAATACCTAATGGTAAAGAGAAAATAAATGTTAACTGCAATGTAAAAAATAAAGAATAAGCAGACAGAATTCCTGAGAGATTATTCTTAAACCTCAGTTATAACATGATCTAATAGAAATATTTCACTTTCCTTTACGTACAAGTAGTCCATGAGTACAAACTGCTCAGATGTCATGACTTAAAGTGGGGGTATTATGCTTTTTTCAAGGCTTTACACCATTGATCATCAACTGGCGGCCCAGGGGCCAAGTCAGGCCCCCCAAAGCTTCTTGTCTGGCCCCTGGAAGATAGTTAGAAAAATGAAAGAATATGTGGTTATTATTATACATTCTTTTTTGTTTTTGACTGAGCTAATCACCAGCTGTAATATGTATCTTATAATAAAAGTCTGAAGTGCCTGTGTTGGGTCTGCATACCCCTCAAAAAATAGGTTCTTGCACCACTGCCCCCACCAAATAACCCCCCCCCAAAGAGACTGTGCAGCTGACCAATCACAGGGCTCAACATACAGTGATGCTTCAATACAGGAGTATAAATCAGGCTTTAGAGGACAAACACAGAATTATTTTCATAGTCTAAGGTCATGTGGGATTTATAGTTTCTTTATAGTATGTGCTGATGTGTGATTTGTAGTTTTTAATGATATTAGGTGGTGTATGATTTGTAGTTTATTACAAGTTAGAGCTCTGACATGTCTTTGTTTCACAGTCACGACTTCATTCCTGATTTCCCGTATGAACCTGACGTTTACGAGGAGGAGTTGCTCAGGTAATGGATGGTTTCATAGACGTAGCTGTAGTCACCTTTAGCGATGCCCTCCTGTCCTTCACTTCCACACCTGTTATAATGAGCTCTTCCTGCAAAGCTGGAGAATGCTACCTGTGTTTAAAAATCCTTTAGAGGTCATGCTGTGTCTGAAGGTCACAGCTGTATCTTAAGGTTGGAGCTGAATCTGAAGGTCACAGCTGTGTCTAAAAGTCACAGCTTTATCTGAAGGTCGGAGCTGAATCTGAAGGTCATGCTGTGTCTGAAGGTCACAGTTGTGTCTAAACTAGGCCGTAGATATAGACACACAGATGCTGCCCGGGGCCCACTGGGATATCTAACTCAATCTTCCTCTTCTTCTTCTGTGGTGTTGATTTCCTGTTTATAAAGCCAGCTACCGGTTGCCATGGTGATGTGACTAACATGCTCTTTTTCGGTGACGTGAACAGTGAACTTTTCACAGGGGCGCAGACGTTGCCCTGGAAACAGCTGGTTAACAGTTGTCATGGCAACATGCAGGTACAGCCGGGGCATGGACCGGAGGGATTACTACAGCCGCTCTCGCTCTGCCGACCAGCGAGCGATGGCCCACCGACCTGTCTACTCGCGCTCGCACTCGACTGACCGAGCTGATTCCGCCCACCTGAGGTCCAGACACTCCGCCCCTCCCTCTCCTGCTTTGACCAGGTGACCGGCTGCTGACCGACTGACCAACCAATCAGAGAGCAGCTCTGTCCCAGTGTTTGGTGAAGCATGCCGTGCTTTGACCACGCCTCCTTTTATTTTATTCAGCATTTCTCTGTTTGCTGATTGGCTCCTTGCATGATGACATCACAGTGCTCTCACACACGCTGATGATTGTTTATTGTTGTTGTTTACTTCTTGTCTTGTTCGGCCATTGCTGTTGACTGATTTTGTTTGTTTATTTGTTTGTTTATGTTGTTGCATGCTGGTGACTCCATGAGAGCTACAGGTGTTATAGCTAGCCTAGGTGCTGTTACCATGGCGACGGCGTCCTGCCGTCCCAGCAGCTCACCTTGTCCCTCCTCTGTCCTGGTCTCATCTCAGGTAGGCGGCTGACCTCTGACCTTTTGTTTTCCAACAGAGCGAATCAGCGTGGCGGATCGGCTCAAACGAGTCCTTCGGGAACGCCAATCTGCAGCCGCCGTGGACGCCAGCTGCCCATCGTCCCACCGCAAGGATCTGCAGACAGGAGTAAGTGTCTCAGTTACCTGACAGGTGACGGCTCAGGCGGCCAATCAGCTGCTGGCACTGATGATGGTCCAGAGGAGCAGGAAGGCTCTGATCAGCCCCGTGATTAGTTAGAAGGTTGGAGATAAAATATTAGAGCAAGATGCAGTCTGAGGATGACCAGGTTTAGTCAGTCTGCTTCTCTGCTCTGCAGGAGCCCTCTGACCTTTAACCCTTAGATGATCCCGTGTCCTCAAAGTGGACGCATTTGAAAAAAGACTATGATGTGTTTAAATCAACTTCCAAAAAAAGGGATTTGAGCCCAGAGCTGCCCCCTGCGGACGTGAAGGGAAGTTGTTCACCCCTGTAAACAGCTCAGCCTCGACTATCAACATGTCCATATGTCCATGTGTCCATATGTCCATGTTTCCTTTTGTCCAGCTGTCAATGTGTTCATACGTCCATGTGAGACTGTCCCTCAGCCTCAGGAGCTGAAGTGTCCGTCAGGAGCCGAAGTGTCCCTCAGGAGCCGAAGTGTCCCTAAGGAGCCAAAGTTTCCCTCAGGAGCCGAAGTGTCCCTCAGGAGCCAAAGTGTCCCTCAGCCTCAGTAGCTGAAATGTCCCTCAACCCAAAGAGCCGAAGTGTCCCTCAGCCTCCGGAGCCGAAGTGTCCCTCAGCCTCAGGAGCTGAAGTGTCCCTCAGCCCAAAGAGCCGAAGTGTCCCTCAGCCTCAGGAGCTGAAGTGTCCCTCAGCCCAAAGAGCCGAAGTGTCCCTCAGCCTCAGGAGCCGAAGTGTCCCTCAGCCTCAGGAGCTGAAGTGTCCCTCAGCCTAAAGAGCCGAAGTGTCCTTCAGCCTAAGGAGCCGAAGTGTCCCTCAGGAGCCGAAGTGTCCCTCAGCCTCAGGAGCTGAAGTGTCCCTCGGCCTAAAGAGCCGAAGTGTCCTTCAGCCTAAGGAGCCGAAGTGCCCCTCAGGAGCCGAAGTGTCCCTCAGCCTCAGGACTCACTTTTGAGTCCAAACACTCTCCGTGGTTGTCCTGCAGCTCCACACCATCTTCATCCAGACATCATGTTGACATCATCACTGACACTTGGAGGACTCTGAGATACAAACACCTTGGTGGAGGTCTGGATCGAGCGTTAGTCTGAGGTCTCTCATTGGTCATGTTGAGGCCGCTTGTCTCGCTGCCTCCTCGTGTTTCTTTGTTTAATTCTGTCGTTTTAATCGTCCTTGGTGAATCTCTCCGTTTATCTCTTATTTCATTAATTTATTAATTTTATTCATTAATTTCATCATTAATCATCCATTTTTCATTTCTTTCTGTCCATCAGTTCTGGCTCCACCCGTCACAGGAGCATCGCCCGCAGCTCTGCCCACTCCACTTAATCAGACTTCACCTGGCCTCAAACAAGCCCCTCCCACCAGTCAACCTCCTCTAATACGAATCCAAGCCCCGCCTTCTCCTGCCCAAGCCCCTCCCACTGCCCCTTCATTTGCTCCTGTCCAAGCCCCAACCCCTGCTCAAGCAACTGACCAAGCGCCTCCCCCAGTACCTGAACAGGTCCAAGCTCCACCCCCACCTCCTGCAGCAGCAGCTACCCAAGCCCCGCCCCCTGCTCCTTCTCCGGTCTCACCTCCATCTGCTGCCCCGCCTCCTCCAGCTACTATCCAATCACAGACATCCACAGAGCTTCCCTCGCCCCCTGCACCTGCCCCAACACCCTCGCCTTCCCCCTCCCCCGCCCCCACGCCACAGACTCCAGGTGTGTAAAGATGATTGATTATCGATCAGTAATTAGAGATCACAGCTTAGTTAAAGACAGGGCTCTGACATTCGACATCACAGCCGCCATGTTTGAAAAGATCAGGCTGAGGCCAGTCCATCATCAAACATGGAGGTCAGGTGGACCAATAGGAGCCTCAGGATTTACCTCCAGGGTCAGGGAGGGTCATCAAAGAGTTTTAAGCTTCATGCTGTGACAAAAATATGACCCCAAGGGCCTGTGTCCACAGTCCAGACCCACAGTCCTCATGATTAAGACCAAACCATCACACAGATGGACCAGTGCTGATCCTGAAGGACATTCAGGATGTGTCCCAGAGTAGGCCTTTGTTTTCAGCACCAGGTGTCCTGGTCAGGAACAGGGCGTAAGGCTGTTTTAGCTCTGTCACCATGGTTACAACTCTCTTTGTTAAAATCTGTTCAACTTTTGGAACAGAGCTGAACTTGTCAAAATCAGTTTTCTTTCTGCAACTAATCAAAATCATATCCTAAAAAAGAAGGGGCGGGCTTCTGCTGTCCACTTTGTCAACATGAAAGGCGTAGGAGAAACTGATCTGACTCACCTTTGACAGGTGATCAGCATCAGGTCTGCAGCTGCTGTTACTGCCAGCAGGTGATTGGTGTATGTTGATGTCGTATTCTGGCTGATGTTTACGTGGATGAAGGCCAAAGTTCGGTGGGTTCTACACCTGAAGGCTGCCTTTACCTGCCGTCTGGGTCATTTATGAACCATAAACTACGGACTGTTGTTCTGAAAGTCTGTGATC
>JBAMNC010000073.1:0-78474 GCA_037902135.1 Cetoscarus ocellatus
TGTCTTTATCCAATAAACAATCAGTGTTAGCTGAAAATTTGCTTTGAATATAAGCTTTCATTTAGCCCTTTTTGTTTGTCTTTTGAGTTAGAAAAAAAACTGATTTGGATCTGTATAAATATGAATGTTCATTAAATCAGGAGGACCTGCAGGACGAGGGCCACAGAGCGCAGATTTAAACAAATCAGCTGCTGTAATTCTCGGATCCTGAAACGTCATGAAGCGTCCTGAAGTGTTTTTACCCAGTCACTCTGGTATTTCACAGAACTGACAATATAAGCCCAACATTTATACACCTAAACCTGCTAAGTCTCCACCAGCAGAATTTTCTATCTGTGTGTTCTGTGTTCATATTAGTCTACTAATGCATCCAAAACAAACAGTGGTCAGAATCCCTGGAAAAATGGACAAATTATCTCTCTGGGCAGTGGTTGTTTTTCCTCTTTTTAGCCTTCATGTAAACAGCTGATCCACATGCTCTCTGACTGCTGTACAGTGGCTATCTTAGTCCAGTATATGCTTGTTTTTCTGTTCATGAGTCTTCTGAAAATACCCAGACTAATTTGACGGACTCAGTGACATTTTTGTTCCATGTTTATGAAACATTCTGTTGCTTTAGTGGCTCAAAAATGCATCTTCACAGTAATTATCAGCTTAAATGCATTATAGTCTATTGACAACAGCGGGACTTCTGCAGTCCCCAAAACTGAGTGACGTCAAGTTAGTCACATGTCTGTAACCTTCACAGAATGTTTGTTTTCAATGCAGTGCAGCCTGAGGTTTTCGACCTTTTGTGCAAAGACTTCTCCAGATTCTCTGAATCTTTGGATGATATTAGGGACTATAGTTGTTAAATCCCTAAATTCCTTGAAATTATAGATTGAGCAACTTAGTTCCTAAACTGCTGAACCATTCGCTCACACAGTTGTTCACAACGAGAGGAACCTCTTGTGAACAACTGTGAATCTTCAACATTCCTGAAGAAATCATCCTCAACCTCTCTTATAAAGTCTGCCATAATACTTAGTACCAATCCTCTTCTACTCGTAAACAGAGGCTTTGTTTGTTGACCTACTTACAAGCACGTCCGTGGTGGTTTGCACATGCACCCTGTGGTTAAGTTTGCATGTATGTCTTTCGAAAATTACATAAAGTGCTAATCTTAGTCTAAAAGTAGATAACATAAGATAACTTGGTAAAAAAAAGAGTCACAACAAGCACACAGGACCATCAAGAGTTGCTGAAGAGTTTATCTGATGGCTGTAGGTAGAGGCAGGCCAACACTACCTATGGACTCCTAGTGTTTGAGCTAAGCTAATTAGCAGTGGGCAAAGCTCTACCTGTCTCTTCCTTGTTTTTGGACGCACAGTCGAAAGAATGGTGTCTGTCTGCTTGTCATGGACTCAGGAGTGAGGCAAGCCAAGAAAACAAAAAAAAAGTTGGCATGTCCCTTTAAATATCTTATCCTCATTGTTTATTTAATTGAATGTAGGTCAAAAAGGATTTTCTCACACAATGTCATTGGACCTGGGGTTTGAATAACCATAGTGGCTTAGCAACAGATGATATGAGAAGGGGCTCTGTGTTTGGAGAGTCTGCAGGCCAAAGGGTCAATTTTATGGTGTTTAAGTGCTGTACTTATCATTACCACAAGACCAGCTGAAGAATAAAGACCCTCATCAAGATATGCTCTGTCCCTGTTCAAGTCGTTTTATGAGCTGGTGACATGAAGCAAAAATTGTACATCTTAAAGGGACAGTTCAGGTTTTTTGAGGTGAGGTTGTATGAGCTCTATATGGCCATTAAGTACATTAGATGCAGTAGAAAGTTATGTCCTCTCCCCCAGTAAGCCACAGTTTGTAAAAGTTTGTGATGCAGAACCAGCCACAAACAGGGAAGTATTGTACCAAATACAAAGGGTATTTTCTCCGCCTACAAGAACTCAAATCAAAAAAATAATACCATAGTTTAAGAGTACGCTACCTAGAAATTTTTTGGGTGCATTAACTTTCCGAAAAGTTAATGCACTCAGAGGAGAGAACTTTCTACTGCAACTAATGTACCTAGTGGCCATATGGAGCTGATACAACCCCACTTCAAAAAGACTAAACTATCCCTTTAAGATCCACATTTAAAGAAAAGAGTCAGTAAAGGTGCTTGACAGCCAAAGTCTGCTCAAACACCTCATCATAAAGTGACATGATGAATGCAGCACAGCTCACACTCCTGATGAAGGTCTGAGGATTAGGAGATGAACATGGACCTACACCTGCTCGACTACCTCGCGCTCATTAACATTCACAGAGGGGGATCTGCAGAACCAAAGTCTTCTGAAGGGGGAGAATAGAGGAGGAGGACGAGGGGGTTGACAGGAAAAGGGGAGAAAATGGAGGGTTAGAGATAATGATTGGTGGGAAGGAAGGAAGTGCAAACAGAAGCAAAAGGAGCTGATGAGCTGGGAGCGAGGAGCTAATGAGGGAGGAGGAGGAAGGGGAGAAATCACGGAGATGGAGAGGTGATGTTCTGCTGCTAAATCAAACACAGATCTTCATTCTGCAGCGCTTTGACTGATGAAAGCAACATTACAGCAGTAAATAATGTCAGCATGAGAGCAACTGCAGGAGAGAGACGTCAATGCGAAGAGAAACAGCAAATAACAAGACGACGAGGAGAGGGGAGAGATGTAAGAGCAACAGGAGGAGGATGAAACAGAGGGTATCAGGGGAGCTTTATGGTGGGCTTGAAGTGTAGATCACAACAACATGTTGCAAAAACAAAACGATAAGATTGAACAAGAAAAAACAATTACAATCACAACAACATGTTAACAAAAACAAAATGCTAAGAATATTGAACAAGAAAACAATTAAAAACACAAAAACTATCAAGGAAACACAGCAACACACTGAAAAACACTGCAGTAAATCAAAAAAACACATCAACAAAACACACACAATAACAAATAAATACAACATATTAAACACAATCAAGGAAACACAGTTACAGGTTAAAAAAATAACAATCACAACAACAGACAGCAGTTTAGAGCACATAATGGTAGATAAGAAAACCATTAAAACTGAAGAAAACATTCCAAAAAAGAACACAAAAACAAATAAAAAACAACAATTAAACAATGATTCAAAATAAAGATATGAGAAACTTTAGACACAGCAATAAAGCAGAAAAATACCATAAAATAAAATCATACACATCAAAGACAAGAAAAACACGTAGAATAACACAACAAAGCAGAAATCTTCAGAATAAAAAAGTTTACACAACAGAAAATTTTACCCCAAAAAATAAAATAAAATAAAATAACAGATCTTAACAGAATGTTTTGTTTTTTGGTTCACAACTTTTCTTTATTGTTGTTTTGCTTGTTGATTTGCATTGTGTTTTTCCCATTTGTCATTTGTTTTTTTACATTTTTTGTATTTTTGATTTGGGAATGTGTTTCTATACATTTTTTTTTGTTTTTATTCTTTTTTGTTTACTTTTTTATTATTGTGCTTTATTTTATTTAATGTTAAGTTGTTTTTTTTATCAGTAATTGTGATTTATTTATTGTTGTTGTACTATTTGATTTTTTGTTGGGATGCCACATTGCTAGTTGAGTTTTTTGTTTTGTTCATAAATTTTCCTTATAGTTGTTTTGCTTCTTGTTTCGTGTTGTTTTTTTCCCCATTTGCTGTTGTTTTTACTTTTGTTGGTGATTTTTGATTTGCTGATGTGTTGTTTTATATTTCATTGCTGTGTTTTTAATTAGCTTTTCTGTTTTCTCTTTGTTATTGTGTTTTGCATTCTGGATCCACTGCAGGGTTTAATAAAACACTAAAGACTGCAGCTGATGCAGAGGTGTGTGTGTGGGAGTGTGTGCATGTGTGTGTTTGCTTGTCCCATTAAACATTTGAACTCTCTTCTGCCTCTAATAACTCCCCCTCCCACTTTAAACAGGATGAGTGAGTGTACAGTTTATCACAAGTGCTTTGTGTACTTTGTGGCCCCACAGGCGGATAATAACCCCCCCGTGTCGAAGATAAGCGGCGGTGGAGTGGCAGCTGGTGCTGAGATGGCGGGATTCTGCCCTCCGTCCCCTGCACTGCGGCGCCCTGCCAACATATTTTATTTAGATGTGCTTCTCTTTCTCCTCCTTGTTCTGTAGCTGTGATGCTAATGGGGCTGCACAGGTTACAACGCTTGGCCGAACCTCCCGAGGCGAGACATCAATGAGCGAAAGACAAGAGGGGGCCGTAATGGAAACCAAGCGAGGATGACAACTTTGCCTCAAGTTAGAAATAAAATATATATACAAAGGGCAGAGAGACAACAGTGTTTTCTGACAAAAGGATGGACTGTTGCTAAAAGTTCTCAGCTTTGATGTGAGGATCACAAGAGGAATGAAGAGGAGAGGTGAGATTTTCTAAATCAGAGTAGATAAGAAGATGTTAAGATC
Source organism: Cetoscarus ocellatus (assembly GCA_037902135.1). NCBI lineage: Eukaryota > Metazoa > Chordata > Actinopteri > Labriformes > Labridae > Cetoscarus > Cetoscarus ocellatus. The sequence goes on from JBAMNC010000073.1 coordinate 4,460, forward strand.
AAGACTCCTGTGAGTGCAGCTCGATGTGGTTGACACAGTGCCTGTCAGCTTCATCTATCCATGAGTTGTTATACATTGCTAAGCGTTAGCCTGCTGTTCATTTTTCGTGAACTGAATGATGTGCAAATCAAAGCAAGCAAACGCTCTTTAAGACACTTTAGGCAACTGCACAAGGGATTCGTACACACTCCTCAAAAACAGCTTGTTAACGTTATTTTGGTTCATTATTTCTCCCCTTTAGTAACAGAACCTGCTACTGTGTTTATATCCTTGGAAAGTCTGATTAATCCCCTTAACAACGAAGCTCAACTCGAAAGGATTATGCCATCATGGAATGACCAACACAGCTAAATGTGTGGGTAGCGCCTCAAAAATGTGATCCCCTGCAACAGGAGGCTGGTGTTACCATATGCAGAGTTATTTGAGACCATTTCCAAACTTAGGACCATATTCTGTGAGACTGATGAAGTCAAAGACGGACCCTGAAATGGGCATCTCAGGAGGACAACACCCCAGGAAGATTGGCTCCTCATCCTTGCTTCACTGAGGAATTGTAGGCTTTCTTTCACAGAAGGACGGGATTTTGGCACATTTTGTACCCTCATGTTTAGCTGTGTTGCTCTTTGCAAGACTGCATGATCCATACAAATTGTAGCTCCATGTAAACATAATTAATCAGGCTGTCCAACAATGTAGAATACAATACTAACTGGTGTTATTAAAGGAGAGAATAATTGACCAAAATGATTATTCAAAACTTTTTTTGAGTAGATAGATACTTGCTGGTTTTTCTGGTATCTCTTAACTTCAGGTCTTTTTATATTCATATAAGTACATCAAGTGATGCATCCTAGACAAATAACACATCAAATACACTGCTCAGGTCTTGCATAGACATGAGTTATAATCCACAAACCAAAGGTTACTATGGAAAGATTTTGATTCTTTAATACTTTTGTGGTGGGTTGTGGTGTTTTTCCTTCACGTCAGCATTGAATTGGTATATGAAGTTAGCTTGTGGGAAGTGAGAGGGAAGCCCACATATGGCCTCTGGGCTGCATTTTGTCAGTATAGATAGATAGACAGAGAGACAGATAGACAGAGAGAAGAGATAATACTTTAAGGCTAAATGATCATTTAACTGACTGATTTGAAGTTTTAGTTGCAAAAGTTGGAAATTGAGATTTCTGTCCTCCAGTTACTCTGTTGCATATTTTGCTTCCCCTTGACTCCCACAGTTAAAACCCTCCCCCATGTTTCCTTGGATCAGAGACACAACAATACTTAAGTTGTGGCATTGTTTGAGTCAGAAATACAGTTTGTTGCACAGGTCAATTTTTCAGCTTGTACTTGTCTTTCTATTATGCTTTGGTAATGATGAAGAAGCTCCATGTTTATGTTTTTTAAGATAGTGAAGCCCTCAATCAATCATTCAAACACTCAATCAGACTTTAACTGTATAGCACATTTCAGACAAAAAGAATGTAGCACAAAATGCTGTACATGGACAAAAACAACTCTAGAACATGCAAGACAAACATGAATAAGGCCAATAAACAGAATTGGGAGAGCTGGAACTGAGGAAACGCCATCATTTGTTCATAATGAGGAAACTGAGGAAACTAAAAATAGTGATAGTTATAACGATTATATAAATAAGAACTTCAAGTAAAAGAAGTCTTGTAGGCAAGGCTACCTACATCTGAAGTAGAAACATGTGATGCAACAGGATAAAAAGACAATGATCCTTCTGTTTTTAAATGTTCTCGTATGTACAGTGTACTGCCTGGAATACAAAATGATCACAAAAACGATGCATCACTCCACATACGTTCATTATCTTTGAGCATTATGTAGATGTTCAAAGGAACCTGTGGCTTTAACATGTCTAAGAATCCTAACACTCAAATCATTGCTCCATTTTCATATTGGTGAGCAAACTTTGGGACTTTCCTGTCATCCTTTCCTAATTATCCTATGAAGTTTGTGAACCTTTTATATGTAGGGCTAAATTTCTCAAGGGGACACACGGCATGTGAGGAAACATTTCAAAATGGTAACTCCCTGAATGCACGTTGCCATTTAGAGTAGTTTATGGATGATCTGGGATTTCCAAAATGCCAAATCTCCAATTAGAGACCATTATTTGATCTATTATTACGAAAGTGAATGCTTCACAGGTTAGAAAGGCTGCCGGGGAGTTTCAGAGAGAGTTTGGGTTGATTACACAATTAGGGATGAGTTGTGTGTGCTGATTGTATTGGAAAAAGTCAAATTATATTCATGGTTGACACTGAAAATCTATTGTTCTTCAATATTTCTGTATTTCTGCTGTAAACATATAAATCTAATTTGTTGTAGATTACTTGCATACTTCTTAGTTCCTGTAATTTTAGAGTTTTGTCCCCTTAACTATCACTTCTTCTGTGATCCTACTGTCCACCATTTCCCCTTACCCTGTCTTGAGGTTGTCGATGGCCTCCTCCACCCCCTTCTGGTTGTTGCGGATCATGTACTGGTGCATGTTGGGATAGTTGGAGCGGATGTTCTCCTCGGTGCTGCCGTTTGGCACCGTGCCGAATCGCAGTGGCGGATACTGCTCCGTCGGCTGCTGAAACTGTACAAGAAAAAGAAAATAAGAGGAGGTGTATGGAGATTAAAGTGATAGAAGGACAGAAGTGGGTTAAAGAGGGGGAGACGAGGGGCGAGGCAGAGGAGCTGATCCCTGCTGAAGGATGAACCGCAGCACAGATTCAAAGTCTTGGCTTTCAAAGAGCGTCCTCTGTGAGCAGCAGTTTGGTGAAGGGCTGAGGGGGGAGCGATGAAACAGATGAGACTTTAAAGTGTCACAGCAGCAGGATACAGTGTTGTGGGTTCTGCTGAAACTGCACAGAGAAATAAAAGAACAGTGGGAGACCAGGAACATTTTATGGGAGTGTGTTCAGTGTGTTCAAACACTTCTGAAGAAAATCAACAAAACATCTCCTGTCTGGTTTTTGTAAAATCTCAGATTGTTTTCTGCTTTTTAAAACAAATTCAAAGACATTTACTGATGGCTACACACTATAAACCACTAAAAATCATTGAGAAAGCACAAGTGCATTCTTAACTTGTCGTCAGTAAAGCCTTATTGAATTATTCATATAACATTCATAAACACAGTATAAACTCTGAGGGTCGGCTTCCTGGCTTCCTGTTTATGCTGGCCTTCGTCTACAGTTACTTTGGGAGGGAAAGTTTCTAAAAGTCACAAAAAAAGACAAATGTGTGCACATCCAGGCAATATTTTTACAGGAGGAGACAAAGAAATTATCAATTCCAATGTTTGCACAATATTCAGCTCCCAATGAGAAACTTCATTTAATACAGGACAATGTTTCGATCTACAAGATCTTCCTCAGGCAAATGAAGCTAAAGACAAACAGGCTTCACTCATATACGTGAATTATATCAGGAACAATTAGCAATCATCACCAACACCTGTTGAGCAAGTGGAACAGGAAGTCATCACAACCTCCACAAGAGGGCACACTCCCAAAATACAGGCCTGCTCCTGGTACTATCAGTCTCTAAAGTAGTATGGGAGGTGGAGCCTTCAGTTATCAGGCTCCTCTTGTTTGGAATTATTTACCAACCACGGTTCACGAGGCAGACCGCCCGTCTACCTTTAAGGTGAGACTTAAATCATAGTTAGTTACTTGTTAGTAACACACTAACTCAACAGTCTGTATTTGTTTACGTTGTTAGCTTTTCTTTCATTGTAAACAACATTAATTTTCCTTTGATGCACTAACCACATCATCTCTGCCCTTCTCTGAGTTTCTAATATCACTTCATCAGTGAACAGATGAAGTGATATTTAGGGCATTGTGCTTCAGATCCATGAGAAAACCTGAAAACCTGATGAAGGCCACAAGCCGAAGTGTGTCAGTCGAATAAAGTTGTTTCCTGAACTACAAGTGTTGGAGCTCTTTTGATTTCTTCAACATATTTTCTCTCCAAGCAGCTTTAAAGTTGATGAAGTACTGCCAGAACATCTGACTTTTGTTTGAGAAAGTCCTTAGGACAGGTCAGAAATGGACCATGGACAAATCAGTTGGATTATGGGAGTGATCTGAATCTGGATGTAGAACTTGAAATTTTTTAAAGGATTTCTTAACATGGTTGTTTTCCACATTTTTGCGAACAACTCAACGATTTCTCAACTGATTTTGATGACGATTTCAGGGAATGTTGGTCGTGGCACAAGGGACATGTGAGCAGCTTTTCATGGTGATCCGAATCCGGATGTGGATAATGGAATTTTTTGATTATTTGGTAACTACGAGATAGGGCAGTTTTTGACATTCCTGCTAAGAAGTCAACACGTTCTCAATGGATTTGGAAAAAAGTTTGAGGGAGTGTTGGTCATGACTCAAGGGACATTTGATAATATTTTTGGAGTGACTTGAATCTAAATGTGGATCCAGGATTTTTTTCAAGGATTTCTTACTTAACAGTGCGAGATAGGACAGTTTCCTAATTTTTGTCAATAACTCATTCAACAATGTTAGCAATGCTTTGGTGGAGGTTTGTGCTCTTGACTTCTAGTTTCATACAATACTTTTTCATGCATCCCTGCATCATACATTTCATATTCCTCCTTGTCTTGCCTTCTCTTGATTAGCAGCAATACAAACCATTTTCTCCCCATTTATGTCTTAGTGGTGTAAATAAACACAACAGCTCCTTTTCATAGTTTCCCATGTTCTATGTAAGCAATCTTTTATAATAACTTGTATTAAATCATGCCTCAGAGATGACTGTTTTGAAGGCACTGCACCTGTAGCATAGCAAGGGCTTTAGAGATGAACCTTAAGTAGCTTAAAATGATTTAAAGATGAAGAGTTGAGTATTTACAAATGTTTAACTGATGGTTTACATGTATTTATAATAAAGTGATACCCCAAGTTTCAGCGTTACATAAACACAAAAACAAGTCATTCTGAATCTCTGCGAAGTCATGTTTCATGCTCGTGATTCATCTATCAGTCCATCTGGACATCCTCCTGCTTATTCATTCATCCATCAGTCACCCCATCCGTCCCTTCATCGTTTTCTCCCACACTGTACCTTCTTATCGGACAGGCCTGACACCGTGTCGATGTACTCCTCCTGGATCATGAAGGCAGCCAGGTTGGCAGTGTAGGAGGCCAGAAAGATGACAGCGAAAAAGGCCCACACCAGCACCTGACAGAGAGAGAAAAGAGGAGAATAAGCCACACTGAGGGCTGAGTCTGACAGGTGGAGGAAGTATTTTCCGATTCCAGGGACTTTCTGACAATTCATTTATAAACCCAGAGCTGACTTGGTGTTGTGCCTGGAGGGAAGATTTGTATTCGTCAGCACTACACTTCAGTGGCCAAAATACTCACTGCCATTCCTGGTTACTGACATTTTCTTACTGGAACTCAAATTTATAATAATGATGGTGTGACATGTGCAAGAAAATCCTCTTGTTAAACCTCTAACTTTGCATGCTTATTGCTTGCTATATCAAAGAACAGTTTCAGGGTGCACAGTTAGTGCAGAAGTACAATTTGTTCAGAGTAGAGATGCCTAAATTGATCAGGAAACAATAATGCAGCTAGCAATTTGCTCCCGCTGTGGTTATGATTTATTTCCAGCTTCTCTTGTTATCAGTTGCTTATATATAATTCATAGGTTAGGCTGTACAGAAGCTTGTGTTTTGCCAATCACCACTTTGGACCTCTGTTTCTGATGTCAATCTGTCTTTATGCTTCACCTTATAATAATAACAATAATAATAATAGATTTTATTTATAACGCACTTTACATTTGAAAACAAATCTCAAAGTGCACAGTACAAAGAACAAATCAATAAAAACAGTCAGCAAATAAAATCAAATAAAATCAGCCAAAAGCTTTTCGAAAAAGGAAGGTTTTTAGTCCTCTTGTTGCCATGGCTACATTTGCTTCCTTCTTCAGCCAGCTTGCTGCCTGATTGGTCTTGCTCTCTGTCTCTTGACAACGCACAGAAGACGTGCTCGGCTGTCTGATTTCTAATCATAAATATTGAACATATTTAATGTTTACAATATGATGTTGTGCCATGATCCTCCTCCAAAAGGATACAATGACTCTCAACACAGTTCACAACACGGGAAATTGGGAAAGGTAATCTTTAGGACCTCCAGATAATCAGACCTTTGCTGATTCTGGTTGGAAGCAGGGATCTGAGCCAAAACTGCGGATTATCTTGTAGTGTGCACCCTGTTCAAGGAGCCGAACTGACCAGCATGTCCTGTGACAAGTATTTATAAGAGACCAGTGGTTTTCAGACTTTTATTGCTCAAGGTAGACCTTAGATCTTGCTAAATTCTCATGGTACACCATGTTTATATCATGAAAAATAGCCTCTCAACATGTGTTATTGTATCACATGTCTTTTCACACTTGAAATAAAAACCCTGAAATAATCCCAACTTTACCTGAGTGAGCTGTATGTGTGAACACAAACAGACAAGTTTTTTTACCCGGGCTTCAATGTAGGTACCTTGCACACCCCTAGTATTTTTTCCATATAAACTCTGGGTGAGCCGAAGTATGAACACAGCAGCAAATAATCAAAAAAATCCCCTGAGGGCGAGTGAGGAGGGGAGATGATATCATCCTTTTTGACCAGCATGAAACCAGGGGAGACGGGAGGTTTAAAGGATGGATAAAAACAATCATTGTTGCAGAAGAAGTTTATTCAATTTCAAAGAGAGCAACACAAACTTAAATTTAAAGGTGTTTCCACTGCACATCATCATAGCTCTGTATCTACTCTAACACATCCAAAAGAGCCTTCTTGTACTAACTTAATTCCTTCGTCAATGCTGTTGATATGATTTTTAAGTTGTTAGGCGTCCCAGACTAATGTGTTGTTGTCGGCCATTATGACACTCTACATGAGATCAAGTCAGTGACAAACATTTAAACCAAAGGTTATGAAGTCTAAATCAGGTTAATTAATAAATGGATTAACAGTAGAGACATAATTTCTTCTACTAAGTTCAAGACCTTAACCCTTTAAACCCCAGATCAACTGCTTGGTAGACCAAACTTTACTGTATATTATTCATAAATGCATCGAACTTCTTTAACCTGATTAGGCCATCTATATTTTGTGGATGTTAAACACAGTGCTAGAAAAAAGCATTATGTCTTATTAATGGCAATTTAAAGAGGCAAATTTCTTAGATAGGTAAACCTTGCATTATCATAAAACCAGTCATAAAACCAAAAATGGCTTATATGAAATGAATATGACATCTAAAAAGTTAAATCTGTTTGTCAAACACGACATTTTACTTGATTTTTGTTCTCTTTTCACATTAACAATGGAATTACTTCTTCAACTACAAACTTCCAGCTCAACCATCTGGCAAAGGTTAATGATTTATAAATATTAAGGGTGTAACAAAAAAAAAACCTTATTGCATTAGTGCCCCAATTTGTCAAAGAAGACATTTTCATGGCTATTTTTTGTGGAAGTTAAAGGATTAAAGGCTTTTGTTTGAAAAATGAGTTTGCATTGGTATAGCTAAACTAATGTACGCAAGTAAATAATGGAGTGAATTTAAAACTCATACATAAGTCGTCTAACTGTAAGTTATGATTGTACAGATTCACAAGGCACACAGGGACAATTTGAGAACCACTGCTATAGACATTTACCTCATGTAACCCCTTAGAAATTATTAAAACAATCACTTTAAGCTTTACATCAACACACATTTAATGATCTCCTGACGTGTTGCTGCATTGTGGTGTAATAATAGGTCAAATTAAGCAGCAATACCCTGTGTGTTCATGGTAATGGAGGAAAATGTCAGCCAGTGTAACAGCTCAGCTCACTGATGTGTTTTTAATAGTTTTTTTTCCACAACAATGGAGATGCAGAGGAATATAAATGCCAGGCTTCCTTGTTGGGTCACTTTATGTTGTGTTTCACCTTTATATTGCCATTAAAGCACATTTGCTTTATAGCACCTGTCCCTGAGTGAAATGTGGACATCCAGCTGTGCGAGGGGCCTTTCTGATGAGAAACTGCCTCAAAATTAGTGCACATAACATTTTCTGTGCCTGGGTAACTCCAGCTGACCCATAGTACTGCAGCAAACATAAAATATCCTGTGGAGGTGTTTCAAAGATGTAGTGTAGAGACATTTAGCCAGTCACAGGAGCTGTTTTATGTCTGTAGGATGCTGCTCTGCTGACACTCTGCCAGGAACCCAGAGAGAGATTAGTTTTAAAAAGTGAATTTGCTCTTGGAGGAGGTGATGAACGGGGCTATTTGCTTCCACGGTGCTCTGCCAAAAGTTTATTTGCATAATTTTTTTTAATGAATGAGATGAAAAATGAACATTCATACCTCTGGCACTAAAGCATTAAAAGAGCAGCAGTCTGAGTGGATGAGGGTGAACTGTCTGTAGTTCAGTGATGCTGCTGGAGGTGATTCGGTCAAAACAGGAGGTCTGAGGGATGGACACCTCGTCCACAGGGCATGACCTTAGGGCTCACATTACGTGGTTGAAGACTTTGATGTTCAGTTTCAGTAATGCATGGGTGTGAGTTTGCATACAGTGCATGCTGAGATGGACACTGATGACCCTGAATTGGCTTAATTAAGTTTTAAAATTAACCACTGAATAGAGGTAAGGCAGAGAAGAGGCCTTTTGTAACTGTCAACTTTACCTTTCATTCAGTTTTTGAAAGAATCGTAATATTGTCATTCATGGAGCTTCAATCAAACACTCCTCATGAACTTTAAGTGCTCTGAATAAAGTTTATTATTATTATTTTTATAAAGAGCCATTTAAACTCACTAACCTTCGCCAAGACATTTCCAATATTGTCGGGCCAGTTATCATCAAAAACGTGAAAAACTGTCCTATCTTGCACTTTAACGCTGAAGTCTTGAAAATATTTCTGGATCCACATCCTGATTCTGATCCACAGTCCTGATTCACCATAAAAATCACTTTTCTCTTGTCCTGCGACCAACATTCCTTGAAAATGCCATTAAAACCCACTGAGAACCTTTTGAGTTATCAGCAAAAAATTGGAAAATTATCCTATCTCGGACTGTTAGCAAAGCCTTGAAAATATGGATCCTGGATCCACATCCGGATTTGGATCACCACCAAAATCGAATCACTTCTTTCTTGTGCCAAGACCAACATTCCCCGAAAATGTCATTAAAACTTATTAAGAACTTATTGAGTTATCAGGGAAAATGTGGTACAACTGTCCTGTCTTGCACTGTTAACACATTTTTGAAAAAATTCCTGAATCTGCATCTGGATTTGGATCACCAGCAAAATGATACCACAATTTTCTTGTGCTGGTACTAACATTTCATGAAAATTTCCTGAAAATCTGTTCAAAAGTTTTTGAGTTATAAGTGAAACTGTTGAGATATCCTTCAAAAATTCTTAATCTGCGCCAGGGTCTAGATCAACACGGAAATCACTTCTTTCTTTTGCCATGACCAACATGGCTTAAAAATTTCATGAAAATCCAGTTAAAACTTACTGAGTTATTTGTGAAAATTTGAGAAACTGCCCTATCAAGGAATATCAAAAAAGACAATTCCTTGATCTACATTAGGACTCAGATCACCACCAAAATCTGATCTTTATTTTCTTGCACTATGACTACTATTCCCTGAAACTTTCTGTGCTATCCTGTTCACAACCTAACAAACAAATAAACAAACAAACAAATGCTTGCAAAAACACAAACTCCTTAGTGGAGGTAATAACATGCCCTAAGTCATAAAAAGGGAAAAATAAATCTTTAACAGCTAAAGAAAGTAAAACGTTGGATTAAAGTAAAACCATGGACCCTTCTCTATCAGCCGTCTAGGACTAATAAAACAACATTTAAGGATAAAAAAGAACCCAAATCTCTCCTCTGACCTCCTTTTGTGCAGCATGTTGAGCACCTAATGAGCTCTTTAGAAGATTGGGGTTGTTGTGAAAATCGCTCATTTCACATTCAGGGGAAAAAAAGCAACATCTGAATTTTGAACCTCCTGTGGATCTTTACTCGGCACAGATGGAGGCAGCAGGTCTAACACTGATTCTCCCTCTCTGTGGTGGGGAGAGAGAAGCAGCAGGTATTAAAGGACCACCCAGGTGACAGCAGTGAGTAAAAACACTTAAAGTGATTGCAGCAGCTAATGGAGCTCACATGGTGTTCTCGTTTCTTGATGTAAAGTAGGGCTTTGTTCGTGTGATGAAAAGAGTCACCTAGAGCCGAACGAGCCTGAACATAAAAGACGCAGAAATAAGGAAGAATGAGCGTGTGCATGTTCATACTTAGCCTCTTAAGAAGCTTAAAGAGAAAGCTACAGGTGATACCATGTCCTAATTGAACACAACATAAATAGGAGCAGACAAAAAAATCAGGCTAAAAACACTGAATTATATGTTTTAATGCAAACCGCCTAGGAGCGACGTGGCATGATGCTGTGCGACGCTGTGCCCCTCTCTTTTTTTCCCCCTCTATTACGTGCACAGAGGCAAAAGGGAGCGAGGAAAGGGTTTTTTTTAGATTTTTGAAGGATTTTCTTGGTTTTCTTTAACTTTTCTCATCGAGCAGAGTTTAACTGTTTAACAAAGCAGAAACGGAGGAGTATTCATCTGTTTAGGTGAGTGAAATGACTTACTTTAACTTTCAACATGAGGGAAAAAACTCTGTCCCATGAAAGGCTATGTATTTATGAGCAATTCAAAGCATCTCACATCCTTTTCTCCAGCTTTGCAATTAAATAATTTGTTTTAGTTTTAATGAGGGAAAACACAGGGCATGAAATTACATTTTTAAGAGATGCAGCGTGAACAGAAGGCGTGCGATGCTGCGCGATGCAACACAACATCCGATGCTTGCATTCAGTTGGGACAACAATAAGGGTACAATCTGTTCTGCTTGTTTTTATTTATGCCTGCTTCCTTGTTCCTTAGTCAGCTTCTTGATTGGCTACATTCTGTTCCACGTCACAATTCACAGGGTCAAGACTTTGTTCATAAATATTGAACAAGTTTAATATTTACAACTGTAGGATCATCTTATAAGACAATAACATAATCTGACGTTTGCTGTCCTTGGTCGAGAAGGGGGAATGCCGGGACAAAAACAGCCCAATAAACTTTATGTGTGTATCCCGCTTTTCTTTTTAAAAGTGACTGTTAGGGACTGAAAATCAGAAAATTGAACAGCAGGAAAGTTCTGAGCTGTAATAGCTGCACTGCCACAGTCTTAAGCTCTCCTGTTGCTTCATTGGTCTTTGGTTTAAATCTCCTTTCAGTGTTTTCAAGTTTTTTTTTTCCTGGTACTGACACCATGGTGCTGTAAGGTCCTTTAAAGGGTTCTTCATCTGGTCATTCTTTAAATGCTAGAACTACCCCTCAGATCACATAATTGGTATTCAATTTCTATTATTTCAGTGATAAAACAAAAACAGCATCACACCGCGTTTGACAGGCCCTGGTCCGCCTGATGAAAGTGAAGTTTTAAACAAAACTGAACCAATGAGACAATGTTGAAACTTCACTCCGAAACTGAACTGAGTCCGCCGAACATTAGTGTTAAAGGGACCTAAAACTACAAAACAGCCAAGCTGGCTAGAGTTACCCCTGAAGAAATATCCTATTATTCGCTTGTTGGGTGGCTGTCCAAGTACAGAGTAAATGAAACAGTCAGGACACCTGCAGGTCAATCAGCTCATCAGTCAGTCAGTCTGTGGATCGATCAGACGGAGTGATTACCATGATCTTGCTGGTGGTGCCTCTGGGATTCTCCACAGGCACAGAGTTATTGAAGACCAGTGCCCACAACAGCCACACAGACTTCCCGATGGTGAACTTCGATCCACCTGATTCTGAGAGAGAAAAGAGGAAAACGTTAGAGAATAAACTATTTATAGAGCCTGATTTAAGTCATCTGAAAGAAGATAGCACTCTCCTCTATAAGATATTTGTGTATCTTATAGAAAGAAGTGAGGGCTTCTTCAGCCCTGCAGCAATATGATTAAAAGTTATGTGTTTTATTATGTACACTGTTAATTAGTGTCTTGTAACACAAGGGGCAGATCATATAAGATTTTCATTCTGCTTCTTTTCATTTATTCGGTTTGCTTTTTTCTATTGAAGTGCCTTCTTTTATTAATAAATGAAATAAACATTGATATGAAATGAAATGTAAAGATACACTGCATTGCTAAAGTTAAGCAGATACCCAAAGTTCCTCCAATGCAGTGTCACCAACAGGTGGCCCGGGGCCACAAGCCCCCCACAGCTTCCCATCTGGCCCTCAGAGTTTTATCAAATGAGGATAATGAGGAGAACATTTTGTTGAGGTTTGAAGGGTATCTCCTCTTCGCTCTGTTCCTACAAATATTCAAACAACCCCAAAACAATTACAGTTGAAACATGTTAGTCAGGAATGACTTCCTGTTTGATCTGTTTTATAGAAATCCATCTGTCAGCTATCATTAGCCAACATTCAACCAGGAGTATGAACAATGAGAGTCAAAATCCAGTGATGGAAAAGTGACAGCTCCAGAGTGATAGAGCCAAGATGTTTTAATTGGCCTCCTGTGGTTTGCAGCTGCATGTGTGACAGGGACTCTTCTAACTGTTAAAGGACTGGATTAACTCATTTCAGACAAATAGAAATGTTAATAATAGCATGCGATTTAGACCATATTATTATTTCATATTATTTTAAAATCTGTTCCTCAGTGGATGCCAAGAAAAAAAAAGGCCCTGATACAGATGGAGTTGGTGATCCCTCTGTTCTAACGTGTGATGTGATGAATATTTTGAAAGCAGGGAGGGTGGCATGGAGGCACTGAAGGTAGTGCACATGCCTCACAGCAAGAAGGGTCGCAGGTTCAATCCCCAGGTCAGGCAGGGCCTTTCTGTGTGGAGCTTCATCCAACAGACCAAAAACACACACATTAGCTTGGTTGGTGACTTCAAATTGCACTTAGGTATGAATGTGCATGTGAATGGTTGTCTGTCTCTCTATGTGGCCCTGCGTTTGATGGCGACCAGTTCAGGGTATACCCTTCCTCTCACCCAGCATCAGCTGGAATAGACTCCAGCCCCCTGGGACCCTGACAGGGTTAGCAGAATAGATAATAAAGGGATGGATGGACATCAGCTACCTCACAATAAGTTTTCTTTAAGGCCTCTTACAAGATGTTGTTCCCTGTAAACGACCAGACAGTTAGTTTGCACCAGCTTTGATAGAAAGTGCTGACTGGACTGATTGTTATAAGACCTTCAGTTTTGGCTCTGTTAAAAGCTGCATACATCTGTCAGAAAAGAAGCAGTTGTTCATTAGTGTTGAAATAATGGATTGTTTTGAGATGGCAAACTCAGGTGCTGAAAAATGAAGCTGAAGCAGAATTGCAAATAACTGCAGCTCCTTAAGTGTCTATGTGGGAACATAAATGTAATTTGACAGCACGGTGGTGCAGCAGGTAGTGCTTGTGCCTCACAGCAAGAAGACTGCTTGTTAGCACCCTGTGTCAGTCAGGGTCTTTCTGCGTGGAGTTTGCATGTTCTCCCTGTGCATGTGTGGGTTCTTTCCGAGCACTCCGGTTTCTTCCCACAGACCAAAAACATGCTCATTAGATTGATTGTTGACTTCAAATTGCAGTTAGGTGTGAGTGTGAATGTCTCGCTATGTGGCCATGCAATTGGCTGGCAACCACTTCAGGGTGTACCCTGCCCAATGTCAGCCGGAAAAGGCTCCAACCCCTGCGATCCCACAAGGGATAAGCAGTATAGATAATGGATGGATAAATGTAGTCACAGATTGGTTTAAATACAGGTACAGATGCAGCCATTTTAAACTTGATGGGCTCAAAAAATTATTATTAAATAAGACTTTGTTATTAGCCTTGTTGTCCTGTTTGCTGCATTGTAATTATTTTGACTATGTCTGCTGCTCATAGTCCTACAGCAGTGTGATGAGTTAGCTTGTTGTCCTGTTTGTGTCTCTTGCAAATGGACCGCTTCAGGGACAGACTGGAAGTGAGTCGAGACCACCTCTTTCAGATGAGCTCAAGTGAAACAGGAATTGATTGCTGTGTTCATATATATTCTAATAACATGTGCCAAACAGGGAATGCCAACATGTTTCAGAACAACTCTCCCAAACAATCTTGCTGTGAAAACAAACTAAAGTAGACAGTGCTCATCCCTTTTAAAGTCCAGTTTATCAGGTTATCAATAACAAATGAGCAAAGGAATTTCCCCATTACAGAACATCCAATGCCTTTGTGATTTTGCAGTGTTGACAGAATCAAACTGTCTGTATCATGATCTCAGAAGCATCTGCAGTTCAGAGTTTAATCCACGGACTACAGCGCACACCTGTATGGAGGAATAAAAGATTAAACCCAGCAGCAGCAGACTGCAGTGTGCTACATACAGAATCAATAAACAGTGAAAGCTCAGAAAGCATGGGGAAAGATGGAAGTCTGAAGGGAGTGGAGAAAGGACTCTAGTTGGTTGTTCAGGATAAAAGTTGATGTGATATAAAACATTTCTGTCTGGTACGGTAGAGACCAGATGATGGGGCATAGATGGAAAAAAATAGGATGTTGAAAATCTTTGTCATCAACTTCTTCTGTAGAGTGGAAGTCAAACTGAACATATCCCAGAGAAGATAGTGGTTAAAAAAAAGAGGTTGACTCTGTCAAAGCTCAACGTCTTTTGCCTAACAGGTCAATGAAACTTTGAAAGCTAAAAAAAAACGATAAAAGAAGACTAAAAACATTTCCTCCTGACTGTAATCCCGGAGGTGTCACACTGACAGTTTTATTCGCAGGAAATGTTATAGTCAACTACTTCTTTGGTAGAGAGAATATCCAGTGAAAAAAGAGTCTGATGCTTCAGTGCACCAAATCAAACTTCATTTTTAGCCCCAGTGTATTAGAATAAAGGGAAAATCAGAGCCAAATATCACAGAGCATGATCATATACTTCTTTAAATGGGTGAACGGGCCATTAAAAGTAATGAAACTTATGACTAAGAGGGCCTCAAGTGATCACAAATGGAGAGGAGGAGAGAATTATCCCTCTTTCTTCAGTGGTTTTTAATGGCTCCTTTAGCTTGGTTAAAGTAGTTTCAGCTCTTTTTAGGACAATACTTTGCTTTATAGTTTTTATGAGGTCAGGCAACTTATAATGAAACTGTGCTTATGAGGATAAAACCACATCGTTCACAGTCACACTGAGTGTTATATATTAAAGGTTGTATTTTTATGCACAGCTGCTGTAGGTTTCCAATAAGTGACCCCTTCTGTTAACTGCTAGCTATTGACTGAATTGCATGTGTTTTTGCTAAGTCATCAGAAAATGATTTACTGAAAAGTTGAGCAACCTGGTGACCTGGGTGAAATTAAGCAAAACAGCAGCCGAATCTTTTCAAATGTATACTCAGGTGTATGTTGAACACTGTATGGCTGAATGATGTCTAACGCCCGTCTCACACTGATAGCATGCATCGAATGCATTTGCATGAGTGTCAGCTCCGGCAAGTGCCACCACAGCTTTCTCACCAGGCATGTGAATGTCCTGCAGCTTCAGCGTAGCTCCCTGCTGTCACAGCTCTCTCTCCATATATATCACCCCCAATATGAGCTTCTATTGAAAGCTTGGGAGAACCACAATAAAATCTCCCCATAACCTGATTCATTGCACTGACCTGGGGGATGATGCAGGATAAAATCATTCTGACAAAAGGGGAGTTTCTCCACAGAGGAGGCAAACTGAAGCTTTAGCTCTGAGAGGCACAGACAGGAAGAGTTACTGGGCAGTTTCTGTCTTTTTTGTGACATATTCTACCTCTGTGGACATACATATCAGCTTGATTAAGGTGAATATTAATAAAAACTTTCTGTCAAGATCTGATCAAACTGCCACTGAAGCTGTTAGCATCTATGCTAACCCTGTATGAGCAGTCAGTTCCTGCTGTCAACTCCCTCGTAGCTCACACCTCTTCCTGCTCCACGGACTCTGATTGGGCCGTCCTATTTTGGGCCGGTCACAATCTTTGTAGGTCGGAGCTTGGCAAGAAGCATCTGCCTGATTACAAGCAATGATCAGGCAGGCCGAGCTGCTGTGCAAGGTTACCGTTGTATGACTTGCAAGAAAATGTATCATATTTATTATGCAAAAAGCTCAACTAGTGCCAAGAGTTAGAGAACTCCCTGTGCAACACGTCAACATCATGCTCTGAACCAAATCCTTTTTATTTTTCACCGTTTATATCAAAGTGAAAGGAAGGCATAAATAAATTGAAATCAGCTTTGTAAATTCACCTCAGTGTTATCTCAAACACAAAGAGGCAGAAGCAGAGTTTTCTTCTTAACAAAAAGAAGAGGATGAACAAACACCCACTTGTTTCTAATCCAGCATGAGTCTGCTTGTGTAAGTTCATTAGAAACTAATGAATCACATTTTCAAACGATCATCTGAGACCTGCTCAGAGGAGCAGACTGTAAACAGCTGAAGGAGAAATGATAAACTGACAAGCACTGTTCAAATGTCAAAGCCAAACACCAGCACCCAGGCAGAGGCTGCTTTATTAAAAATAATTTGGCGGCTTGGTGGGTGTGGAGTGATTGTTTTGACTCATGTGTAGACAAAAAAAAAAGTTAGACTCTTTGCATAATTAGAGCAGACGCCCTCTTCAAATCAGCCCCCTCTCGCTTACATAAGTGACAGAGTGACAGCTCAGTAATAATGTTGTGAAATGAGCGGCGGGGAAAAGTTGATTGGCGTGCAGACGCCGACTGACTCTGTCTCTTACTTTTGGCGCTCTGCAGGCTGCGGTTGTATCCAACGGGGCTGAAGAACTCAAAGATGAAGACGGTGACAGCCACCACCGACAGGCACATCACAAACATCATCACCCACACGGCCGGGCTGTAGGGCTCTGAAACACACAGGAAAACACAATTACACACATGAGGACGCTGAAGGAAGTTCAAGTCTGCCCGCTGTCTGTTAAGCACCTGTTTGGTTGGAGATACACTCTCTGTTAGTCTTTGTTTCATGTTCGCAGCGTCATGAGTTATTTTGTTTACATACTTCCTGGTATTGGATGCAACGCCAGGGCACAGAAAGACCTCAAGGCTGTATGCAACCACTTGTTGTGTGAGAAGTAAACCGTAAACATGGCAACAACAGTAGTAATTCACAGAGTAAAACTAAGAAAAACAAACATGTCTTATCAATGTTTGCATGAAATATGATAACATAATCCTGCATTCGTTCAACAACTTAAGCGCCGAACTTTAATATATATGAACTATTTCAACACACAAAATTTTACCACTCGAAGACATGATGCAAACTTAGTTTTTGCGTTTGGTGAGAACACAGCTTTACGTGGGAAAACATGTTTTTCTGGTGACATGTCCATGTGTGATCACTCCCTAAAGGCCCGTCTATGTCATAGGTAGTGTCACTGCTTTAGCTGCTGGCAAATCGAAACAAATTAGAGGCAAACATAACACAAGCTAGAAGCATAGGAGCTTGAAAATGTTGTTGGGTCCCAAAATAGAGAGTGGTGCTTAAATTCAGCCAGTCTGCTTAAGTTTGTCAGTGTAATGTTTGTATATTACCAGAAATGACTGTGTTAAAGTGCCTTTAACACATTCATAAAGAACTGAATTATCTTTTGTCATTGATGAAAACAAACCAACAATGGCCAACCCAGCACTGCAGAAGATGTCTGAAGGACTGTTTTCTACTGAGCCAAGCTCTGATCATTATAAAAGGTCTCACTGTGTCCTAATCTTCATTCATGATGAAGAAGGCAATGGTCCTACAGTCACCACCCGCAAAAAAAAGAGGAAGCAGGGATCAAACACAGGCAACAGTTTTTCATAAAATATGTCTTTATTGAATAAATAAATAAATATGTCAACTTATTTCAGATCCCCTTTCAGTTTGCCCTCACAAAGTCCTTTATTGGACTAAAATTAATATTTAACAAGAGTTAGATGAAAAAACTTCACTTTGTAATTTGGCAAATGCAGGACATAAATATTCTGGTCCATGATGTACCTGATAGGTAATGGAAGGAGCATATTCTGTTTCTGTTTCCTTGCCTGCTTTTTCTCTCCAAAATCAGTGCTTTTCCTCAACAGCCAGACAAATTTGTATTCAGAGCAGAAAAAATAAAAACCTGTGTGCAGAAAGTAGACCCTGTTTCTCCACATCTTGTCCTTGTAAAGTAACAGGTACATGTCTAACGGGTGAGAAAACAAGCCCAAACTTCTAAGATTTGCCAAATTAGCGTGTTTTCTTCGGTTGACTCTGACAACAGCAGCAGCGGGAGCAGCTGTAACACTAATCAAACAGCAGCGCTGAGCCGAGCCGAGCTGCTGGGCCCACTCATCAACACCTTTGTCTCCCAGTGTTACATCCAGGAAGAGACGCTAAATCGAAGCCGACTGCGTGCCGAGGCATCAAACAGCAACAAGGTCTGTTTGCATGGGAGGCTTTTAGCTGCCGCTCCCCTG
Organism: Cetoscarus ocellatus; assembly: GCA_037902135.1. NCBI lineage: Eukaryota > Metazoa > Chordata > Actinopteri > Labriformes > Labridae > Cetoscarus > Cetoscarus ocellatus. The sequence continues at coordinate 23,061 of JBAMNC010000073.1, forward strand.
CAGAGACAAACAGTGACAGTGCTGGAGGGGGGGTGCAAGATTTATCCATGAAACTCACTGGCAGGCTGAGTCCTTGTGCTCTCAGGATAAATGTCTGAACTGTGAGACATGAGGACAGAGAGGATTCAAGCTTTATGTCCTGCCAAGGTAGATCACTGTGGATGATTTACTGGTGACGATCTTGAGTCTCTTCTTACACATCTCAGTTAATGTATTTAAGTTTTAATGAAGCACTGATTTCATTTTTAAAAATAGATTGTGCCTATTCAAAACAAGACTAATGCTGTAATACAATTTTACTGAACATAAACATTTTTCAGTCTCCTCCTCTTTGGCATCAACACATCTCTGCATTCAGGTCTTAATGTGATCGCAGCAGTGCAGCAGGTATTCTTCAGACAGTTGTCTCAGAGCCTCTGTTGTTCTTTTTTAACTTCTGACACAGACGCAAGTGTTCATCTGAGCCCAGATCTGATCTTAGGAAAGATGAAAAAGTCACACAGGGCTAGATCAGGTGAATATGGAGGATGATAAAGCTCTGTGATTTGTTTTTGGGTCAGAAACTGCTTTACCGAGAGTGCAGTGTGAGCTGGCCCGTTCTCCTGATGTAGAACAAAACCACTTTTCCACAGCTGTCTCTTTCCTCAGACTTTTCCTCAGTTTTTCTACAAACTGTTCATGTTGATTCACAGTTAACCCACTCCCCCAAAATGCCCCTCTTAATGTGAAAGAAAATCATGAACACGGCCTTGAATTTGGTCCTGCTTTTTTGTGCTTTCCTCCCCCTTGGTGATGATGGTGTGTTATAATCTGTATTTTATAAAATAAAATACAGATTTCAGAGCTAAGGCTTAGTTTTCCAGCTCCCTCTTATCAAATATTCTCTTTTTAACTAACTTGCAACCTCTTTCCTAGTACCATGCATGGCTTCAGAAGAACAGATAAATTCTTAGAAATCTGCATTATACGATATTTAATGAAATGTCCCTCTAACACCAATTTCACTTAACCACTGGTTTTGTTCATCAGACAATAGAGAAAATAACAATTTAAGATTTTCAAGTTGGGTTTTTTATTAGATCTGGGACTAAATGAATGGAATCAAGCACATGTTGATTATTTAAATTACAATTTAATGATCACCACAAATGAAAGAAAGCTCCAAAAAAAGAGAACCAGAGTTTGTTTAGTCCAATCCCAAATAATTAGGTGTGAAGGCAACCCTATAGGGGATATTGCAATGGAGATTTTACCACAAGGGAGGGACTGTGAAAAGTGGAGGCAGACTTTTATTGAACACAAAATTAACACCTGTTTTAAACTTCTACTGTTTTTTAGAGGGCAAGCCACATTGTGCCAAGCTAGCCCACTTCTAAGATGTTGCTTTGATTAGAAGAAAACAAGTTTCATCTCCTTAAAAATATGTTGACTGTGTAGACTGCAGTAACGGGAATGATCAAACATTTATTAACAGTTGTGAGTAATATTAATGGTTCTGAAGCAAAGGAGGGTCCCCTAAATACAACATGCTCAGGGCCCTTTAGAGACTCTATAGCTCACCCTGACTGTTCTTCCACCATCCTGTGTTTTCCTCCTGCAGGCATAAAACCACAAGGCTGTAATTCTGGTTATTTATCTGTTTGTTTTTAAGGCAATTATTCTAAAATATACATTGTTTTTTAGTCTGGGCACCAATCCATCAGGGACTGAAGCTTCATATAAAGTGCAGAGCACAGCCCTGGATTTATGTTGGTGTATTTTCTGTCTGTTCATTTTGATCACGGTTCAATCAAACTTCTTTGGCAGAGGGGGCGTGTGTAAATAAGACATGGTGTTCTACTGAAACAAAAGGTTGGATCTGATTTATTTTCTCTTAACTCTGGACGTCAAGGAGTGTAAATCAGCCATGTGTTGTTTTCAAAGTGCCCTCAGCTTTGACTTGAGATCTGAGGAGCTGCTGTGTTTTATTATTCTGCCATTCAGAGCTCATGTTTGATTTCCAGCAGCTATGTATAATTATTCTGGACAACAGCTGATCTATTTTTACACCTTTATTCAACCAGGAAAGTCAAGAAGACGCATGATGTGTTTGTAACTCTGTGATAAAGCAATCTGGCTCTGAAGCCGGAGAGCAGATCCACCGGGGCAGATGGTGGGTTAAGGTTGGGGTTAATGAGGTTTTATATGCCCTTCCTCAAGGGCATTAAGCAGCACTTTCTGAATAAAGTGACACTGTTACTTATTCATTTCGCTAGCCGACATGTTCCCAGCAGGTCAGTGGACTCTCACTGGTGACCTCTGAGTCAGAGAGACCCAGAAAAATGAGCTTATGTCCCTTTAGAGAGGAAGATGACATTGTTCTCTGTAGAGAGCTATGAGGACAAGGACACAAACTGTAAAACATGTCGGGGGCTACATTAGCATTAACATATTGATGTGATTATAACCTATAATTACAGCGGGACACACTTAAATAACAAGGTCCATATTCCATTAAATTACCAGTTTCCATATGGAACTTGTGACAATCTTCTATAATGCTTCATACTATACGCCCGGGGGGCTGATTATGTAAATTATATGTGCATGTATTATGTAGTACAATGCACACCTGGATGATAAGAGCTGTATGTGGTCATGTGCTTTATGAGGAATGGATGGAGCCATGTAAATATAGCTGTGTGGATGTATTTGTGTTCCATTCACAGATATAACCATAAACACACGGGTCTTATCGCTGGAGCACGGAGAGGTGCATTCAAACCACGAGCAGAGCGTATTTTCTCCTTGATATTTATGTATGAGTTTAAATGTGGGACCATGTGTGTGTTTCTTTGTGTTGTTTAGATGAACAGACTGTTGAAAGAGGTGGATGTTCAGGTCATGATTCATATTCCGCATCAAGGCCTCCATTTGAGTCATGTTATTGCGAGCTGTTGGGCATGAAAGATTGCTTTAGGGGAAACAAAGGGTCCATCTATCCATCTATCCATCCATCCATTGACAGCTTTGAGTCATGTGACCCTTGCTTGACCTTTGGAGGGTGAAAGAGCTCAGCACTGACACTAACATTGACCATTACAGGGCTTTTAAGGATTTCATAATTCTTCCCTGGGTGATAGAGCACTTCTATGCACAAGACTATAATAGCTGTTTGAACAGTTCATTTTAGGGATGGGGGATATGGTTTAAAATTAATTACCTGATATTTCCAGCATAACACTCAATTTTTAAGTGTTATGCTTCACTGTTAACTCTTTTTGAATTGAGGATTCTACTAAAAAACATCACAACAACATCACTCCATGAGCTGTTAATGCTGAACAAAAATCAAGTGTTTTTGTTTCACAGAAAGACTTAATATGAATGAATAATGTGAGGGATCACCATTTAAAACTCACCTAACTCACAAAGCATGCTGAGGCACTCTTGGTGTGGATCAGGAAGTCCATTTTCAGAGTGTTGTTTCCTTCTTTATGTAAAATTTATCTGTGAAACAGGAATGTTGGTTTGCTGTGTAGTGAAAACGCCTCATGGGGTGACATTTCTGTTGATCAGAGTCCTCAATTCTTAAAAGGAAGTCACACTGAATGACGAATGAGACAGAGGTTCCCCATTTAACTTGTAAATCTCTATTAAGGAGGATGGAGCCACAGGATGAAGTTTGGTGACAGAGAAACAGCAGGCAGAGAGTAAAGGCGGTCCATCACAGGTAGACAGCACAAGCTATAAATGAGATACAGAAACAGAAAGGCAGCAGTAGCAGGTTCTGCATCGCTAAGATATACGGTCACCATTATCTGGCCCATGTCATCTATAAAATAGAAAAGCACTCAGAGAGTGTAGACCTCCACCAAGCAGCTCGGTTACGGCAGTGGCTTTTCCACAATCCCTGTAAAAGATGCAATACTGGGTTCCCAATTGGACAGCCGAGCCTTCGCTCATGTCTGTCCATGTGGAGATCTCCTTTGCTGACATTGCAAGGCAAGCTGGGAAATGGAGTCATAAGCTTGAAAGATGCTGATGTCAGTTTGCAACTAAACTACAATTCCCAAAATTACATATAGGGGGCAACACCCTCACAGCAGCCGAGGAGAAATGACTGGGATTTTCCATTTTCAACTTCAATGTTTTCGTGTGACGCCAACCGGATGCACATGAAATTTACCTTGATGATAGAGACATTTTATAAATAATATCCTGTAAATTTTGAAGCAAATCCATTCGGTGATGGCAAAGACATGATTTTTTAAAAACATGGCTCAATGTTAACTTATGAGATTTTTAGAAAATTTCAGGCATTTTTTTTTAATCCAGAAAAATATGCAGATCACCACCAAAATTTGATGGTTTCTGCCTTGGACCAAACCACACCTCTGGTAATATTTTCATGTAAATCCATCCAGTACTTTTGCATAATCTTGCTAACAGACCAACAAACAGACAGACGCTGGCAAAAACATAACCTCCATGGCGGAGGTAATGAAGGAAATATTTGAGGAACTGTTAGCTTGACACAACAATATATATACAGATGCAGCCACTTCAATATTCTTCTTCTAGCCAGATGTCTGCCAACTTCCTGCCAATAACCAGCAAACCTCCAGGCACTGGGAGTCCCCACCTCTCAGGGGGGAGCCTAAATTCCACCGTGAATGCACCCATTCATGCAGTTGCAGAGTGTCATCATAAGTTGGCACTTCTCTCACCTTTGCCCTTTGTAGACCTGTGTAAGCAGTAACCACTAACTACTTTTTTGTCATGATCTCAATGCAGCCACGATGTTTGGCAGGTCTCAGCACGTTCCAGTCAAGATTAAATCAAATAAATTGGGGAAAATTTAGGTGGCTCCATCTGTATAACAACAATAACTTTAGCACAAGAAAAAATAAAAATTTAAAATTTTACATACTGCACGTATAATGTCCTCAGAGGCTCCTCCTGAAGCATTTTGTTATTTGGGCTGAGAGTTTCTCTGCGCTCTTGTTTGTAAAAGCTTTTATCTCTGAATTGCCAAAATGAGTGATGGACCAGGCCGCTGCAGCTGACCATCCCTACAAACACACACACACACACACACACACACGCACAAACAAAAGCATGCACACGCACACACACGCTCAATCTTTACTTCTCTGCACTTGTTCAATTTTCGCGTCCCTCTGTGTCGAGTCCCCTGACAGTTTAAGTGTTTGTTATCACCCGGGCTGAGACGTGATGTCCTGCTCCTCTCTCAGTGCTCCGTCTGGATCTCTGGTCCTCGTCTGTTTCTCATTCAGCGAGCGTACCAAAGTGTCAAAGGACTCGCTGAGCTACGGTAATATGGGTTATTAAGAAAAGGAGTGGAATTCATTACAGTGGCTTCATTCAAGTAAAGAAAGAACATTTTATAAAGTCTCTTTCAGGAAAACATGAAAAAATCCTGAGGAAGGCTCGGCTGCAAAATACTTTTTACTTAAATCACAACATTTTCAATTACTTAGTCAAATTCTATCCTGCACAGACTGATAAATTATTTATTTGCACTTCACTTTCAGTTTAAAGAGATGTTAGTAAGTTCACTCTGCATGATGCTGCTAACCCAGCAGTTTTCAAAGTGTGAGGCAGCCTCCCCAGGGGAATGCCAGGGGACTTTAGGGGAGGTGTGAAATGATAAAGCAAACTCATAAAAAGATTTATGCTCAACCAAGTCCTGTTATTGGTGGAGCAAAGACTAAATAACTGCCCAACAAAAATATAATAGATATTTACAAGGGAACAGTTTCTGTAGTAAGAAGACTCCTGTGGACATACATACCAGCTGGGTTATGGCAAATGTGTCTCTCTATTTGTCATTTTCTGTCTGTTTTTGCCGAGAAATGTGTGTGGGTCATAGAAAAAATAGGCGAGCTCACACGTTTAGCGATGTTACTCATTCTACAAATGCGCAATCCTTACAAGTTGATCCTCGATGTAAAGGTGACTAATCAGGCTCCTAATGATATAAAATACAAGACAAATTGGTGTTATTTTTATAATTTCATTGTACAAAAACATCTCTTATTTTGTTGTTTTCCCTCTCTTGTATATCCCATTTGTTTTTCTCTTTCTTCCCCTCAGCCTCCCCTTTACCCTCATCTCTAACAAGCTCCTGTAAAACTGTTTTGTATTTTTTCTCATTCTGCTTCATCAGAAGCAATTGTCCTCCTCCTCACATGCTTCACTTCTCTCTCTCCTGATTGTTTTACTGACCTTTGACCATACCTCCATTCCTTTCTCTTTCTGCGGCCTTGCTTACCTTTTCTTTCTCCCCTCTTTTCTAACAGCCTATCCACTGACATACACACACCCTCACACGCACACGCGTACGGAGCTGCAGTACCACAGTACGGAGCGTTTGTCGGCCCCCGTGGCCCTGCGGTCTGAAGATAAAACGACCGTGGGAGCGGTGCACCTCCTTCCAAGCATGACATGTTTCAGATTGTCTTCCAAATCTCCTCTGACAGATGGATAAATGTACTTCTGCAGCCGTGTGAGTATGAAACAGATCCCTGAAGGAGTATGAGGAAGAGATCAGGTCTGTGGAGGGAGAAAACAAGTCCAGTCCAGGATTGGACTGTTTCAAATCATTCTTGGAAGGATTACTGGACTCTTAAATCGGCGGGAAGAGCAAGAAGAGCTCTTGAAGTTTTCAAGGCACTGAAAACATCAGATCCTGTTTTCATGCTTGTTGCCATGAAAACCAGAGAAGTCAGATTACAACAATAATAGTTTCGCCCACAGACGTTATCACAAACTGATGAAAAATTACAATATTATGACTTCCATTTGGACAATTATTGACTTTATTTTTACATATATTTAAAAAAATTAAGGTTTCTGACCAGTTCAGGTGTCACATTCAAAACCAATGCGAGGTAACAACAGTTAACTGGATGCTACAGTCTTATGATCAGTTCACACTTGCTCCTGTCCTGGTTGCCTGGTTGATACATGTTATAAAGCATATTAACAGCATTGGTGAAAGAGTTTAGAGCATTGTTGTATGCAGAAGTGAATCTGGATCAATGTTACAGCGCAGAACAAATACACTGAAGAAATAAATAAAGCTGCAGTGTTTTAGCTCTGTATTCAACAGCAGCAGGGCGAGGAGGCTCTGTGGATGCAGGAGAGACCCGATGGTGAAACAACACTTTTGAGTTTGTGTTACTCTCCCAGCAATCAATCAAACTTCTACAGCAATTATTTCAATCCACCCTGTCAAGTCTCCCTTTTCGTGATGGTTGCACCAGTGTTAATTTTGTTGACCAATTATTTTCATCATAGTTTTCGTCAACAACCATTTTTCCTCTGATGAAAACGAAACAGTTACTAATAAAAACAAGTTAACTTACATTTTCAAACTAGATAAAACTAGATACACTTACAAACTAGATAAAAATGTTTGACAGAGACTTAATCCAATCAGACCTAATTTCCTCATATAGACAGTAGGTTTGGGTTGTGTGGAAAGGTTGGATGAGTTAAGAGGGACATCCAATCACAGCTGCCTTAGCTTGGTGGTGGTGGGATAAGTTGTGGAGCGATCCAATCAGAGCTGCTCTCTTTATGAACTGATATATTCATGTAGAGCAGGTTCACTGTTTATTGTCAGTTCTGGTATTGTAACTGAGATGCTCTGCCAGGTAGCCTAAATAAAGGTGACTGCATTTTACACAAAAGTTTAATTTGTTTTGATCATTTATACATTCAAACTTTACTAGCATTCAATAAAGGGTTATTAAATGTTTCATTTTATCCAAGTGTAAAACATGACTTCAGAAATTCAAGGGAACATAAAATGCCTTACACTTTACACTTCATATTTTAGTCGACTAAACTTACAGTCGACTTCGTAGACTAAAATGTTGTGACATTTCATCAACTAAAACTTGACTAAAATTTAAAGAAATTAGATGACTAAATTATGACTAAAACTAAAAGATATTTTAGGCAAAAGACTATAACTAAAATTAAATTAAAAAGTCGCAGATGATGTCTTCAGCGATTCTACTCACACTCAATAAATTACCCTGATTATTTGCTGCTGTGTTACTACTACGGCTTACCCAGACTTACATACAAGGGGGAATAAGGAAATTATCCAGGTGAAGTTTGGATGAAAAACACCCAGGTAAAGTCCAGATAATTTCAGGTTCTTTTATCAAGTGTGAATGGAGCTTATGTTTTACATTTTCTCTGCCTCCGGGGTCCTCTCTCTTGTCCCTCCATAGTCAGAAGGATCAGAATAAGGCTTCTGCAGAGGCCTGACATAAACTTAATTTAAGTAAAAAAAAAAATGAATAAATAAATAAAAAACATAGTGCCTTTTTTTCTGCTGGCACTTAATTTGAGAGTCTCATCTTTATCTTGTGGGTCAGCAGCTTTGCTTTGAGACACAGAGCCAGCAGAGAGTGTGAACCGTTTTAAGTGTGAGACAAAAGCGTGTCACAAATGAAGGCCTCTTGCATAATTGAGGATCATTTACAGCACATTGTGCCAGGTTATGTAAGTTATCGGGGTGATTGCTGAACAGTTCTCCACCCCTACAAAGACCAACATCTTCAGATTAAAGGCAGAAATTGAATCATTAAAGCTGCTGAAAGCTGTCAATGAGGTTTTCTTTCACTTTGCTGATTAGTGCTGACAACTGGTCCGTGTCTACAGCTCATTATATGGTCATTTCTTATGTTTAATAACTGTAATAAAATAAAATAAACAGAGACTATTGACATCATTACTAAAAGGCATGCTTCAGTGTGCACATAAATGGCCTTAAATCACACTGATGTGACATTCTGACCCTGTATGTAAATACAGAGGGTTTGAACTGACGTCACAATTTCAGGCCAGACTGGCAGCTCAACAACATTTAGTCATTAATATCAGTAAGAAAAAGTAATACACTCTAATTTACCTGGAAAGTACAGTGCTACTGGTAATTTCCTGTGGGACTCATTAATTTTAATGATGTTCATTATGGAAAATGTAGATTCCTGTCTGATTTCAGACAAAATGACTAAATAAACTTTCTGAGTGATAAAGTTATGTTTATAATGAAGCATTAATTTGCCTATGCCATGGGATGAGGCTACAACTCTGTATCTGTGTGATTTTGCATGTATTCAAATGTGATTGATGTACCTGGACATCCTCTGAGAATAGATTCTGTTTTACTGCCGTTGCCTCCAATTTTTTTTAATGTGACACCCAAACTGGTCAGAAACCTTCGTTCCATGAAGATATGCTAAAATGGCATCAAGATATGCTAAAATGGCCAAAAAATGGCATTAAAGAGTTTTATTAATTACTGATTTTTTTCAGCTTTCTAAATGATATTTGACAGGTATTTTCTTGGTCATATATGGAACTATAGTTTGTTCTTAACAATCAACTTCACCTAAAATAAAAACAACTAAAAAATTAAAATCAAAATCAAAAGTGAGGAGGGACTCTGATGGAGCAGTTAGTGCTGGTGTCTCACAGCTTGTAAGTTCTCCCCATACATGTGTGGGTTTTCTCAGGGTACTTTGGTTTCCTCCCACAGACCTAAAACATGTTTATTAGTTTAACTGGTGACCCTAAATTGCCCTTAGGTTTAAGTGTGTGTGAATGGTTCTCTGTCCCTACATGTCAGCCCTGTGATCTATGGCGACCAGTTTTGGGTGAAGCCAGCCTCCGGTCCAAAGTCAGCTGGGATAGGCTGAGATACGTCGAATAGACACTAGCAGGGTCTTTTTTGCACAAATATGATGTAAACATGTTTAAGAAATAAAAACCAGTAGAAGCTGGATTTAATTTTACATTTTCTATAAGCCAGTAAGGTATGACTGCTTTGCTCAAGGGCACCATTGTTGTCAGAAACAGTGAAGCACAAGAGTTGATCTTCACACTCCTTCATTCACAAAGAGTTCACTCTGGATGTTTGAGGACTGAATGTTTACATTCAGGGGAACAGCGAATCTTTGCGCTTTTGTACGATGAACTCAAACCAAGGTAGAAGGTTTTGTTTCTTGCTTGTTTTTCTGGTGAATTCAGCCCGTTTTGTGTGGATTTAAAGTGGATTTAGAAAGATTTTCCATCTCGGCAGTTAAATAACAGCAGATCGATACTTCAGAGGCTCTGTATTCCTCAGCATTATCCCACAGTCACAGAGGGACACAGCAAGACAACAAATGTTCAAGGTGACTCAACCAACACTTGTGTTCTGTTGATAGTCTGTAGATGTTTTCTCTTTCCTGTAAATCTCTTCAGATAAACCGTTTTTAAAGATATTCCTTGTGTTCAGTTTTGCTTCTGTAAATAAAAGGCAGAGACAATGTGATCAAACCAAAGTAAAACAGTCAAATCTATGTTTAGATCGAAGGTAAAAGATCAAAATGAACTTTTGTAGCGAAAGGTCTGTTTATCTAATTTTAGACCTCCTATAATCAATTAAGTGTTTATTAGTGAGATATCATTACCCACCTTTTGACAGACTATTCACAGCATCATGTGCCGGCTTTAAAGGAAACCTTTTTCAAATTGCATGTGATTTATTTCAGGTAGGATTTTTTGTTTCAGACACTTAAGGACATGATTGACTTGGCTACAAGCCATGTTGCTACTGGTCAGATGACCTTAAGTCCTGCTTCCACTCGGCTTCTCTGTCTGTGAGGAGGTTGAGCTAAAGTTTGGTTGAGAGGGCATTAACAATGCAAAACAGTAAGAATGTTTTTTAACAGCATATCTGTCAGGTGATTGGACCATTGTTCTGTCAGTCACAAACATTACAGGCTAATGAAGTAGCTAGATGCTAGTGCTGTGGAGTAAAGTACAAAACATGAACCACTTCTTAGAACTAACTGTTGCCAAAAGGTGTCAAAAATTGAGCAAATATGTTCTAATAAACTGCAACTGGTAGCATCTATGCTAAATTCTGTACCAGCATGCAATTCCTGCTGTCATCTCGTGCATAGCTCCCACCCTTCTTCCTGCTCCAAAGGATGCTGATTGGGTCGTGTTACTTTGGGCTGTGCAGAATTGTTGTAGATTGGAGCTTGGCAAGATGGATCTGCCTGATTTCAGACATTGAATCAGGCAGATCCAGCTGCACTGCAAGGTTAGCATCCACACACCGGTCTCAACAAACTTCAAACGGCTCCTTTGGCTGATTTTACGAGGCTTTGTCCAAATCTTTTAACAGTCAGAGTGAACTGATCAACATACAATCAAACTTTCATTTGCCGACAAAACCACTCATGATGTTCAGGCTTACAACCCAGTGATGTTGACAAAGTGTGTTACTCTAGCTCAGTCTACCTCGTATGCAATAAAAATACAGTTTTTTTTTCATCAGGTAAACTTATCACTAAAAAATATGGCTGTGCCTTTATATTATAAACTACAAGAATAAGCCAAATACCCACTTTGAGTTTCAGTTCCTCTGTTTTTTCTTCAGAGTAATTAAAACTTTGACTCAGGCCTGTAAAATGATTCTTGTTCATTACAGCAGGGAGGCTCTGCATGATAAGAGCTGCAAACTGCAGATTTACATGTTTAAGTGGTGCCATAGTGAGTTTTGAAGTGGGGGTGACAGCATGTGAGTGACGTGTGCAAAATGTCATTTGGTCAGGACAGGCCTTGTCTACTGTCAAACACCTCTCTTCACCCGGGCCTCGTCTCGATCCATTATTCTCCTGTTGTACTAAATGTCCAAAACTCACCCAAAAATATCTTTTAAATTGATTTGTCATACAATATTCAGTTATTTCAACAGCTGATCTGTGTGTGGATGAGGTTTGTTGCTGATGTGCGCTGAAGCGATCCACAACTAGGACAAAATGTGATTTCAAATGTTCTTGTTTTGTTGTTTTTTAAAGCACAAAAGTGCTATTTGAGACATAAACTCACCCAGAAAAGCAGACGGCGACACGGTGCCATTACTCCTGGAGACCATCACGCTGATTCCAGTCTCCACAAAAGGAACAGAAAACTCCACGACCTCTGACCTCTCTTCATTTATAGTAAGAGACCCGATGGCCATGTCCGCCCTGTTGGACACCACCTGGAAAGGAAGACACTTTCAATTAGAGCAACATGGTGACTCAAACAACTAAAGCGGTGCTGAGTAAAAGAAATGAAAGAATATTTCCAACCATAATAATGTCACTAAATTAGATCTCAAAAGTTCAAGTCCCTGTTTCTTTGCCTCTCCTCTCTTTTATGTACTCCAGCCCTTTTATTTCATTGTTAAAATTCACAATGACATTTGTGAACCTGCTGTTGTCTACAGAGCGTCGCCTTCAGAGGCACAGAGAGCGAGTGAATGAATAATCCACAGCAGTCTTCTTCAGTCATGTATGAAAGAAATACTTCTCATGCTTTGTGCAGAAATTGGATTTGAATTTGAGTGTTTTTCTGTGTCTTGTTGTTGATTTGGTATGCAGCTGGAAACTTGGCTTGGAGCCTCCTCTGAGCTCTCCGAAGGCTGTAGATGAGACCCAGGTGAACAAAAGGTGAGGAAGTAAAAGGATTCACGACTCCACTGTGAGTCACCTGGCAGGAGGCAGAGGTTATCTGACTGAAGCTGAGGGACGGTGGAGGTTGGAGATGCTGGCTACGGACCAAACGTTCATTAGCGTGAGCCCTGGCCTGGATCCAAAGACTTGTAAAGATGAAAGGCTCGGGATCTCCTCTTCAGACACAACTGAGGCTCCGCTTGACACTATTTAAGTCACAATCTTAGGTGATGTGAGCTTTCACACCACCCCAAAATGAACCAACCTTTCCAAAAAAGTAAAGCAGAGTGTCTTTGGCTTGGACCAAACATATTAAGTGTGAAAGTGACCTTAATGCCTTCCTGTGCCTCACTCATATGGAAATTGAATCAAAGAGAAGACTGTGGGACCTTTTTGACAACTTAAAGTTAAGTGTCTAACAGAATAATCACATTCATGTATAAATTATCAAAAAACTAACTCTGCATAAGTGCATTTTTTTCATGTGGACTTCTGTCGCTTTAGACTCGGAAAACAGCTCAAGAAACTCATTTTTAACCCGTTGACTTCCAAACTAAGAAATACATTTGCAACAAATTATTTTTTCTAAATTATTATATGGTAAAGGTGTGTTCCTGCCTCTTCATTTCAGGTTTTAATTTTCAGATTACCCAATTGGGGAGCAGATATGCAGGTCAACCGGATGGTTGGCTTGCCTGTTGAGGGTTATCCTGAGCATAAATGGATTTCCTTCATTCCTGCAGCATTTTTTTTTATTTTTCATATGAAAATATCCCAGAGAGCAACATGTAGATATTTAGGATTGACCCAGTTTTCTGAGGAATCATTGATATATTTTTTTGCCTTCAAATTTTATTTCCTTCAAGTAAAATTATGATTGTTAGATGATCTGGAAAATATGTGAAAAGATTTTTTTCTTACTTCACTGTTATGGTGTGAGATACCTGAGGATCTATGCAGCAATGACTCACACCCAATTTTTTTTAATAGTTTTCAAACGATTTTATTCATGTACAGCAGTGCCAACCAGTCAATACATTTTGGTGTTACAAATGCTACTCAGAGAGGTGAAAAAGGAAAAACAGACAAAAATGGGCTTTCAGAGTTTTAAAAACAGTAGTATGGCAGTCAAAGGGTTAAATCTAAAACCTGAATTATATTAAAGTATTATTTAATTTTATAAATGTTTTACTTCTGTGAAGACTTAAAACCAGTTTTGAGCAGTCTGTCAATGTTAAGCCGACAACAGATAGTAGTACATCTTAATAAAATCACACCTTGCCACAAAACATGCTTTCTGAAATTGAATTGTGACATAGGGAAAAATCTCACATCTCTTATAATACCCCATAAGCTTGTTAATTTGATGTTAACCATGATTTACTTTGTTCTAGCCTATTTCTATTCTTTTTTGCTCCAGGTATGATTGCATACATCACAAATTATTCTCAGTTTTCGAGCTAAGATACATGTAGCATGCTAATGCTAATGCATCATACAGCTTTAACTTAATGATTACAACATGAACCAACCTTATTTATTACAACTGAATGTTTACCTTGAATAGCTCATCATCTAAGTCTGAAGTCTTCTGATTTTCTAACATTATTCATACCTCAATAAATTCACATTTACATTTTAATCATGCAATTATGAGTTTTATGGGAATTCATAGTTTCTTAAAAAGCAGGAGAACAAACATTGTGAAAGAAAAATGTGCCGGTGAATCAAAGCATGCTTGTGGTCTATTAAAATATAATGAGGACACTCAGGTTTTTCTCTTGTGATCATCAAGCCATGCTTTTTATTTCCCATTTGATTCAGCAGAATCATTATGAAGAATCTGAATTGAGTTTGAACTCAAAGAGACACCTGTGACTGTCCTGTTCAGGAGGAGCTTCATAACTGAACCAATTCAACGTTTGTAACAAAAAAACTGATAACAGGATGATTCAGAGCTAAAGAGAACATGTTAAGGACGACGGAAATTACTGTCTTGTTGGGGAGCATTCATGTACGGCTGGAGGACATAACGCACAAAGCTGGATGACATTCTGAGAAATAGCAGGAATGATTGTCCAAGTGAGAGGCTTTCACTGAATGCACAAGGACACAGGATGAGTCTGAAAAAGGCAGACATATTGGCCTTGGTAGAATCGTACTTTTTTCTGGCATGTTAGAGGGGTTTGGTTATTAGAGAGAAATATTATGGAAATAAAAACGAGGAGAAGAAGTGGGCAGTCGAGGATGAAATGTGGAGTCTGAAAAGAAAAACTCGAACATATGAGTCTGTGTGTTTCTTTGAATTTAAGGACAAAAACGCGCAGAAGGCTGAAGATAATTAATGGAGGACAGGAGGAAATTATATAAGTTTATAGTCATTATCGTGAATCAGCTGTGCCTGTCCAAACACACTTGTCTGTCTTTGTTATGAAGCAGCCTGATGAGTAAGAGGCAGAATTCAGTCAGGAGGCAGCTGGGGACAGGGAGTGGGAGAAAGAAACACCACTTGTGTCCTTTGGGCTAATCTAAAAGTAGGACTATACTGTCAGCATTTGTATACTAAGTGCCAAAAAGGCAGTTTTCAGAATGGCCACTAGAGGATGGCTCTTAAATGTGAGTAAGTCGGTTTAGTCTAGGGGTAGCCAACAGGGTGCCCGCGAGCACCTATTAGCCTGCAGGGTGCTTTTGAGATGCCCGCTACAACTTTCTAAAAAAAGCATCACCATCACCACCATAGCGCTTGAGATAAATACCCATTTTTTAACTTTAAGTTTTATGTTTTGCAAATAAATCAGACTTAGCACATAACAAAAAATTAAAAGTATAGCATGTGCATCATATGTTTATTTTCTCTTAACTTTGACCTACTTGGTGTCAAAGTTCATGTTGGTGAACTGATGCCACAGCTCTATGAGCACTCTTGCCAGCCAGAGCCCCTACGGAGTCACTTGTCAAAAAAAAAAAAAAATCACAAAAGTGTTAATGTTGTTCATCTCAGAGAAGTTTAAGAGATACATAAATTATTAAAGATATATTTTAGTATACTGTTCTTATAAAAAATACTAATGACAGTTATTGTCAGAAATAATTACATTTAAAAAGTAAACATACAGTGTCACATGTAGCATATTAAGAGCATATTAATTATGTAAAGATAATGATAAAATTTATATTACTCAAAAACTTCAGATCCAAAAAGGAGCCTTCTATAATTATCATAATTCTGGTAGCTTCCAGGCTAAATAATGTAGGGGACCCCTGGTTAGACCATCATAAAAATGCTTTTAGTTACCTCTGCCATGGAGGTTATGTGTTTGCCTGTGCCTGTCTGTTCATTTGTTTGCACGATTTCACAATAACTACAGGATGGATTTTGGTGGTAATCTAGATAACCGCCATTAGTAAACAATCATTTATGCTCAATAAACGTCAAACTAACAATGATATCAAGAAGATTCTTAGAGCTAGGGGCAAGTTTTCGGGGTCAGGAATTCATATTATAATGGTCAATTCATCATGAAACTATTGCTTATAGGTGTGACAGCAACATCCAAGCTACCTTCAGGGAGGTTTGCGCTCTCCAAATGCTGTCTCGTTCAGTGTAAAACAGAAGTTAGGTCCAAATTCGGTGGTTGCATCCTATAAAGGGTGCATTTGAAGATTTCATCACAGCAGTGCACTGATGCTCCCGTTTAAAGGCTCCATTAAATATTGTCACCAAATATGCCCCTCTCTTCCCTTGCCAATCAACTGCAGCCTAGGTCCTCTGAGACTACACACCAATTTAAACAACCTACTGAGCTGTGTCCTGTATAAGTAATGTTGTGCACTGCGAGATGCAAGCAGCTGTTTTCCATTTTACTGTTTATGAATGTGTCGTTCTGTTTGTGAGCAATGTAACTCAAAAAGTTCACTATGGATTTTGATGAAATTTAGGTACGTTGGTCATGGCACAAGCAAGGGGTGAAAAGATTTTGGGGTGATCTGAAACTGGATCCAGGAGTTTCTTTTTAAGGATTTGTTAACATTATGAGTTTGGGCAGTTTTTCACATTTTTTGCTAATAACTCAAAAAATTCTCCACAGATTTTAAGGACATTTTCAGGGAATGTCACAAGAAAGAAGTGATTGGATTTTGGTGGAAATCCAAGCCCAGACACAGATTCAGGATTTTTTTTTAAAAATAGTTCCTAACAGTGTGAGATATGGTAGTTTTACAAATTTTTAACAATAACTCAAAACAAAACAGGAGAATATTTTTGCCATATCTATTCCCAGGATGGCAGTGATTGGGCCAAATTTCAGATTGGACCCATCCTCCTTTCAGACCTAAAAGGGACTTGAACAACCATCTTTTCAACAGATCATATGAAGCAAAAATGGCATTTGAAGTAGAAAAACATGTGCTTCCTCCTGGACAGTATGTTTCAACAAGATGTCATAAAAGTAGAGACTGTTTTAACCCTAAAATGAACTTAATTTAACCCAATACATGGTAAAGCTATGACAGGAAATGCATTCTTTTGAAAGAGTGACACCAGGACATCATGTCTCCATTTGTAAAACTGTCCCGACTCAGTAAATCTTAAATGAAATCTGGTCCCCACAAATACAGTAAAACAAGAGCAACCTCACACACGCGCACACACACCCACACACACACACACTCACACACACACTACGATAATTTGTATTCCTCCGTCTAAATCCATGTTAAACCAACTTCATTAATCCAGCCACCAGAGGGGGATTGGCATCACGGAAACAGAAGAATATCTGCCAACGCTCACACTCACAGTTCTGTACAGTTCCTGAGCGAGAGTGTGTATTCTCTCACTCTCTCTCTCTGAGTTTCTCCAGCACTAATCCTTTTGACAGCCTCCCTCCATATTTCCTCTCTTCTCCTTCGATTTGGGTCCAATCCTCTTGCTGGGTCGCTTTAAAGGATTTGAGGCAGGATAAAAAGAATTTTATGGGGGCCCTCATATCAAAACCCCCTTTTTGTAAACACAACAAAGAGAAAAACAGATGATGAGAGCAAAGGGGGATGTTACTGTAAAGGAAGAAATAGAGCATTATGTCATAGCTACAATATTGTACCGAGACACAAAACAGGGTCACGGTGTGTTTGTGTTCTGGGCTGCCAAACTTTAAAATAAACTCACAGGAGCACAGCAGTCTACAGTCTGCAGGCTGTCTCCTTTTAAGTCTAAAATCAGCATGCTCTTCAAAAACCAACATTTAATCCCTCTCAAACAACACTGTCGTTCTGATGCCCATTTGGTTGACGTCAGCTCTGTTTTGCTTGTCAATGTTCACACTTACATGTGGCTTTTTCTCCATCTTTTAAAGGATGATTTCACATTTTATTTCTTTGAAGGTCAGACGACAGAATTTATACACGATCACAGCTTGACCCAACAGTCACAGGGTTTGAGACCTGTTGGCCACAAATTGTTCCTTTTGTGTCGTTTAGTGTCATAATGACCAACAATGATCACGACTCCATGACAGAGAGTCCTGCATATTTGATTTTTGTCCTGCCTCCTACGATTTGTTGAGAGACATTGACCAATCAGAGCACAGGTGAGCTCTTCAGGTCCACCCATCATGGATGTAAACAGACTCAAGTTGTTGTGTTCAGACCAAACAGACAGATAAAAGTTTTCAAGATCTGAAAACAACATCTCTGCTTTACAGGGATAGCTGTTTTTTTAAGGGGGCTTTGCTTGTGGCCTATGGCGCTAATAAATCCATCCATCCATTATATTTACCACCTATTGCTTTCAAGGATGCTCAAGCTTATCCCAGCTGACACTTGGCAGGTGGCAAGGTACACCCTGGACTAGTCACCAGCCAATCACAGGGCCACATAGAGACAGACAACCATTCACACTCACACCCAGAGAAATTTAGAGTCACTGATTAATCCAGCAAGTATGATTCTGGTCTATGGGAGGAAGCCAGAGTCCCTGTAAATGAATTGGATGAAGCCATGTGATGCTGTTGATGCCCTGTAATGGACACTGCTATATTGAATATGTCATCACAGATGGACTTTAGCTCCAGATCGTAGTGAGGTGGGACTTAAGGTCACCTGACCAATAGCGACACTGCATTTCCAAGATCAGAAATCCTCAATAAAATAAAAATGGGCTTGATTTGTAAAAATCCACCCCCTCACAATGAGAACACAAAGACATATTATATATTCAGACTAAAGCTGTTTTTGAACCAGGCTGTAAAGATGTTTATAAAGGTTGTTTAACTGTCTTTGCCCTGCACATATCATTTGGGTGTCAGGTTTCTGCAGCGGGCCTCAAGTGGACACTCAGGGTACTACAGCATTTGGCACTTCCCCATGGGCCTCCATTCTCAGCCTGGAGGTTGTCACCTGAGGGTTATGCCCCTGACATACAAGTTTGTATCTGAACCGGAAAATGCACCAGCCAAGCCAAATTCCCAAAAAAATGACCAGAGTTTCTTTAATGCACATGATAATCATCACAATACTCAAATGACAAAATTAAAAGAACAGTCCTCACCTCTCCGACCATGCCGTTCCACTCCCCATCAATGTTCTTGCCGTGCCTCCCGTTTGTCACCAAATAAAGGTCGTAGGTAAAACCAACTATTTTTGCCAGTCTCTTGAGGACGTCGATGCAGAAACCTTTACAGCAATGCTTCATGGGCCCTGTGCCCTCCA
Source organism: Cetoscarus ocellatus (assembly GCA_037902135.1). NCBI lineage: Eukaryota > Metazoa > Chordata > Actinopteri > Labriformes > Labridae > Cetoscarus > Cetoscarus ocellatus. Next base: position 42,287 of record JBAMNC010000073.1, read on the forward strand.
CCACCAGACTGGGGAGGAGATGTGAGAAAAGACAAAGAGGTGAGGCAATGAACGGGCTCTTTTATGAGGTTTTAAGATGTTTTATGAGGGAGGCTTCGACCTGGATGAGCTGCTTGGCTGAAATTAAAAAGAAACAGCAGCTTAGGGAGTGAGAAAAGAACAGATGAGTACCTAAGAGACATGGGGGAGCAAGAGTATCAGAAAGAGTGATGGACTGAGGGGTGAATTATTGGCGAGGGATGCTGAGGAGATCAGTGTGTTGTGTTTGAGAGAAAGTGTGCAAAAGGTGAGATGGCAGGATGGGAAAACATTGGATTATTGAGCTAAATTGAAGTCAGTGGGTTTCGTTTCTTGGACTTTGGACTCTGCATAGTCTTTTGAATGCATTTTCTGTCAGAGAACACTCTAAACGAAGAGCCTCACAAGTGGGTCACACATACGGGAATAAAAGAGCATTTAGCTCACTGCCAGTCAAGTGTCTGAAGTGCTCTACAGCTGTCAGTACACAGTGTCCTCTGTGGGCTCTCCAGGACGCTGCTCTGTGCATACTCTGTTACCGAGCAACACGACCTACACTTTAGGGGCTTTTAGACCACAGAATAAACCAAGTGTTTGCCCGCATATGTAGCAGCAGAGGTTTAAAGGTACATTTGGATTTGTGTGCTTGGAGCACGCTGTAACATTTTTTTAAAAAGTGAGCAGCACAATAACTTCATCAGAAAAGTACGAAAAGTAGATGTAAATGTAAAAACACACATTTCTATCTACCCTTCTTATCTGGTCCAACACGACAAAATCATGTTTTAAAGATGTTTTCTAACATGGAGATAATTTAAAAAAGTGGTCCCGACACAGGTTTCACACTTTGCTTCTGTTACTTTTGACATATGAGAACAACAAAACAGCACCAATTTCCCTCTGAGATCGAGTCATGGCTCACTTCCTGTACAATCAACCCAGCAACAAGCGAAGGGTGGCAAGTTTTCTCTCATCATTGCTATAGCAGTATCTGCAGCAGTGTAATAATAACAGTAATACAGCAAACAGGCAACTTTGATCAAAACTGATTGCAAAACACTATGGATGATTACTGTGATTTGCAATCAAATAAGCCCCCCTTCTGTGCTCAGGCACAATGCAGCATAAAAATAGCAGCAGGTAAGTGCTACTTACTGTTACAGTCTTAGCAGAACATCACAGAGTCAACAGGACTGACCGGTACAGAAGCTGGTTTGGATTCCAAGAATGTGGTCCACCTCATTAAGAATTCACTTCTTTTCAGGTTTATTTAACCCTCACTTCTAAAATGGCTGCTGACTGCTTTTCCATATCTGTGCCAGCACTTTTACAGGTGTTATGGAGTAAAAGGTTCATTTAAACATAAAGATAGACTCCTGCACACTGTCTAACTGGCAAGAAATTTATTTATTTGCAACATTTTGGTCTCAGACCATCAAAACATTGCAAATAAATGAATCCAGGATTTTTATAAGGACTTGTTTGCATTGGAAGACAGGGCAGTTTTTCAAGTTTCTGCAAAGTACTCAATAAGTTCACAACAGTTTATTTTGACCCTTTCTGGTAATTTTGGTCATAGTACAAAAAAAGAAGTGCTTAGATTCTGGTGGTGATCCAAATCCTGATGCAGATCCAGGGTTTTTTAAGGATTTGTTAACATTGCAAGAAAGGGCATTTTGCCACATTTTTGCCACTAACTCAACAAGATCTTGACTGATTTTCATCACATTTTCAGGGAATGTTGGTTATAGTACAAAAAAGTAATGATTATGCTTTGGTGGTGAGCCAATTCCAGAGGTAGATACACAATTTTTTAAATTTATTTGTTAGCATTGCAAGACAGAGCTGTTTTGCGAGTATTTGCAAATTACTCAATAAGTTCACAACAAATATTCATGACATTTTAAGGCAATGTTGATCATGGTACAAAAAAAAATGCTTAGATTTTGGTGGTGATCCAAATCCTTAAGTGGATCCAGAATTTTGTAAAGGTTTTGTAAGCATTGTGAGATTGGGTCGTTTTCCACATTTTTGACAATAACTCTTCCAACAGTGTTGGAAATGCCTTGGTGGAGGTTTGCACTCTCGGAGCTTTTAATTATTTTATTTTTTTCTAAATGTACATATGTCTAAAACATAGATAGCAAAACAAAAGCAAGGGCAATTAACTGAGTTCTTGTCTCTGAAAAAGAAAAACAAGCAAAGTTTTATAACTAACAGCTTCTGAGTCATGTCAGGCTCTACTTGTGTCAGTGATGTGGTTCAAAAGTGTGACCTTTGTTCAATTCCTGGTAATATTAATGTGTGTTTTATTCAAACTTTGAGATAACAATCATGACCTTGGTGAGAATGACAGGAGAATATAAAAGAGTAAAACCACTTAGCCACCGCACTGCAACAACATCACAGGAAGTAAGCTGTGACACCCTGAAGAAGATAATAAATCATCTAAAAAATGAACCTCAGTAAATAAGAAACAGTTGAAAATGAGATAGAAGCAAGCAAAGAGAAACTAATGTGTTTCAAAGAGAAAACAGGTTCAAAGAAGGTTGATTAAAAGAGAGCAAACTTCTCTCTCTGCCAATAGTGTTTAGGAAGGATAAACCTGTTATCTTTTCATAGGCCAGGTCATGTGCTGGCAGGGAGGAGGCTTATCAGGGAGAGACCAGGAGCCCAGAGCCTGCACACCTTACTTACACACACACACACAGGAACACACACAAACCCACACTCCATCCTCCTTTTCTCCTTCACATATTCCTGCCTGAAATTAACCTGTTACCTACTTCAAACAGGTACAAATCCAGAGGAAATCCCAAATACCATGGGCACATGTCTGTTGATCCACGAACCTTTGATTACAGATTTTATAGAATATGGTGTTGCTGTGATTAGAAAAAAAGATATTCTCTGTGAGCACAATTATCATCAAGCCTTTCCAACATTGTCAGGCAAGTTATTGTCAAAATGTGGAACTCTGCCCTATCTCGCTCCATGAACAAATCCTTGAATCCACCTCCATTATCACCACCAAATTCTAATCAATTCTCCCTTTTGCCATGATCAACATTTCCTGAGCATGTCATCAAAATCTGTTCACAAGTTATTACATTTTAAGCAAAAATGTGGAAAACTGCCCTATCTCACAATATTAACAAATCCTTAAAAAACATTATATGGATATGCATCCAAATTCAGATCACCACCGATATTAAATTACATTTTCTTTGTGTAATGACCAGCAATCCCTGAAAATTTCAGCTGAATCCATTAACAACATTTTGAGTTATCCTGTTCACAGACTAGCAAACAAGTAAACTAATTGATAAATATCAGCAAAAAACAAGCATTAAACTCTCTTTAAATTTGGTTTCACCGATGCTGAGGTCAGACTACAGAGTTTTTCATCTGCAACAATGGTCACCATGTCAGATTGGACAATTATGACGCCATAAATTCTGCCATAACTTGGCCTACAACCATGAAACTACACGTTTGAGCCCGACAGCACTCTACAGCTGACATGATGATGGATTTCCACTGGATCCATGTCTGTTGCATCACTCTGTGCCCGGCTTTCAGTGCACAGCATGGAGCAGCAGGGCCAGACAGCAGGGCCGAGAAACATGGAGTTCCCGCTGTTAAAATGGGCGATTGTGCAAGATTATACAGGGTCTGAACTACAAAACAACAAAACACTAATATGATGCTAATGTTCCCTGTGTAACCCTCCTGTCGTGTTTGTTTTGGCTGACACTCATGATGTTAGTGGTCACATAAAGGGCCAACAAAGAAAAACTCCAGATCAGCCAAACTTTCTTTTTTGGCTGCAGAAACAGAGACCTCCTAACTTCCTGCATGTTTTCTTCTTCTACAGTATCATTAAGTCAGCAATCTACCAAAAATTGACAAGATAAAAGCAGATATATTACTATTATTCAAAGTATTGTAAAAAAAAAAAAATCAGAACTTTGGTTAACCAAGCTTTAGGAACCATCACAAATCACTGAAGAAAGATAGATAATTCCCCCTTCCTCTTCTTGTCTGATGACATGAGACCGTCTTAGGTCATAATTCGGCAGATCTGGCAGACTTGGGGTCTTCGTCAAGCTTTCCAAAGCCTGTAAAATGTTATGCAGTTCAGCCTCCCACCACCAGCAGGGGCTGTAGTTTCAGATTTTGTTCCTGCCATCCAGCCCGTTGTTGCATCATGAGCCAGAAATACATGACTGACATTGAGTAATAACATGGTTCAGTTCGAAGCAGTTTGGAAGTATTCTTTACAATAAAATAGAGTTAAAGCTGCATTTGGGCTCCATCGGGTGAAACTTAAATATTGAGTGGCGCGATGTGTAGCCACGTTCAGCGCAGATTTGTATAATTTAACCTGGGGCTGGAGGCTGGCGGTGCTAGCATAGCTAGTGTTAGCAGCGCTCTTTGGTAGCTTTTCTGCTGTGACATTCTGCCAAATCCAAGCCACAATTCTCTCTCCTTTGGTTCACGTGCCTTACTTGGTCCTTGTTTAGTTCTGATTGCTTTCACACCAAATGCAAACTGAACTCTGGGAAACCAACAGAGACCCCCGTTTTTTGGCCGAGCAGAGGTCAGTTCTTTGGTTCGGACCAGAGTTTGTGTGAGCTCTCACGGCAGCCCAGAGGACCGAAACCTTTCAAAAAAGTGAATCAGAGTTTGTAGGTTTGGACCAAACGTGTTAGGTGTGAAAGCACCGTTAGTCACAGTCTTTAACACTTTTAAAGGTCAGTTCACCTGTTTAGTCCTTCTGTTGTGTTTGTTTGGACTTACACTGAGTGAAAAGTTTGGCCCACTCTATACACTTTCTGTGGTCTGTTTCCAAATCAGACAAGTGAATTGTCATGTTTCAATACCGAACACTCTGTTTCAGGTTACATATGTGATCTTTGGCTAGGGACCCTTAGCGGGCACAGAACAATCACATTTTTTTTTTTTCTGTAGACAGTGTAAGGCAGTTAAGTCTTTTTACTTCCACATTGAAACAGTTTCATAATACTGCTATACTCCAAAAACATGAATAATTCACCATCACGTCTTTTTTTAATTGTCAGTGAGAAATCAGTAGGCATCTCTTGCTCTGTGAATAAAAACTTATAGATCTCTAATGAATGATGATATAGATTAATTAAAAGACAATTAACTCTCTATTGTTCTGAGGTCTCAGGGTTCTAATGTGATTTTAATGAGCAGCTGTAAGTAACTCAGGTCTTGTTCTTTATTTCATGCTACAGTCTGACTTTGAACATATCAGTAGCTGCTGTGAGGAAACTTAATTTCCTCCCTGGCATAATTAGGTTATTTTCTGATGTTTTAATCCATCGATCCATGAGGAAGGGCTTTCTTTAAGCCTCTCCTATCCCCGTACACAGCACCTGGAGATGGTAAAGATTTACTGTCTAGTTCACGGCTGCTTGGCCAGACATTTCAATTTCACACGGGATCAGGGCTGGAACTCTTCTGCTCTCAGGATAGTTTCTATCTAGCCACTTTGGAAACTTCTTTTCTGCTTTTCGCTCAGCTTTATAGCCTGATAAGGATTTAAGGAAGAAACTACTAGGAGACATCAAGGTAAGAAATCATGGGTTATGTACCAAACAGACTCCTGTTGTGCATAAAACTCTCACAGTCCATTCTGAGGGAGAAAAATATGATGGCTTTATCATTCCAGTCTCTTCTGCTTATGGCTGCAATAAAGTCAGGTTATCTTGACCTGAAAGTTTTCTCAGTGAGTTTAAAAACTTGTCTCTAAAAGCGATCATACTCAGTTTTAGTTTGCTTTGGGTTTTTCTGCTACTTTTGTTTGTACATATAAATGAAATGGATTAAACTAATAAAGTAGTGCCCAGAATCATGTTAATTAAAGGGATAGTTCCAATTTTTGAAGTGGGATTGTATGTGGTTTACTTCAATAGCAAACTTGCCATGACGAAATTAAACAGCTTCCATCCTTGTGAGGAAAGAACCAGCAGGGTTCACCATGAACACATGCACACAAGACTTGAATGTTTCATCTGAAACAATAACATGCATCTGATTTGGCCTGCTTTTAGATTTTTAAATGTTACTGTGTTGTAGCATTCCAGTTGTACTGGGAAGTCGGGATTTCCGAGTTCCAAGTGGGAAATTTCAACTGGAACACCCTCCGAGGTCAGAATTTCCTACTGGGAAGTCGGGGGATCCTCACCACCCAGAGTTGAAAATCCAAGATGGCTGCCCCGGGTGTAAACAGTTATGAAGCCCCTGTAATATTTGGTTTATTCGCACTTCTGACTAGTGATTGCTGCAGACATATACATAGTATTGTTTGACATATAAAGTATATATATATATATGTGTGTGTGTGTGTGTGTGTGTGTATAAATATATATATACATATATATATATATATATATATATATATATATGTATGGAAATGCTGCTGTAGTGTTGTTTACATTCTTCATGTGGTATTTGCGAACTTTATAAGGGCATTAAACAATGGCTTAAAATGGCCTGGTAGATCGACAAGTTTTTTACGACTTTTTCCATTTACATCGAAATTGGGAGAAGGGGAGTGGGAATGACGTCATATCCGAGTTATCAGCGTTCAGTTACAAAGTCTGAAAAAATACCTGCCAATCAACCTGGCTATTTTTAGCCAATGTTAGCACCCCCTGCATTGTAGTTTGCACAAATCACGTGAAGAATGTAAATAACACTATAACAGTATTTCTATATATATGAACATTGGACAATACTATGTATAAAGTTGATTTAGTGCGACAAACACTTGTCAGAATTGCTAATAAATGGACTATTACAGGAGCTTAATAACTGTTTACACCCAGAGCAGCCATCTTCGACTGAAAACTCGGGGTGGTGAGGATCCCCCGACTTCCCAGTAGGTAATTCCAACCTCAGGGGACGTTCCAGTAGAAATTTCCCACTTGGAACTCGGAAATCCTGACTTCCCAGTACAACTTGAATGCAGCATGTTTAAAAGGAAGTGTGCTAATTAACTGTTAATTAGGACTACAAATATGGCCGAGGTCTCGAATGGAAGTATGTCCATAGCCTCTGATCTGGTCTCTCTGTACAGACACATAATTGATTAACATCACTGTGGCTAATGTTAAGGCTAATGCCATGTATCTCACACAACCCTGCTTCAAAAATCCCAAACTGCCCCTTTAATGTGGCATGCACACACAAAGTGGAAATGCACTTAGACAAGGATGAGGTGAAAAAGTTTAAAGTGAGAATATGCTGGTTAATGGGTTTCTTCTTCTTTGTACATGTTTGCTGTACATTGGGGTTTACCTGGAGTTGACAGGCATTCGACAGGGTACAGAGTCCCGGATACAGGAGCTGGTGCCAGAGTCAGCCGGTTCTACGATGACAAACGGTCTTTCCTCTAAAGTCACCACCCGGAGGTGCTGGGCATCATCCAGAGGCTTCAGAAAGGAGCCGTATCGAGACCAGGCGTGGTAACGCAGACGCAGGTGCCCATTTTCCCACCAACCAACCTGAGAACAAAAAAACACACAACACATGTTGAGCTATAAACAGTCACTTAGAGTAATAAAGAACATAGAAAGTTTATTGTGACTCTGAAACAAAACAAAAACAAAACCATTAGACATGGAGGAGTGCAGATGGTGCTATAAGCAATCCCACAGCCTGATGGAAGAAGCTGCTCTGCTGTCTGGTGGTATAGTTTAGACCACTCTTTGCAGAGTCCTCCTGTCCTGGGCCGTGTACATCCCATGTTAGTTGGTGATGTTTCCAGTCAGGATGATTTCAATCACTCTTTTGTAGAAGTTGACGAGAACATGGTGCGGGAATGTTGCTTTCTTAAGTTTCCTTAAAAAATACAACAACTTTTGAGCTGTTTTTAACCACAACAGAGACATGTGAAGTCCATGACAAGCACCTGAGTACAGCCTGAGCTCCCTCGTAAGCCCTCTAATGGTATCAGTCAGTAACTCAAGCTGTGTTTATGTAAGTATATCTCCAAGAACGTCCATGACATTGATGGACACAAACACAAATGCAAGGACAAACAGCTCGTAGATCAGGCCAAAGTTTTAATAATGACAAAATCACAGAAGGTCTGGGGCCAAACCCTTAGACTCATTTCACTTTATTTTAAATAAAACTAAATGATTAACTGCAAATAAAGTGAAGAGTTTCCTACAAATATATTGAGATGAAAATGAGTAAACAAACAAGCTGTTTAATTTGTAAGATTAACTTTCAGAGTTGGCATGATTTTGCCATCTTCACTTTTCAGACAGGTAGTTTTGTACAGCCTGAGCTCTCAAGTGTGACCTTTACTTTAAAACCACCAGTAACATGCATCATGTATATGTTCGTATATTCATAAATGCTGTCATGGCGTCAAAGGATGCAAATGAAAATGCAGGGACAAACAGGAAGATATTGTAACCTTAACTGTAATAATACAAAAACACACCCTTGGACTCATTTAACTTAACTCTTGAACATAATAACAAGTTAACTGAAAATAAGGTTAATTTAATTTCTGCTGCATTCATGTTTGACAAAGTGGAATTTTCCATCAACAGGGCCCACCTCTGGGTGCCTACAGAAAACAGGCAAAAAGAAAAATAATGAGACTAAAATAGAAAGGATCTAGACAGAGGATCTCACTGCTTATGCTGATGAAATCTTCCTCTTCCTCCTGAGCCAAGACTGACAAATGATTTTAATCCCCACAAAAATAAGGAAGTAAAGAAATGTCTCTTCTCATGCTTATATTTTACATTCTGTGGCATTTCTCTGCTTATAATCTTAAAGCAGGTCTTCACTGTCCTGGTCAGTGTAGTCATATACTTAAATGACATCCGTAACCATGTAAGGAACAATCTGTAATCTGTTTTTGAATACATGTGCAGCCACACTCAAAAATCTGCCTCTGTTTTTGTGACTCTCTTGCTCTGGTGCATATATTTAGATGACATTTGCATGTAGCCCATTCCTCTGAGTGAGTGTACCTGATGCTGCCAGACTCGGCTGCTGGGTTTTAAGAGAAACACACGTACACACACACATCTGCCTGTGGTGGCAGATTAATGGACTACTGTATACCCCTGATCCTGATGGTAAAAACGACCAAAATGGCAAATCAGAGTGGAAGTAAAATAGACTCTTACTGCATTAATATAGTTGAGATTCTGTAGATATGCTAACTTTTAAAGTGTCTGTAAATGAAGTGACTAAATTATGCATTACAGTTCCTCATATTCTCTGTTTTCAACAACTCGTTTATTACAGGGTTCCTTTAAAAGCTGATTTGGTAAGTCATTCCTGGGAGTTGGGGCTGGGCAATATTACGATTGATTCAAATTATTTTTTGTAGAAGATTTAAGAATTAAAAAATCTATTTTTTTCCTTGGTCTACTCTTACTCCACTTGTAAGTAGTTGCAATATGAATATGAATTTACAGTCTTTTCAAAATGGTAGGCTCTGCCATTTCTGTACAAGAACATTTTTAATGTCTTTGCTGAAGTTTTGTTATCAAATGTTCATTATGTAGTTGGACATAGGCAGGTTTGTATATGTGAACACTGAAAGCCTCACTGTTTTCACAACATATTAACATAAAACTCTTTTGTCTGTATTTATAAATGAATGATTTTTTTTTTCAATCATGTATACAAAAAATAAAAATAGAGTAATACCATTCACAAACAAAGAAATAAAGAAAAAAAAGTATTTCTACATGTTCGAAAAGGAGTAGGAAGAAGTAAATACGTTTTTAATCCCTACCGCTTGTTACTGTTTCTCATGGTTCATATAAAAATATATTCTGCCTTAACATCTATGCAAATATATTACACATACGTACACTACAAAACATATAATCCATATTAATATGTTTATACACATACACTACATGTATGTGTATATGTAGTGTATATGTAGTCTATATGTATTGATACGGACTTGAGTTGTTTACAGATACTAATTTTCTTTCCTTTTATTCATTGGGCAAGAATGTGACATCAACACAGTTGTTTTGGGGGTATCAATATCAGTAAAAACTGATTCTGGTGTAAAACACTCTGGAGTCATTACACAAGAAGGAAATGCAAGTGTTTCTGCTATTTCCTCAGTAAAGACACTGATCACTTCTCTCCTCACTCAGACGCAAAAACAAGAGCAAAATAAACAGAGCAGGTGAACTCACTGTGCCTAGATATCACCAGTGAAATAGACCCTTAAAGCTGATAATGGAAGCAAGGGATGCAAAATATTCAAGCAATCAGCAGCTGCAACCCATTTTAGTAAATTGGATCCAAGCTACGAGAGGACGTGCATTGAAACTGAAAAAAAAAAAACCCATGAAAACAGATCACATGACCACAAAATCATATACAAAACTGAGAGACAGAGCCTCATTCAAAGACTTAATTATTCATCTAATACAACATACGGTTTTAATATACAGAAAAATGGTTCATATAATGAGCACATTGGCAGCACCTGGCACTTTGGATCAACCTCATTCACTCTCCTTTATTTCCCGTCTATTTTACAGCGCGTTTCAGCTCCTCTCCTCCGCTCTCTGCTGCATAAACAACAATACCCACAGCCAACAGTTCGTTATGAACCAAATGATAATTTGCTCTTCACTGCTCATTTGTCCTCCAGTTCACCCCTCTAACATGTTTTGGATTATCTGCTGTAAATGCTCTCAGCCGCTCTTTAAAGACAAAGCAGGCATTTATATGCACAGACACAAAACCACATACGCACACACACACACACACACACACAAACACACACAGTCCGGCTCAGACAGGAGCCAAGTCCCTGGATGATTGCCCAGCAGAAGGCAGGGGTAAGGTGAGATTTGCCTGTTTTTGGTTGCCATGGAACTCAGACAGACGTTGAAGACTGGACTGAATATTGTGAGGCTCTCAAACAAAGTGTTATTAAATAACAATTAAAAAGATAAATAAATAAAATTAAATAACAAAACGTTTTAGAAATGGTCAGCAGTTATCACAGTTTTGTCAACAACCATTTTTCCACTGAGGAAAACTAGACAGTAACTAATAAAAACAAGTGCACATGGAAAAAAACACTTAAACTAAATTAACTGGCAATTTTGTTAACAAATAAAAACTAGACTAAAATGTTTGACAGAGACTTAATCCAATCAGACCTAATTTGGTCATGTAGAAAGTTGAGACTAGTTAGGAATATATCCAATCACAGCTACTTTGGTTGTGTGGAAAGGTTGGAAGAGTTAAGAGGGACATCCAATCACAGCTGCCTTAGCTTGGTGGTGGTGGGATAAGTTGTGGAGCGATCCAATCAGAGCTCCTCTCTTTATGAATTGATATATTCATGTAGAGCAGGTTCACTGTTTGTTGTCAGTTCTGGTATTGTAACTGAGATGCTCTGCCAGGTAGCCTAAATAAAGGTGACTGCATTTCACACAAAAGTTCAATTTGTTTCTGTTCATTTATACATTCAGACTTTACCAGCATTCAGTAAAGTGTTTTTAGATGTTTCATTTTATTGAAGAGTAGAACATGACTTCAGAAATTCAAGGAAACATAAAAAATGACTTACACATTACACTTATTGTAGTCAACCACATTTACAGTAGATTTCATCGACTAAAATGTTGTGAAATTTTATCAACTAAAACTAGACTAATATTAAAACAACGTAGATGACTAAATTATGACTAAGACTAAAAGATGTTTAAGGCGAACTTGACCCCAGGTATCCCCCACTTCAGCATCAGTGATGCATCAAATGGTATGAAAGTGTAGAAACCCAACTTCCAGTAGAGTTGTGACACTGTAAAATGCAACTAAACAACTTAAAACAGAACAGTACTTGACCTCTAACCTGGCATTGGATTGGATTTAAGCATGTCTTACATCCAGGCTTAAAGCAAAAACAATGAAATATGTGGAAGGAAATGACTGGACCCATTTTAGGTGGTAAACATGTTTGATAAATGAGGGTCAATGTCTTTTAATTAATTATCTTTGTCATTTTATCTGCCTTTTCACAAATAAAAAGGGCGATGTCATACAAACACAACCGATCAGTCGACCACGTTGAATGTTCTCACTATGACAGATGAAAACATGCAATAGTGAAATTATGACTCTGGTGTGTCAGCTTGCATTGATTGGCAATAGGTCAAAAAATTAATTACATGTTAATTATTCATGTAAAAAAATTGAGTTTGGTTTTCAAAGACTCTAATTTTACCTCTGACGTGTTCATAAAGCTTTACATTTGGGTTATAAAACCTTACTCAGCATTCAAATCACATCGAATCTTATAAGATTTCCGTCCAGTTTCCTTCAGCCTGTCAATGGTTTGTCATTACATATCCCAAATCTCTTAATACCTGCTTCACATGATCCATAACTTGGAGACACATGTTCAATATTCTGTATGTTGCTGTCAGTTCAGTCGCAGCAGCTGGAAGGCCTCATTCTGAAGCAGGTCTTGTGCTCTTGTGTTGCAAAGAAATCACCGCTGCTGCGACTCCAGAGATAAAACACCACTATCTGGGAGGTGAAGAGATCTTTTCATAAAGAAACCAAACACTCAGTGATGAGAATAACAATTGTAAGAACTATTCTGCTAAAGAAATAACCCAACTATGATAACACTTTTATTCTAAAGGGCAGCAAAACACTCCACACTCGAGTCAGCTGGAAGAAAATGTTGATTAGTATGGGACCCATTTTCTAAAATGTGTTTTCTTCTTTCAGTCCGAGAGCTAACTTAAATTAGAGTTTGCTTTATTATTGGAAGAATGTAGAAACATCTTCAAACTTGTATTATACTTTCTTTACATTTTTCACACTAGAGCTCAAGAAAGAAGTCAAGGTCATTCATGTATCTGACCAACTTAAATTTAACTTACTTGATTTCTTAAATGCTAAAAAGAAGCATCAAACTACTTCAGTACCTAATTACCAGGGAAATATACGGACGAACATCCTTCAAAGATGAGTGGAAATGTTTTAACGCCAAAATCTCAACATGATTTTGTTTATCCATGCGACTCCTCCTGTCAGAGCGTCCCTCTCTACCTTTCAGTGTTGTGAGCGCAAATAAGATGGAAATTGTGGTAAACAACTTAAGAGCAAAATTGGCGAAGTCTCCTAAGAGCCACAAATGCAATACCACTGAATTGGAGCCAGATAATAAAAGACAAACATGAACAAGAAGTGCTCTGAGAGCACAAACCTGCGCCAAGGCATTTCCAACATTGATGAGCCTGATAGCGTCAAAAATGTGGAAAACTGCCCTCACATGTCACACTGTTGACAAATACTCAAACATTTCCTGGATCCAGATTCAGATCACCACCAAAATCAAATCAGTTATTCTGTGTGCCAGGACCAATATTCCCTGAAAATGTCATGAAAATCAGTTCATAGCAAACTTAACTTTTACCAAAAATGTTGAACACTGCCCTATTCAGCAATGTTAAGAAGTTCTTTAAAAAATCCTGGATCTGCATCCAGATTTGGATCTTTTTTTCTGTCATGAGCAACATTCCCTGAACATTTCATCCGACTCCATTGATTTGTTTTTGAGTTGTCCTGTCCATAAAGAAATTAACAAAACATGGCGGAGGTAATAATTGATGCTTCAGAAGAGTTTGGCTTAATTCAGTGTTTTGTGATGAACTGTAAAGTGGGTTATTTTTTATAACATGCTGCTTTGTTTGAGCTTAGACTCTCAAAAGTCTTGCAGAAGGCCTGTGCATTCTTCTGCCAAGGTTCTGCAGGTGGTAGCGTCTTCAAATTTGATGAAGTAAAAATCAAACACGAATGTAAGAGGGCAGCTGAAAAATGAAGGATGCAGAGTCAGACTGACAGACAGATATCCTCTAAGATGTAGGTCTAAAGATTTAGAGGATTTGGATTCTCCAAAATATTTTTTCAGAAAGTTTTGCTTGGATAAGCTATACTCTTTAGACTCTATATTGAAAATCTTAACTAAAGTTACCTTTAATTGAGTAGCTTTTCCATTTTTACTTTCCTTTTAAAAAAGTTTGTTTTTTTAAGAAAATTAGTAAAATCTAAAGTGATCAGTATAACCAATTAGTCTTGTCACAACTAAAATGTTTAACTTGTAATACCGATTGAAGTTTGGTATTATAATAAACCTCTGCAGACACGTGACTGATATGTCGAGAATTCACAAAGTTCACAAAAAACTTTGAATAGCTTGCCCAACACTAGTCTTAGGTGTTATCTGAAGGACACATGAGATGTTTGAGGTCCCTGGTCCCAATCCTGGGTGAGCTCTGTGTGTCACAGCCCCCTCAAACAGTACAGCACATGATGCAGAGGGATTTAGGGTGCGACAATCTTTAAATTCTGCTGTTCAGAAGATGCAAGTTCAACCTAAAACCATTCATCTTCAACACCCAAACAAAAGCACCTATTAAAAAATAATAAGACTGGATTTTCATCCACTTGATGACCACCAAAATGATCACAAACAGTCTGTCGTCATCAACGGCAGCGGCAGGTTTCTTGGTATCTCCATCATAACGCACCTCTCCATCACTGACTACACCTCTGCTGTGATGGGTGAGGCACAACAAAGCCTCCATTTTCTGAGGAGGCTAAGGAGAGCCAATTTTCTCCAGAAAGCTTCTTGTCACCTCTCACAGATGCACCGCGGGGAGCGTCCAAACAAACTGCATCTTGGCACAGCAGATGCACCAAAGCTAACAAACAGGCCTCTGTTGTGAGGTGGAAACAGCTCAGAGCTCTAGCGGGTACCTTGTTGGTGGGATTTCAGTCCAGGTATTTGAAATCTAAGTCTACTCCTTGTTCCTATTCGAGCCCCTGCTGGGTTACAGTAATACATTAATGAGAATGTGAAAGCCTCCCTGCAGATATACTGCATTATTCTGTGTTGTGGGGCTGTTAAACTCTTATAGCTGCTATAAACTGGATTTTAAGGGATTCAGCCTTCTGTGATTTAAGATGCAGCTCTCAGATCAAGTTGAATAAAAAAGCAATGCAGCTTTTTTGCCCTGTTGACTTGTTTGAATGACTATATAACCCTTTCTGAAAGCACAGACACTTTTATTATGGCTTGTTGTTTTACTGTATTATATGTATAGAAACTGCCATTTTGAAACCTAAAGATGTCACAGATTGGACTTTTTAGGTATACAACAAGGCTCAATTGGAGGTAAAACAAATATGTTGTCCTGTCCTCAGCTAAAAAGCCTGTTATGGCCTGATGTTTTTGGCTAGATTTTGACACTGTTGTGTTGTTGCAGTCCATCGCCAAACTTCAGGCTATTGAGAACAACAAATGCTCTTGTAGTATGACATAATCAGCAACGCTTAATCTACGACAGTGTTAATTTTGACAGCCCTTTTTAATTTAGTTTTAGTTATAGTCTGTTGAAGAAAATATCTTTTACTTTTAGTCATAACTTAGTCATCTAAATTGTTTTAAGTTTAGTCGAGTTTAAGTTGATGAAATTTCACAACATTTTAGTCGACAAAATCTACTGTAAATTTAGTCGACTAAATATGAAGTGTAAAGTGTAAGGCATTTTTTATTTTTCCTTGAATTTCTGAAGTCATGTTTTACACTTGGATAAAATGAAACATCTAATAACCCTTTATTGAATGCTAGTAAAGTTTGAATGTATAAATGAACAGAAACAAATTGAACTTTTGTGTGAAATGCAGTCACCTTTATTTAGGCTACCTGGCAGAGCATCTCAGTTACAATACCAGAACTGACAACAAACAGTGAACCTGCTCTACGTGAATATATCAATTCATAAAGAGAGTAGCTCTGATTGGCTCGCTCCACAACTTATCCCACCACCATGAAGCTAAGGCAGCTGTGATTGGATGTCCCTCTTAACTCATCCAACCTTTCCACACAACCAAAGTAGCTGTGATTGGATATACACCTACATGTCTGTACTTTCTACATGACAAAATTAGGTCTGATTAGATTAAGTCTCTGTCAAACATTTTAGTCTAGTTTGTACTTGTTGATGAAAAAGTCAGTTTTTTTCGTTTTAGTTTTTGTCCATGTGCACTTGTTTTTATTAGTTACTGTCTAGTTCTCCTCAGTGGAATAAGGGTTGTTGACGAAAAGAATGATGAAAATAATTAGTCAATAAAATGAACACTGATCTGCAACAAGATGTCCAACAAACCTGATTTGTAATGATTAGCATGTAAAACAAAAATCTTCCTCTTCTGCCTAGCTTGATATCCTGACCTGATGTTAATAACTTTTTCCCACCCAACAATTTTGCAAATTTCCTGATACCTGGTCAATGTTGTTGACAAGTTAATAAAACATTTTAATCTCTGTCAATAGTTGGGTACTTCCACCTGACATCTATAGACCTTATTTTTGTTCTTTGTTAGACAGTCAAAGAATAGTAGTGGGTCATGAGGAAGGGCTGGGTGGGTTTTAGAGTAGTGTCCTTTAATGCTGACAAGGTCGATCATAAGACCTTTGACCTCTAATAAGCTCATTTCATCCCTGACCCAGAGTGGATATATGTGTTAAGTTCCCTCAAAACTTGTCGTGTTCTAAAAAGTAGCCCAG
This sequence comes from Cetoscarus ocellatus, assembly GCA_037902135.1. Lineage (NCBI taxonomy): Eukaryota > Metazoa > Chordata > Actinopteri > Labriformes > Labridae > Cetoscarus > Cetoscarus ocellatus. The sequence goes on from JBAMNC010000073.1 coordinate 58,941, forward strand.
ACAGATGTTCAGACGAGGGGATAGACAACTCAGAAACATAAAAGGGGCCTGTAAAATTTATATTAAGCAATCCCACAAATCAGCTAAAGTTCTATAAAGGCTTGACACACATTATCATGTTTAAAGTTTTGGGAATAGACATTGCAAACATTTGTCACGCTCAAACTTCTTCTCAAAGAATTTTTTTTAACTCTCGTTGACCATGCTGAGAGGTCATTAAGCTGCTCTACGGTTGCTGTTCTCTACAAATCTACTCAGTGATGAAGTTCAAGAGAGGTTAATTCAGCAAATATACACCTGGGAGAGGGGGATGTTCAGATAAATGAGGCTGATAGGAAGTAGTGGGCAGTTAGGGTCAAGTGCAGAACTCTGAGGGAGGCAAATGGACACAGTCTGTCCTCTGCTCGGTCATTATACTTCAGAAGCATCATTATACCACAGCCTCTTCAGCAGACCTGGATTATGGCCTTTGTCCACTTTTAAGTCCTCTCTGGAAAAGGTAAATGGCTTAATTAACTGTAATTGAGTCTGAGTGGCTCAGAGTCAGATGATCTGTGGCTTTATTAGACCAGTGAATTGAATTTGAGGTTTTTTTTTTTCAGGTATTTTTCGCACTTGTCATATTTTTCATTAGTTTTGTGCCCAGTGTTACTCTAACAATGTCTTTATTGTGCAAGACTGTACCTTAAATTCACTTTTGTTACAGTGCCGTGGTTGATTTGTGGCACTTTTTTAACACACTTATTTTTTTCATTGATATACAAAATTGATGAGTGCAGAACTTTCTGCTAAACTGACAAACATTTACGCTCCATTCAGATTGAATGGGTGATTGAATATTATTTATTTCCAATAACAGAAGAACTTTAGGTTAGGAAAACTAGAATGAAGTCCATAATCATAAATGTGTAAGTGAGAATCCAAACAGAACGCAAAGATTTGCAAATCCTTTTTGACTTATAATCAAATAAATACACTACAAAAATAAAATATTTAATGTTCAAACTGATGGCATTGTTCTGTTGTTGCAAATATCCACTTATCGTAACATAATGAATGCAACATGTCCAAAAAAGCTGGAACAGGGGCATGTTTACCACTGTGTTGAATCACCTTCCCTTTATCAGCATTCAATAAATTGTTGAAGCTTCGTAAGTGGAATTCTTTCAAATTGTTGCTTGATATATGATTACACTTACTCAACACTCCAGGGTCTACTTTTTCTTATTTTGCACTTCATAATGCACCGCACATTTTCAACAGGGGACAGGTCTGGACTGCAGTTCAGTCTACTACCTGCACTCTTTTACTCTGAAGCCACGCTGTTGTAACACCTGCAGAATGTAGCTCGGCATTGTCCTGCTGAAATAAAAACTTGCCTGAGAAAGACGTCACTTGGATGGCAGCATGTTTCTCCAAACCAGTGTGTTCCTGTCAGCATTAATGGTGTCTTCACAGATGTGTAAGTTACCCATGCCAATGGCACTAACACACCCCCATACCATCATTGATGCTTTTGAAGTCTTAACTTAGAACAACCTGGATGGTCCTTCTGCTTTAGGACGGAGGACACAACATCCATGATGTCCAAAAACAGTTTGAAATGTGGACTCATCAGACCACAGCACACTTTTCCACTTGTCAGTTTCAATGTCAGCTTTATTTATATAGCATGTTTTAAACAGCCAGTGGCCTACCAAAGTGCTTTACAGCAGAATAAGCAGAAACAATAAAAAAATCAATAAAACAAATAAAAACCCAAAAAAGCAACTATACTCTGCCAAAGACTAAGGTGAAAAAGAACGTCATAAGCTGTGTTTTAAAAGTGGAAAGGATATTCCCAGTCCGCAAATTTTAAGGTAATGTACTTCACAGCGTGGGGGCCGCAACTGAGAAGGCTCAATCTCCTCTGGTTTTTAAAAATGTACGTCCAGGACCATCTGATTTCCTGACAGAAGGGCTCTGGAGGGCTGATGTACCTTAATAATGTCAGAAAGGTATTCTGGAGCCAGCCCATTCAGAGACTTAAAAACAAATAAAAGAATCTTAAAATCAATCCTGTAGCTAACTAGAAGCCAGTGAAGGGAAGAAAGCACCGGTGTTATGTGCTCACGTTTCTTTGTCCCAGTTAGGAGACGAGCAGCTGCATTCTGCAAAACCTGCAGGCAGTTAAGCTCTGACTGTTCAATGCCGACATACAGGGAGTTATAATAGTCTAAACAAGATGCAGTTAAAGCATGGATAGCTTTTCAAGGTCTTTCCGGCACAGATAGGGTTTAACTTTGGCTAGGTGCCTCAACTGAAACAAGCTTGATATTGCTTAAAAATTCTTCATGTTGCAACCTGCCTATATATATTTTCTTTTCAATTGTTAATTTCATTTTATTTATTTAAAATGTATGTTCTTGTCTATTTAATGTCTTTATTTGATATTTCCTACTGCTATACTGTGTATGAGAGCAATTGAAACAAATAAATTTCTGATTCTGATTCATTGGCATTAGATTTTGTATGAATTTTACAATAATCATAAAAATTGTAGTGTTACAACAGCCTGACTTTTGACATTAGTATTATGAAGTGCAGCTCTGGTAAAAGCTTTGTGAAGGTTCCTATTTAAAATATGACTAACCCGATGATTTCCCCCTGGACTCTCCTGAAGATCCAATATAGAAAAACAGAATTGAATCCATCTTTTGGGAGCAGTAGCCCAAAGTAAACCCTCGTCTGTTAGTTTTCAACCTGCTGAAACCAATTTCTCCTCCTCTTTTCAAACCCATGGAATAATCCACAGCAGCCAGTCTCCACTGTCGTATCTAAGCCTTCATTCAATGATTCAATATAGTAATAGTGAGCTGAATAAGAAAAAAATGGCCATAAAATGTTCACATGACTCTCAGGAATAAAGCAGCACTTCAGTTTTCTGCCTCTCACATCAGTCACGACTACAACTCTGCTGCTCGGGAAGGTTAAACTCATCAAAAAGAACTGCAGAATGGACGTGTTGAACTTAAAACCCGATGAGGAACATAAGACTTGAGAACATGAATGAAAAGCTGACACTCTAACAAATAAATGCCCTCTTGTTCAGCAATCAAACGATGAGAGGCAGTGCTTTTGCTTTGTATAAGTGCTGCCTATTTGTCAGGTTTTGAAAGCGTCTTCACTAACTTTAATATTTCCCAGATCTGAATCTTGCTCTGAGGCTTGTTATCTTCTGAAAAACACGATTGGGGTCACATTCGGATCACAGCTCGCATTATGTAAAAAAGTGTGCAAACCAGCCTTTAACAGTCCAAGTTTCTTTCTGATGCAAATTGCCAGCAGCGAGTGGAGCTTTGCAGAGTTCAGAGGGAGATGCATTATGTACCATTGATGAGATAATGTATTTTATCATAAATACTGACAGCTGAAGGGAGGATTTAAAGGCCAGCTCACATCAAAGATTCACTGTCTGACAGTGAGAAGGATTCAAAGCGGTTTAAATGAAATGGTTAAATGAGATGCTGCTAATGACTGGTTTGGCTTTAAGAGTGGAGCACAGGCTGTTTAATGTTTCTGTGTTCACTCAGAGGTCTAACACTGAAGTCAGCCTCCAGTGCTTTACATGCTGCTTTTTAGGTTTAATTCAGACTCTACAGCGGGGGAGACGTAGCCGAACTTTATACTGCATCTGCCTTTGGTCTTTCATGATTGTGACTGACACAGTGATAGAGTTGTTGGTGGGTTTGCTTGTTTTGTTTTGTGTTCTGAAAATGGTAAATGCTTAATGGATTTGACATGTGTGGTGTTTTGCAGTCTTTTGAACTACTTAAAGGGATTGTTCATTTTTTTTAAGTGAGCTTGTATGAGCTCCATATGGCCACTAAGTACATTATTAGATGCAGTAGAAAGCTCTCTCCTCTCCCTCAGTAAGTCCCAATTTGTAAAAGCCACAAACAGGGACGTATTGTACCAAATACAAAGGGTATTTTCTCCACCTACAAGAACTCCCATCAAAAAATAATACCACAGTTTAAGAGTACGCTACCTAGAAATTTTTTGGAGTGCATTAATTTTTCGGAAAAATAAAGTTTATCTGGAACTTGTGGGAGCGCTGCGCTAACGTGAGTCGGTTAGTGCATGTATTTTTTATGGTGCAAACAAAAATGGATGCAATGAGCAATGGAACAACGTGGCTTCAGTCTACTCCATTGTATAGTGTCTTGAGATAACATTTGATGTGCTTTTTCACCATACGAATAAATATTTGATTGATTGTTAGAAAAATTTAGTCACTACCAAAATTCCATTTCCCCCTGGAAAAAAGGCAAGATATCTTTTCGTAAATGTTTCACCTTTTTGAAACAAATGCTTGAGAAAAGTATTTGATTCAATGAAAATGTGTATATGTGATTTTTCTTTAAAAACTATATATTGCTATAAATAATCATTTAAAAACTCAAAGGTATGGTAAAACCAATGATATAACAGCAAGTTCACTGTAATTTAAAATGCATCAAAGTTGTGTAGAATAATAAACTGCAATGATACTGTAAATTAAAATACACTAGGGATGCTGTTTTTGAAGTTAAAGTAATTATGCTGTCAGTTAAAATAGAGTGATGCTACTGTGAAGACATTTACAGTAACTCACTGGCATCTTGTTGCCAGTAAGTTTCTGTCAAATTTACAGCAACCATTTTACAGTACTGCTCTTCATCACTATATTTATCTAAAATTTGTGTTTTGAATATTTTTTGAAACTTGCTTATGGTTTTACTTTTCTTTAATTCATCTGAATTCTTCAAAATGAGGACTGTCCACTATATGGCATGTTTTGTGCTTTTTTGAGCTATGACTGATGAAGTGAAGACAGATATTCAGCTAAAAGATTTTTTTGACTTGAGGCTGGGGCTGAAAGATTTATTATTTTCAGATTGAAATCGCAATTTCAGGCAACATGATCATGTGATTGCCAAAGCTGCAATTTTTTGCAGTGATTCTGACTGACCCAGGATCTGTTGTGTCAAGTATTTTACACATACTATTTTACAACTTCGCAGGCAATTTGCCTTTAAAAATGGCTCACAAATGAATGGCTTATACACAAATGCAAATCGGCTCTCATTGTTCCCTTAAAAGAGCAGTTCAAAAGAGTCGACTCGTTTGCGAACGTCATGTCTCCGCCACTGAAGTGCTGGTGAGCAGGTCAACAACACAAAGCCTCTGATTAGGAGTAGAAGTTGGAGTATCCCTTAAAAAATGAAAACAGATTATTAATCATCAATATTAGATGATCAATAATCTGTTCTGTGCTTTTGATCATTGATTTCCTTACTGTTGTCTATACTGTAAACATAGTGAATATTGCACTGATGCTTGATTTGAAGAAAATCGTGAATCAAACTGAAATCGCAATATCTGTCAGAAAAATGTTCCTAATATCGTTCAGGCCTACGAGAGGCTACTTAACATACTCTGTAAATCCCTCTTTATGCACTTGAATCTGCCCCCCTCCTCCTCCCGAGCTGAAACTGTACAGCTCTGAAGCATCAAGAGGAAGTTCAGCTTTGACAGGAAGGTGAGGAGCTACAAACACTTTGAAATCCAAGGTTTCACCCGAAAGCTGCGCCGTAAGAACAGTGGATTTTTCCTCCTCCAAAGGTCAATTCTCTTTCTTTTCAGTTATCATCCTTAAAATGAGGGGGGCCTCGAGTGTACACCCACCAGTAAACACATGGACTCATGAAAGGTCAGGAGTGAATGGAAGACAGCAGGAAAGAACAAAAGGTTTTCTTGGTTTTTTGGGGTTGGGGGGAGTGCCCTCGGAGAGCGGACCTCAGTTTGGTACTATTACTGTACTACAGCTGCACATGGCCCCACACGCAGTGGAGGGTATCAGGATGTGAGTTAGCACTAGCTAACAAGGCTGACAAACCCGATCAAAGAGGAGAGTGTGAAGCAGAGGAGGAGGTGGAGGAGGGGGGCTTTAGGGAGAACTAATTAGACGAGGGGGAGAGAGGAGGAGGTGGAGGCAGCAGAGACAGTGAGACGACAGAAAGGTGAAAGTGAGCGCCGATGAGTTAGCATGTTTGATGGGCTGTGAAATTGCGGTTTAGTCCGTCTAGCAGCCGAGCGGTTATAATTAGTGGTGACTTGTGCAGCTGTACACTGACCTCCTCCCAGCCCCCGCCATTGGTGTAGGAGATGACGTCCAGCAGCGGATTGGACAAGTAGCCGTCGCTGTTGAAGGAATAGTCCCGCCCACCGATGGAAATGTTGGTGAAGTACCTGTGGGAGGGGACAGACAGACAAGGAGGCTCATTAAAAGATGAGTTTAAAACAAAATATGAAGAAATTAAAGACCAGAGAGAGACAGTGTGTCTTAAGACGCCATTGTCAGGTCACCTTTGGAATATGGCAACAGATCTAATGATCAGTCAGTAAAGACTGTTAATAGCGGACATATTAATTGGATGAAAAGAAGAAAATAATCATGCCAAGATTTGATATTTTACCATCTTCAGAATGTAAAATTTCTTAAAGGTTAAGCATTGATGTCATAATTTGTGCACCAGACTGGCAGTTTCACCTGCTGAGTGGCAGAGAGCAACGTCCAGTAACCAGAAACACTTAAATTTACCTGAAAGTGTTGTGGTTTAAGAGATTTCAATTTCCTAACTATTTTTGATAATATTCAATGAGAATTATAGTTTGATTTTTGCATAAAAATGACTAAAAAATTTTACAGCCATAAAGTTAAGTTTATAATGAGTCATTGAATCAATAAATTAATCAATTTGTTTATCCACAAAAATAATTTAAACCAGATGTCATGTCCAATGGAACAAAGTCTCCGAAGGCAAAAGAGGGTCGAACCTGGTAGCAAGGTGTACCTAATAGAGTCATAGCAGATTTATGAAAATGCATGTACTTTGAAATGATTTACATCCAATATTTCATGTTTTATTTTGATTATTTACACCTTCAAATCTGACAATTCTTCGTGATGTTTTGTTTTATCTCTTTTCTTACCATCTATAAAATACCATGGGCTGTACAGACTGTGTACAGTGATGCAGGAATTGAGCTATTATCTAGTACTTCCTGGTTCCCAAGCCTGAAACTACTCTATATGGCTGGGTGACCCTGCCAATTTGGCAGATACTCTAATAATCAAGGAAAAAGCCAAGGCCACGTAATCTTCTAACAGAAGCAACATCTCAAGGAGAAACCCATGAATTTAAAGGAACACTCCAACACTTTTGTTGTTCTTGTGTCTTGCCTCACTCCCGAGTCCATGACAAGCAGGTAGACACCGTTCTTTTGACTGTGTGTCCAGTAACAAGGAAGAGACAGACAAAGCTTGCCCACTGCTAGTTAGCTTAGCTCAAACAATGGGAGTATATGGGTAGCGCGTTAGCCTGCCTCTGCCTACAGTCATCAGATAAACTCTTCAGCAACTCTTTAACGGTCCTGTGTGCTTGTTGTGACTTTTTCTTTTACCGCGGTATATTATATCATCTTCTACTGACATCATATTGTCTTCCCCTACTTGTAAACAGAAGATTTGTTTTGTTGACCTACTTCGGTGGTTTGCGCATGTGCCCTGTGGCTTCGTTTCGCATAATTGCATAAAGAGCTATAATCTTGGTCTAAAAATAGATAACCTAACACAGTCAATAAAAAATACAGCAAGCACACAGGACTGTTTAAAGTTGCTGAAGAGTTTATCTGATGACTGTAGGCAGAGGCAGGCTTATGCACAACCCATATACTCCCAGCATTTGAGCTAAGCTAACTAGTGGTGGACAAGCTTTGGCCATCTCTTCTTTGTTACGGCACGCACAGTCAAAAGAATGGTATCTGCCTGCTTGTCATGGACTCAGGAGTGAGGCAAAACATGAAAACAACAAAAATGTTGGAGTGTTCCTTTAAGTACAACGCCAGAAAGGTGGGGGGTAGTGCCAGTGGCTGGTGATTGGCTAGAAGTTGGCAGGCAACTGGTTGGAAAGGGAAATTTAACTGGCAGGGTCTGTAAGTCAAACCATCATGTCGTACTTCCATGGTGGCTTAATAATAGCCTTTTACTCTTAAGTAAAAGCAGGAAAAGCAGGTTGGTTTTTTAAGATTACCACAAAAAAACAGGGCGTTTAAGTTTCATAATTTTTTTGTCGGCTGCTGAGCTTCTTATCAGCAGTTATTCCATGCACAGTCGAGGGGACCAGCACGATGCTAACTTCTGTGCTGGCCTACAAAACTACATCATTCCTTCACCGCTCTATTATCACAGATAGCTCTAAATGATACTAGATGTTAAAAAGTGGAACTTGCAGTTAGTTGTACAGAAATCCTTGAAATACAAGACTTAATGTTGCTGTGACTAAACAAAGACCTCAAAACTGTACATCAAACTAAACTGTGTGATCTCTGTGACCCTTTGTGAATTGATATTCATTTTTTTCAATTCTTGATGTGTTGTTCAGTGTGAAGGGTCATTATTTTTCTAGTGTGTGAAGCTTTGATAAATGATTTATCAGCAGTTATTTAAAAATATGTGAGAAACTGTGAAAATGAGAAATCATGTGAGAAAAAAGCTGGGGAAAAAAATCAGTGAGGAAGCTGCAGAGACTATCACTGCAGGGAACATACATCAGGGATTCTGTGGGAAAGAAAAACACGTTTCTGTAGATATGAAAAGAAATCACAAAGCCGAGGTGCAGAGAATCTGATGTGAAAGAAACAAAGAGGCAAGAAAAGGTGACGCACGGAGAGAGAGAGAGAGAGAGACGAGATCCAGAGCAGAATTCACTAAAAGGTTTCCTCATCTTCGGCTGCATTCTCCTGTCACACAACAGTGTGAGGTTTACAGAAAGAGAAAAATATGAAGAGCAGCAGTGAGAAAGTAAACACTGGAGGACAAATACTTGGAGTGCTTCTAATACCGGGAAAGACAACAGCAAGGAGAGAAAGAGATGGAGGAGGAGAGATTCATCTTTGATGTATTAATCAAATATCTGCCTTAAAAGCTTCTGGGAAAAAGTACATCAAAGCTACAAATGAAACAATCCCACATACACAAAGAAATATCAACAGACAAGAGAGCTGAGAGAAAGGCTCGACAACATCTCAAATAACACCCAATCAGCTGCAATCAGACTTCAAAAATATGCAAGAAAAAAGAAAGACTAAGAGCTAGAAAAGTAGTGCTGAAGAATCAGAGAGAGAATCACAGAGAAACCCTCGATACCAGACCATATCAAACCTAACACTCATATCATGCCATGATTCGCTTATTTAGCACATGAAACTTTACCTGTCTGGAAACCGCTGTCATTTTTTGTTGTAAATCTAAAAAAAACAAATCAAATCCAGTAATCTCAAAGTATGAGAGGATTTCAGATTAACAAGGAAATTCAGCGAGGGATGATGATGACATACGAGCTTTTGACATCCTCTGTCTAAAGATTCATTTTTCAGTTGGAGTAAACTTTGGTGCATAACTTGAAGAAAACAACAAATAAATGTTCACAAGCAAAGAGAGAACCAGGGAGCAACCTCGGAGGCTTAAAATGGAGGCCCATGTAGAATAAATATGAAATAAAAGTCTAGCCAATACATTTTTAGCCCATTCATCAGGCCCAGGTGACTTACAATGTCAAACAGATAAACCAGCTGAGTGAGAAAGAAAGAAAGAAAACCAAGAAATTCCCTCCTGTACCTTGTCAGAATTGCTCTTTCTTCACTCCATGTCAACATCAAGGCGTGTGATGGAGGTAAAAAGGTATAGTTTTTTTTGTGACAGGCTCATAAAATTGTCAGTAAATTTGTCTCATCGGAAGTCGTAATTTCTGGGCAGATCCCTTCATAAATCAACTGGACTGCTGTCTCATGATGAGATAATTGAAATACCTGTCCACTTTAATTTAAAATTTGCAAACTTTATTTTTAATAGAGATTTTAAAAATGTGGTTAAGATAAATTGGTAGAATTGGGAATATGTGTACAGAAATCCATTCCGTTCCATTCCATTAACAGTGAAATATATCTTTTCATACATGTATATATATTTTTTTATTTGTACATTAATTTTCTTTCTGCTTTTCTGTGTTCTATTTAAATCTTTTTTTATTTTGTATTCCTCTTTCTTGGCATTCCTGGTGGACAGCAGAATAGAATTTCATTGTGCAGGGAAATATTTTTCTTAATGTGCAAATGACAATAAACACTTTGAATCTTGAATAATCATTCTGCAGGTGAAAGCCAAAGCAGCTGAGCTTTAGCCTGGGTCTGAGGGGGCAGGTAGCTAAAATCCTTCAAGCAAGTCACCAGTTTTCTGAAACCAGTGAGGTATGTAATAAGCCTGATTTACCCGTGAATGCTCACTCATATCAAATTTAATTTGGACACGGTGTTGGAAGTGAAGTAGTTTTGCTTTCCCAACAACCAGAGGGATACTGTCAGGCTGCCACATGTCGACGTGCCCTTGGGCAAGACACTAAACCCCAAGCTGCTCCCACTGCTCGGTCCGCGGCATGTAGGTTGGTATGAAAAGTGTGGCTGTGCTAGCTAATACTGATGGATTGTATATGTATGTATGTATGTATATATATATATATATATATATATATATATATATATATATAATATATATTTAAATATGTGAACTAAAAAACCTTCTTGTCTGTTAAAAATAAAAGTATAAGCATGTTGATTTTATAGTAAAATGCTGATAATTTTACAGAACTCAGTATGTTTTCCCACAATCTTTTACAATTTATGGTAACTCACTGCATAGATTTTTACAGTAGGTGGCTGTAGATATTACAGTAAAATACTGTTAATTTACAAAAATTTACAAAAATACATATATTATGTATGTATATATAACTCAGAACCATCAGTGAGTGGCTGTGAGAGTGAATGTGTGTGAGTGCGAAGATGTGACCCGCTGTGTGAAAGCGCTTTGAGAAGTCAGAAATACTAGAGAAGTGCTATAAGCGAGTCATGTATGTTCTTTAAGTTATTTATCACATTAAACGAGGAGCAGATATGAAGCATGAGAAGGGAGCTAACAGAGGCTGTCAGCATATCGTATGCATTTCCCAGCTATCACACTGTGCCTGAAAATAACAACCGTATGAGCTTATATAAATGAAATATGTTTTTGGTCCCTCAGTTTTGAGAGTATTTACATTTCAGGCATTTGGCTGATACTTTTCTTCACAAACACATGAAAATGAGATTCAGCTCCTGCAGGTGCAGCAGCCTGAAAAGTCACAGCCTCTACTGCACCGTTTATTCACTCTGGCTTCAGTTCCCGCGGGACGGGCCAGGGGCTAACTTTGACCAGGAGAGAAATGGTCAGGATACTAATTGATCGCTGGAAAACAAACTCCCCTCATTGTATGTTAGTGTGTTTCCGAGTACAAAAGCTGGGACAAATCATGGAGGTGGGACTGGGCTCCTGATGCTGGGACAAGTAGAAAATATAAACCAGTTACTGTTATTCTAAAATAATTGTGAAGTGATGGACTGTATTGATTGTGAAGTCTGCTATGAGTTTTATTCCTTCATAAGGGCTTCAAGCAGAAAATTATGAAGAAAACTAGAAGAGGAGCTCCAAAAGCACAAACCTCAGCCAAAGACTTTCCAACATTTTCAGGCAAGTTGGTGCCAAAAATGTGGAAATCTGCCATATCTCACAATGTTAAAAAGTCATTGATAAAATTCCTGGATCCACATACTGATTTCAATCACCACCAAAATGGATATACTTCTTTCTTGCATCATGACCAACACTGCCTGAACATGTCAGCAAAATAGGTTGAAAACTCACTGAGTTATTAACAAAAATCTGGAAAATTACCCAAGGTTACCAAATCCTTTAGAAAATTTCTGAATCCACATCCAGATTAGGACTACCACCACAATCTTACCACTTGTAACTTGTGCAATGACCTACATTTCCTAAATTCTCCGTCAAAATCTCTTCTTTAGATTTTTATTTGTCTTGCAAACAGACAAACAGACAAATTTTGGCAAAAACATCCTCCTTGACGAAGTCTATAATGTTTGGACATCTTGTTTTATGAATCAAAGTAGCATCTACAGATAATAATAAGACGATATTCTTGAATTAAAATATTATGATTACAAAATGAAAATTGAAGACAAGAAACCATAAAGGAAGGTCGCTTCCACAGTTTATTTAAGAGGATGACAGAGCAGCAGGAGCAGCAGACAAGTAGATGGACATCGATATTACAGAGGACAGCGGGAGGCATGGTCGTCCTGTCAAATCTGACAGGATGATCATGCCTCCATAAGATCAGCTGAAAAAAAAAAACATGTCACCCTAACATCAGGTGACACTTCTGACGAAGAGATTTCCTTTGAAACATGTAAGTGTATGAACTAAAAAACCTTCTTGTCTGTTAAAAATGAAAGTATAAGCATGTTGATTTTATAGTAAAATGCTGATAATTTTACAGAAATCAGTATGTTTTCCCACAATCTTTTACCATTTACGATAACTTACTGCATAGATTTTTACAGTAGGTAGCTGCAGATATTACAGTAAAATACCGTTAATTTACAAAAATTATTTACAGTGTGGTTTAGGAGCCACAACAGAAAAGGCTCAGTCACCTGAGATTTTAGCATGACAAGGAGAAGCTTTGACATTTAAAATCAAATCAATTTATTCTTGAGTCACTGTGGACATTTGATCAAAGTTTAAAGAAATCCCTGAAGAAGTTCTGTGTTTAAAAAAAATGGCCAAGAAGATGTAGGTAAGTGCAGCCAGATAGATGATCAGACAACGTGAAGCGTAACAAAATGGACCAAAATTTCACAGAGATAACCTTTAACTATCAAACTTGTGATCTCCTCTCCCCGGGACATAACACGGCTCATCAAAACAACAGAGTCCAGGACAAAGTCTGAATGTGAAATAGACTCTGAAATTGCAGCTCACACTCTGAAAATCACATGCAAATTGAGCATCAACAGGAAAGTCGAACTGGGATTGCTTGCTGCTTGTAATAGCTTTTCAGCAACCTCCTTTAACCCAATATCCATCGAGTGTTTGGCGGGTACGCACCGCCGTGATAAACAACGAGGCGGGGTAAAATAAGAAAACTGATATGCATGTAATCATGTAGAACTGCAGCGGCCAAAATAAAAACCCAGACTCAACACGCGGGGTACAGATGTAACCTCACACAACGTGCAATCTCCGAGGGCACTCCAACAAAACAGTCCTCACGTCTTCGCCTCTCCATTCATGTCCGCCTGTTTCGTGACGAGAAAGTGTTCGGCCTCGCTGGCAGCAGCTTTTGTTAGAAGAGACCTCTAACCTGCCGCTGCACCCACAAGCGTCTGATGTTAGCTGACACCTGGGTGCTCCCTGAGGACTGGAGTGTTTCTCCGTCACCTGGCTTTACCTCGGTGAAAGAAGGAAAAAAATATCAGCCTTGAGGCTCAGAGTGGCAGCAGCCGGGCAGCGCCAATCTGCTGCTGAGTGTGGGCTATGAGTCTACCTTGTTGTCCTCCTCCATCCTTTCTTTCTCAGCCTGCTTCTTTGCCGTCTACCATCTCTAAATTCATTTAATTTCCCTGGTGGAAGGTACAGTACAGCATATACGAACAGCTGTGGTGACAAGTGAAGAGGAGTTGGCAGGAGACAGGTAAGGAGCGAAGGAGATGGAGAGAAACTAAAAAATAACGGGGGAGGGAATCCAACAAATGAGGGAGACACAGTCAGAGAGGGAGAGTGTGGTGCAGAAAATGAGAGAGGCAGAGTGCTGCATGGCTCAGGCACATGAGCAGCCACAGCGAGGGAGAGGCATCAAACAGGCTCACTACAGGCTCAGTCCAGCAGCAGGTTCATGCATATTAAGAGAAAGACCACCTCATGCTTAAAAGAGCGAGTTTAACAGGCGGGAGATGATTTAAACAGAGGCCAGGATTACAACATTCTTGTTGGTCAGATTAGCAGAGAGGCTCATGTCTGAGTTTGCTGCTGAAATCAGTTGGTGTGTAATTTACTGAGGCAGCACTTAATTACGTAATCAGCTCGGGACTAGGCTGTGGCCCTAATCCTCCAAGACTCTGCAAGTTCGTCTGGCTGTTCACTAAACCATTTTAGACCTGACTGTGAGCCTGTTTGTGCCATCTCCAACAACTCACCTATCCCAAAGCTCTGCCCCCAAACGCACAAGCAAATTACATGCTGTGCTAAATGACAATGGCAGCTGATTTTCGACTGAAATAAGTAACCAGGTTGATTAAAACAAGCCCCATATATTAGCTTTTTTTGTTTTGTTTTGTTTTGTTTTGTTTAGGAGAAATCCACAGAAAGCATGTTTTAATTTTCATCTTTCAGTTTCACAGTGAATTTTTTTCTTATTTAGCTCTTAATTTACTTTTTCAACATCCTTTTGTTTGGAGCAGTAACACGATCTTTTTATACAGAAGTGAAGGGAGGGGCTACTGTAATTACCTCCACCAAGAAGGTTATGTTTTCATCAGGGTCTGTTTGTTTGTTTGTTTGTTTGTCTGCATGTTTGTCTGTTAGCAAGATTACACAAACACTACTGGATGGATTTACATGAAAATTTTACCAGAGGTGTGGTTTGGTCCAAGGAAGAATTTTGGTGCTGATCCAATACAGATTGACGTCACAAAAAAAAAACATTTCAGTTTATAATGACAATTCCCTTTCACTTATGTCATTATGAGAATTGTAGTTTCTTTGCAAACTGACATCAACGTTTTTCAAGCCTATGTCTCTATGTTTCCAAGCTTCCCTTGCAATGCCAGCGGAGGAGTTCTGCTAACACAACGGCTAACAATAGCCTGGTAGATCAGCACGTTTTTCCCGACTTTGTAACTGGAACACTGATAACTCAGACATCACGTCATTCACACTCGCTCTTCCCAGCTCCGATGTAAATGGAGCATTCTCCACATGGACAGACATGAGCGGAGACTCGGCTGTCCAATCGGAGCAGAAAAGCCACTGCCTGTAACTGAGCTGCTTGGCGGAGGTCTGTGCTCTCGGAGTGCTTTTCTAGTTTATTACTCTGTTATTGTTAAACAGTCCGTCTAACCTTGATTTTTGTAACCGATTTTTGTTAACAGACACAGTCAGACTTTTATCTAAGTTTTATGTTGATCCTCTACAGCTTTATTATGGTGAAAACAATAACAGTTACATTATGAATAAATTTAATTCTGGCTATAAGGATTTCTTTTTGGTGGAAACATCATTTTGCCCCTCTTTTTACAGTAAAATTTGTGGACGAATATAATTTGTTTATTGAATGTTGGTCACGGCACAAGTGATAAATGATTACATTTTGGTGGTGATTTGAATCCAAATGTGCAGCCAGGAATTTTCTCAATAACTTGTTGACTGTGTGAGATAAGGCAGTTTTATGCATTTTTGACAGTAATTTGCTTGACATTGTTGCCTTGGCAGAGGTTTGTGCTCCCGGAACACTTCTAGTTAATGAAATGTGAAAAATTAAATGAATTTTATAGTTGAATTTTATGTACCAATGTCTGTATTGTATTTGGAAACGCTACGATCTTTTAGAAATATAAAGATATTTTTAGTTTTTTTAGGATAAGATTAAGTTGTAGTTTAAAAATTAAGTTCATGTCTTGACTGTGTTTCTTATTTGATGTCTGGACCCTTACTGAAGCTCTGGCTTGCTTTTGAGGAGTCCCTTTTCACAAATGACGATTGAGAATCTATAGATTTAATTTATTTTGTGAGTAAACATATTGATTTATTAATGGATTGATTCTCGCAGAGCTGCATTATTGATTCAAATACAGAAAAATAAATTCTTGTATCAATATCTTTGTTGACTGTAATTGTAGCAGTGGTGTAAGGGGAAGGATTCTCCACCCTGCTAGTGTGTAAACGTCACTGCAGTGACATTCTGGTAATGCCTGTGCTGTTTTTACCGGTTAAAATAGTGTCTAAGGTGCTATTTGATAGTCCACAGAGCCCAAAAGTGTACAGAAGTACATTTGTGTCTTCTGGGATTTAGATGTGAGCAATTTTGCAGAGATTGAAAATTAAAGAGACTCAGCTTCCCGTAGCATTCAGTGGAAGCTAAACTCTTTTTTGTAACTAATGCAATATTATGTGTCCAACTCAGTCTGTAAAAAACTGTAAGATAATATCTGAGCAAAATCTTAAATGGCAAATTTCTGATGCAGGTCAATATATTATATACGTGCCATGCCCCACAATGCAGTGCTATCTTTTCTATTTTTCTCATAAACCAGGAGGTAGAACAATGTGACAGCAGAAAGCAGAGTGAGTAATAGAGGCACAGGGAAGAGCAGGAGGCTGATGCTTCAGAGGGAGATTCTGCTCTCTGTGTGAATAAAACGTGCAAAACAGTGAGTTGAGACAGAGCCTGATTTAATCAACGAATTCATTACGAGAACACGTGACAGCCATGCATCAAACAGGGAGGATGGAGAAAGTCCCAGTGGGATTGGTACCTGTTTGATTACATGGACTGGAAAAGGGGAAGAGGAGATGAAAATATACATCATAAGGACTGCAGGTGAAGGAGAAGAGATACAGGAATAGAGGGAAGTGTGGAGAGATAAAGAGGATTCAAGGCGAAGGCTGACCAAGGCGTGAAGGCAATGATTGAGGATACAAAAGAGGGTAAAAGCGCAGCTCAACCTGCTTAATCCACCCTTTCAAAGGACCTAAACCCCCATAATTCAAGCACAGATGGGGTTCAGCTGGAAATCACGACACCAAGGTTCAACTGAATCATGGGGTCAACATTTACCATCGTAGTTTTCTGACACAAAGAGGTAGAAATGTGTTGTTAACATCACTGAAGTGAGTTTCTTTTATCACATGTTAGGTCTGTCTAAGGTACAGTACTGTTTAACTACTTCAGAGTAAAGCCTTTCTCTTTGACCTGTAAGTCCTTCCTCTTTGTGACGAGAATAACATGGAAGTGTCACCTAAGCTTCCCTAGATAAGTGCAAACCTATGCTGTCTTTTGGGTTTTGTGTTGGTTTATCCCCTGAACACATGACCTTGGTCATGCTGTAGCCACCTCGTTCTCCTGTGATGGCAGAAGTTGAAGGCATGTTGTGCTGTTTTGATAATGCAAATCCTCTGTGTAAAGCCAGACGAAGAAATACATTACAAAAAAATACACCCAAAACACACCCATGATTATACATGGGTGTGTTTTGGGTGCGACATTGATCAAACCAATCAGAAAGCTAGCTCTCACTCCCTGTAAAGCTGTGCATGGCAGCTGTCTTTTTGACATTTCCAAGGCGGATTTCTTTTTTGGACCATAGAGAAATGAAATGATAAATTGCATTACCCTTTTTTTAATTCCCTTCAAACTCAAAAAGGCACAAAATGAGCTCTTTATAGCACCGCTACCTTGGATGCTGGGTTTACGTGTGTTTATGGCTCCAAACAAAAATGCCTCTTTTGATAGAAAAGGATGCAGACCCCTCCTCTAAAGCCACATTCACACTAAACTTGACTTGGCAACCGAGATCACGTCGCCCAACCAAGTCGGTCGCCTGTCCAAAATAGCTCATTTTGTCACCGCAATCATGCCATATCATATAATAGGATGTATTAGCTGACACTATTCCAACTGTATCCTTTTCCTACACCTACCAACCACAAAACACTGAAGCTGATGGCCCTGCAGCAGCATCGTCTGTCAGCTGCACCTTGAGTAGGGAGCTCTCTGCAGTCCCGTCAGAACTAATATACTCACTAACTAATGTTCCCACGGTCATGGATGTCACTCTGTGAGCCAGAATAAAAACAGTGGATGTTTCTCAATTCAGTTCAGCCTTGGCAAGTTCGTCCCAGAGTTCAGACTTCAAGGGTACGGGAGTCTGCAGAGCGATCTTACCACAATTGGAATGGCAGTGTATTTTGCTAGCGTCCGCAGCTCTGCTAGCGTCCCCTTTCATATACCTACACGTAACATCTGATTGTCTGCCAGTAACCACTCACATGGTCCTTTTAACATTTATCAACGTTCAGGTTTCAAACACAGCTCTATCACAAATAAGTATCTTATTCATATCTTTACACGGAAACAACGGTTATTTACAGTTGTGCGACTTCTCCTCCGCCCTGTTGGAGTTCCTGCTGAACAGTGCAAATTGCATTGTGGGATTGTAGCTGCGAAAAGTCAGCTCAAGTTATGTTTGGTTGCAGACTTGGAAAAAGGGGCGAGGTGAGTCCACATCCAGGTACATGAACCGAACTTGTTTTGATGCGGTCTTTGAATTAGGACAGAACTTCAGCTGTGATTGATGGCGTATCATGAGTCTGTAAGACCAGAAATATGCTGAAGTACATTTGAGAAACAGCCAGTCTGTCACGGGTGTCATCACACACCCATCCAATGCTGATTGGCTGTCGTGGAACAGCCACACGCGACGTTGCCTGAAAAAGTTAAAATTGATCAACTTTTGCGACCGAGCTCCGTAACCTGGTAGTACAACCAAGTCGCCCAGATCGCGTCTGTGGCATAGTGTGAGGGTTGGCCCTGCCCCATCGCGGCTGTACATTGATTCTGCATGGAGAGTAGTCGCCCAGGTTTGGTGTGAATGTGGCTTAAGCCTGATAACTATGCCTATTACAGTGTTTCTTAAATAATGGGGTGAAATGGCAAATACACAATCAAGTTTTGTGTTTAGACACTAATTATTAATAGGGAAATTGATATTTACATACTTTGAGGTGTTTAGACAAATCTCATCTTCACCCCTTTAGTAGGTCCTGGGTGGAAGGGGGGACATACAGAAAGAAATTGAGACACAGACACTAAATCAGTCTCTTTCAGCATGACATTTACATTTACGTGATCCTAAATGAACAATTTGAAGCCTATTTAAAGGTGCTTTTCTTCTCTCATTAACAGTAAATCAGTCTGTTTCATGTGCTCCTCATTGCTTACTTTTGTCAGAGCTTTATATTTCTATATTTTTTTCACCTCTGTTTGAGGTACCCACGAGCCTCTGTTTGATAATCTGTTTTATTTTCTTCAAGGACCTGATTAAATCAGTCTTAAGATGAATCATAGTGAAGGCTGTTGGATTAAAAGATTTATACAGACAAAGAACAAACTGTAAAAAGTGTGCCATCGCTCTCTCTGATATCAAGCGCACTAATGGCGCACTGATGGCGTACAGCCTGTCTTTGATAAGCTCTGCAGATCTCTGATGTGAAAGTGATTTTCCATCAGCAGAAACATTCAGCCTCTCGTCCAGCTGTTACAAAAAGCTTTCTGTGTAACCATGACAACTTCTCCACCAGTAAAAGAAAGAGAAAAAGTGCAATAAAGGCAAAATTAGAAGAAATGAGAGGAAAGCGATAAAAAGGACGATTTAGTTTGAGTGATTAGAAGCCACTCAAGTAAAGTGTATGTTGACACTTTGAGGGATTTACTCCCGAATTTGTGTAACTGGCTGTTAGACTTGGGGCCCCTCAGAGATTAACTTCATGCATATTTGA